>CAXKVX010000296.1:0-266321 GCA_964058865.1 Eleocharis quinqueflora | reverse complement strand
ATATAAAGAAATTATTGAGCATGATAAATCGAAATTATAGCTGTCCATTTGTGAGATTTGACGCCCAAGCACAGAAGGCGCTGTGCTTGGCCAAGCACCGTAGCCCAACTATATATATATATATATATATATATATATATATATATCTCACAAATGGACGGCTACAATTTCTATTTATCATGCTCAATAATTTCTTTATATCAAAATTTTAGACCATCATTTGTGATATTTGACGCCAAAGCACCGTAGCCTTACTAACGATTTGTACTTCGGCCGAAGTACAAAAGTTACACATTTTATAATTTTTTTGAGTTCAAAATTAAATTTGAGTTGCTCAATAATTTATATTTGAGTTGCTTATATATGTATTATATATATATGAACTGGGCTATGGTGCTTGATCAAACACCAAGGGATCGGTGCTTGATCATTAAATCTCACATACGAACGATTAAAATTTTGATTTATCATTCTCAATAATTTTGTTATTTCAAGATCTTGTTGGATACCAAAATTTTCTATTTTTTGAATTTTTTAAGTATTTATTTTGGATTTTTGAAAGTGATCAATTTTATGTATAAACATCGAATATTTTGTTACTATTTTGGAGCCATTTAAAAAATTCAAAACAAGTAATTCTAAAGGTAGAAAATTTCAGTATTCCACAAAATTTTGATATAAAAAAATTATCGAGCATGATAAATCAAAGCTTTAACTGTTCGTATGTGAGATTTAATGATCAAGTATTGACTCTTTGATGCTTGATCAAGTATCATAATCCAATTCTATATATATTGAGGAAAGTAGGGTATATGCTACTTAGAAGGTTACATTATTTATGTACGTGTCTTGTCTATATATGATTAAATATATACAAGGAAGCTAGATCACCTAGACTAATTCCTATTAGCAAGTCGCTAGTCAAGCGGTCATTGCTTGGAAGGATTTCATTTCTGAAATTTTTGAAATTTCTAATCTAACGTGACAGTTTCTAAATGAGTTTCAGAAATGTAGATGAGTTTCTTATTTAGAAATTTTGCTCCAGAGTTTCTTATTTAGCAACTTTGCCTTAGAGTTTATAAACTCTGACGTGGCTTAATCATTAGCTAAAATTGATTGGTCTCTCACAACATTAGTAGTATTTGTTGATGTAACAATTAAGAAACTCTAACTTTTTTGTTTTAAAAAATGAAGGGTTTAAAACTAAATAATAATTAAATTTGTAAAACTGATGTGACAACAATTTAAAAATTCCAATTTTTTTTAGGGATAGAGATGCTTTATAACATCATTTAGTTAGGAATGATAAATCATTACTTATAAAAAGTAAATGAAATGATATAGTATATAGATATTATTGTGTCCTTTCTAACCCTGACCGGTGTATACCGGTAATTGGTGGTAACTTCTTCTCTCGGTCTTGTATAGTTGTATTATATGAGAGGTTTTTCTCGGTTACCATTATGAATTGACCTCGTAATAATTTCTGTAATATATGTATGCGTAGTTAATATATTGCACATGTCTCTATGTGCGTTTTTGGTACTGAAATGATATTACATTGTTTGAAAAGGTAATATTTATTTCTGAAATTTCATTGAAAATGTTTTCATTTTGACTTAGTCAGAAAGAATTCAAATTTTAATTTCACAAAATCGAAATCTGGTGCAGATACCAGCATTTGGAGAGTCGGTCAATCATGCGAGAAGAAGATTTGAGAGTGTGATTCGATCTCTAGCAGATAAATATCCTCGGGAAAACTTACTCCTGATCACGCATGGTAAAGAGTTTATCATTTCACAATAGATATTTTAAGAATATTTTTAAAGTTTGTCTCTACTAGACAGGTAAAAAAATAAAATTTTGCTGGTACATGCCAGTAACTTAAATTACATGACTACACTAGCTGGAGATCCCTACCGTAGTCTAATTAAGCGTTAGTTCAGTTGTATATATATCGAAAAATTTAGGTATTGACCCATAATTTCCTCCAAAATAATAGAATTGGTTAATTATGTTTTTACTCAGTTTTTTTTTAATGGAATACTTGGGTATTTAACCAAATAAGATAGTTTGCGGAGCCAAAGTAGACTTTTCTCTAGAATAAGCGACGTGTGTATTTTTCTTTCCTTAGTTAACATCATTGATTGTGTTATCTTCATCAACTTGTTCTAAAATAAGATATCTGCTCCGTCATTTTTATAGGATTTATTGACAATTTAGACCTGTCAACAATCAAGTGGAATATATAAATTGTCTATGCTAGCAACTTGCATAGCAAAAAGACTTTCAAATTAATAAAATAAAATTGCTTGACCCAATAAGTCATTAATATATATGTACAAATCCTATTTAAGTTGCACTATTCAACGCAGCTCTGCCTCTAAATCACAGTTTTCTTTTGTTTGTTTTTTGAATTTCAGCTGAGGGAGTGTGGGTGTCTGTGCAATATTTCTATAAGCATGTGGAGATGCTAATAGATTATTGTGGGTTTTCTCATTTGGAAAGAAAAATTTCTTTCAACTCACCAGAAAAATTCACAGCTGAGAGCTTCAATCTTATGACAAAAAATAATGACACTGGCCTGATATACACTAAGCTACCATTGCCTTGATGAAATATTTGAATTTGGACTATTGTTGGAGATGTAAATTTGTGGTTTTTCAATTAGTTATTTCTTTGATTAAGGTTTGTTCTTTTGCAAATGTTTGTAAATAAGCAGGTGGAAGTTACTGGTACATGTGAATGTGAATGTGAATGTTATGTATAACTTGAGAGTAAAAATTAAAAAAAAATGAATTGATGGCAACGTTTTGTAAGGTGTGTTATCTGCACACGGGCTTTTCATATAAGAAAATGTTCTAGCAGGAAAAGATGTCAGCTTGATGTTGAAGTAAAATAACATAATTGAGGATAACATATGCCGGTTTTAATCTCTTCTTAATTTGTGTATGGGTGTGTATTTTACTGTCAATTTGAAAATTATTTCATGTGCCGGTAGTAACGCAAAAAAATTCATGGAGAGAGATGAAGTTCAAGCTTCAATGAGAATTTTGAAAATTATTTCATGTGCCAATAGTAATGCAAAAAAATTTCATGAAGAGATCTGAAGTTCAAGCTTCAATGAGAATTATTTATAGAAAGAAATTTTCAGAACTTGTGCATTGTAAACCTGTGCAATGCATAAAAAAAGAAATTTATTCCATCTTTATCCCAATTAGTTTTAGGTGAGAATCTCTCTTTTTAGCAATTCTCCTTCGAAAACTGTTAGATTTTATCATCATCGTTATCATCCTCAATATTAAGATTTTATCTATATGATGTTCATAACTAATAAAAAAAGTGTTCATACCTGATAAAAAATATATTAGTTTAGAAGTATGTTTAATTATATGGCAACATAATAAGAAGAAAATAAATGACAATTATCAAGCAGTTAAATGAAAACATAAAAACTTCGTGTAAAAGAATGACAATGAAAATGCGGATTAATTCTGGTAAAAAGAAATAAAAAAAACTTGCAAGTGGGGGATCAATTCAAAAATTGACCCAGGATAAAAAAATTCTCATTTACTGAATATTTCATAAAATATATGACTAAAAATATTAGCAATAGAAAACTCGAATCATACTTCAGGCACTATTATTTATAATAACAGCTCCATGGTCTCATATATAAAAGAAAAACAATAACAGGTTACAGGTCCACAGAAGATCGGGAAAAAAAAAAGATTCACTTTTCAACATTTCATTCATTGGTTATTTAATTTCTCGTGTATTGTAGTTGGAGTCCATTATCTTTTATCGACTACTAGGTTTACCGTTGACCGCTGTTAGATCAATATCAGCCGTTCATTCCATTACTAAATGATTGAGATTCATGAACCTGAGCGGAACTACATAACTAAATCCAACTGATTGGTCAGAATTTGTTATAACATTCAAAGGAAATTATTGTAGAGTATCTTTGCCAATGAAAATATTTAATTTAATATTCTATGTATAGGCCAGACAACTATACTTTGTTGATATGTAATGAACAGTTAATGAATAAATGATTGAATTAACAAATTAATCGTAAGCAGTACCTCATACTTATTAGTTATTAGAAAGTTGTACAACATTTCTCCAAATGACAAACTAACCATTAGTTTGATCATAACATTCATGAATCGAGGAAGATTCTAGAGAGACGTCACTTCACCAATATTAATGCCAGATGTTTTAGTAAGAGGTCGTAGAATATGACGTGTAACACCAAGTGTAAATAAGAAATGGTTCGACTTTTCAAATCCACTCTCTCTCTCTCTCTCTCTCTCTACTAGTTGAATCATCAACAGTTGAAAATCAAATTCGTTCTCTCCCGAGTCTCGAAAGCAAGCAAAAGGATAATAAGCACAAGAAAACGCGGAATACGGTCTAAGTACAGGTATTATATTATCTAAATCTTTTGATATTTGGTTCTCATTTCTTCTGTTAGAGACATATAAGATTCTCATTCGGAGGTTTAAGGCTTTCGTTTTTGTTTGTTTTGAATAATCGAGAATCCTTTTATTTGTTGATAAGTGGCCACTCTTTGAAACATGATTTTTGAGCAAATATCTTGAATTAGAGGCGATTTAACAAAAAAATAGTTACGAGCGATAGTAAGCTGAGTTCGATTGGGCTCTGATAGGAAGTTTCGGTTGAAAACCAGTGGATGTAATCGAGTTAGGTTTAGCTTAATTTCTTGATAATTTTTATGCTTATTACTGCAATCTGCAAATTATTTGAATATTTTTCTTTTGCTTTGTAGCATGAGTTTGGATGGATCACCACAGTGGCGTCAGAAAACCACAGATTTCTTCTCCTCTTCTGGTAAATTGCTTTTTAACAAAATAGAAATTGAGCTCTTGTTATTAAAATAGAAGCAGGAATGTCTATAGTTGTAATTGCTACTAAATCTGTTATTAATATAGGTGTCAGGCTAAAACAAGCTGGACAATCAGCTGGAGGTAATGTTGCTGATGTGGCAGGGAAGGTGGGTTCCATGGTGAAGAGCAGATGGGCTGTATTTCAAGAAAAAAGGCAGAATAAACAGGAATGGGCCCCACCGAAAGAGACTGTACAAGAGCGCCTCATATCAGCCGCTGCCACGACGACAGTGCTTCTTAGAAGGGGTTTGAATGAGACTAAAGAGAAAGTTGTGGTTGGAAAAGTAAAAGTTGAAGAGGTACCGGAGATTGTTAAAATGCTTTTATTGTTTTTATAAGAATGCGACTCTGATTACATTTTCTTTTTCAGGCAGCAAAGAAGACCCTCAACAACATAGAAAGATGGCAAAAGGTTTGCATTTTGACCTTGTTGTAACTTTATGGAAATTAAAAGAAGTTATTATTTCGTTTCAGACCTTAAAACTAATATAAATTTTTTACAGGGTGTTGCAAGCGATGATGGTGAGTTTTTTCTTGTTGTTTATCAGTTTCGGGATTTAGTTTTTTTTTTATGTCAATTATATTGAAGTTACACTGTTCATCAAGATAAATCGGCTATTTTACCTATGAAAATTACAGTTTTCGGCATACCAATTGAAGTAGTTGTGCAAAGAGAGGAGTCTCTTAAAGCTGTACCACAAGTGCTGATTACATGTGCGGATTACTTGATTGTGTCAGGTGAAGTTGCAGATATATTTTTTCACCTTCAGTTTAATGTTATCAATTGTTATAGCTCCCAACTTTATTATGTACTTTTCAGGATTGAGTTCTGAGTACTTGTTCAAATCTGAAGAGAACAAAAAAACCGTCAAGGACTTGATTTCCCTTTTCAATGAAGGTGATTTGTTGTTTCTTGTATAACACTTTTGCTCTTAAAATGAATTGTTCTTTTTGCTTTGTTTAAAGCACCTAAAATTTCCCCTTTCTCATATTATGAAAATGGGGATTATCATGTTGTAACTTACTTTTTTGTTTTTTTGTGTGTGATTAAACTCATCTTATTTTAGTACAAATTTTCTCACAGATTGGAAGGCATCCTTACCAGATGATACCAATCCAACAGACGTGGCTTCACTTATCAAATGTTACCTTGCAAGCTTGCCTGAGCCACTGACTACATTTGTATTATTTAATGAACTAAGAGAGGCGAGGTCTCGGATACGTGAATTGAGAAACATTTTGAAAAAGCTCCCAAATGTTAATTACATGACACTTGAGTTTATTACTGCTCTCTTGCTTCGGGTCAGCCAGAAATCTTCTCTTAATAAGGTATACAATTGGTAAATGCCGGTAGTCGGTCAAGTTGTCCTATCGATCCTCTCTATATATCTGTTCCTTTTCAATTAGTTGAGCTAGCATCCTCTGGTACTGGTACAAGTTGATTGCAATCCAACCTAAGTCTATGTTGCTTGTCTGGACCTGGTCAATAGTCTGTTCTCTGTAAAAACTTGCCTTGTCTAATATTTTTTATTTTATCCAAAAGCTGTTGGTTCGACAGAAGTCACGTCTAATCCCCTGGTTTTTTCAATGCATAGTTGTGATTTATGTATTGTGTATGTCTGTGTGATAAATGCAGATGGATTCCCGTAGTCTAGCAATAGAAATGGCACCTTTGATAATGTGGCAAAAGGGAGACTCTGGTGAAGAATTGCGCCTTTATTTCAGATATGGCCTAAAAGGAGGTCGCACAAAGTCAGCTGATGGGGCATCAAAAGCCAATGGTGTTGATTACTTGGGTATATATATGTTCTTTTCCTCTCTTAAGATTTAATATTGTTTGCAAAGGTTGGTTAGCGTGGACCCTTGAAAAAACAGATATTGTCACACGAATTCCAGAAAATTGAGATATTTTAATGCAATGCCCACAACAAAAGCATATCATTATGTTCCTATAGAGTATCAAATATGCATGTTCTCATGTACACACTCCTTTCATGATTCATCCAAACGAGGCACAACCTATCTGTCATTCGCTCTCTCTAAGATAAATAGAGAACAATGACTTGGGTAATTCCGAACAATTTTTGCAAGCAGAAGGGTTATTATCTCTGACTTGAGTTACAGATTATTGGAGAAAGTTTTTCTCAGTGGATGGTTCTATATTCTATACTCCGCAAGCTTATATTTGACAAAACCTCCCCGCACCCCCTCTCTTTCTCTGTAGAAGAAGAAGAAGATGTGCAGATTCCATTAGATGATGCGGCTCCACCAGATTATGGTGCGATAGAGGTAATACAGTGTCTAATTGAGCACCACAATGCTGTTTTCACAGACGCAAATGAGACCACCTGGAGATAAACGGTACCTCATGTTATGCAAAGGTTCTCCTTTTACACGTGTCTCTGCGTCGTTTCAATTTTGATTCTTTTTCTTGATAACTGCCCCTAGGCTGATTTTGTTCTGCACTATGCTATGCATGAATAAGACAATTTGTATATTGTAATTAAATAGTAGCACATTTTCCTTGCAAACTTTTGTATAATTCTGAAAACATTTTGTCTGATATCATGTGGCATTTGAAATACAATTTTCCTTTGTTTTTCAGTTCTTGTCCGTTTTTAGTGTGTTTGGATACCCGTCTGTGGGCATCACATTGTGCAACTGACATTGCCACTGCGTGATTTTATTTTTCAGCATGCCTTAATTCACTCTTGATTTTGATTGAGGTCGAAACATAAACTTGTATGTCGTAATTTATAAATATTATTTATATTAATCAAAATTAAATATTTAAGGAAATGTAAAACGAAATTCCATCAAACACTAATGAAAATAATAATATTATTAATTTGGAACCCAGTCACATGGATGATATGCCACTGTTCCAGCATCAATCCAAAAACTCACGAAGAGCTAACACTGACACCCGAATCCATCAAATGCCATAGCACGAGAAACCTCCAATGTCAGATAACTTATCGCCTACAGAACTTGAGTTGCAGAGATCCACTCGACACATTAAGCTTCGTATTAGATTTGGACACTATGTGTGCACAAATGCAAGTACAATCCCTCCTGTATCAAACCCGACTTCATCAGCTCCTCACTTATCAGGTACATCATATGCCCTGTGTTCGGTACTTGCATATGATAAATTTTCTGCAAACCATCGTGCCTTTCTTTCTTTTGTAGATTCATACATAGAACCAACAGGAACCGCATCCTCTGGAGAGAAAATTTTCTCTCCAGAGAAGATAACTTTTAATCTCAACCCTTCAACTAGATCTAACGGTTGGAGACTAAGGAAGTTATTAATATCGCTTCAAAATAAATAAATAAAAGAAAAAAAGACTGCCCGCTAAAACTCCTCCTCCCCCGCTAAAATCTTTCTCCCTGCTAAGTGTGTGCTCCAGGACGTTAAATTGAAAGGGAAGCTAATACTAAGATCTAGTGCTGGATTGGTTCATTACCTCACTAATAGGTGTTGGTTGCTTTCCATATCCAAGCTTCCCATAAAAAGAAAACTATCAGAATCATATCCAAGGAATTTGTTGTTATATCAGTTCAATGTTTTTGTTTTTCAGTACAAGCTCATTACAAAAGGCAAATCAGATTTTCTAAAAAGACAGAGACTTAATCGAAGTTGACCAAGGAATGGTTCCTGTAAGATTATTCGAAGATAATGGCAAGTTAGTGAGACTAGAGAGAATATCCAACTCTGGAGGTATGCCTCCAGACAGGAAATTTGTTTTCAAATTGAGATAAATTAGGTGTTTTAATTGCCCAATGATAGGAGGGATGGTTCCAGTGAGATTGTTGTTCCTCAGAGAAAAGACTTTCAGCTAAAACAAGGAAAAGAAAAGGGAGTGTTGTCAATTATTAGTATCAATGCTCGAATCGAGACAGAGAAGGGGGTGTTGGTCGAGACGGAGAAGGGGCGCTCCGAGATGACGATGGTGCAGACGACGAGAGAGTGCTCGAAAAAAAGTCAGCGACTCAGTACCCGATCTACTCTAAGTTTGCTCAATCTGTGTCTGGATATACTCGATCTATTTCTTCTAAAATGTTGGATAAAACGAAGAGAGAGATGAGTCGATAGAAGAATATACTCTCTGATATGATACGGGCAGTGTTTGGGCAGGTCTTTTTTCTTTTTTCTTTTTTTTATTTTGAAGCGATATTAGTAGCTCTCTTCGCCTTCAACCGCTGGATCTGATTAAAGAGTTGAGATTAAAAAAGTTATCCTCTCTGGAGAGAAAATTTTCTCTCCAGAGGATACGGTTCCAGAACCAACAACGTATTGGCAGGAAATTCAAGATCCCAAATGGCAAGAAGCTATTGACTCGAAGCCCAATTCAATATCCCCTACCGCTCCATAAGCGTCAAATTGGATAGAAATGGATATTCAAGGTCAAATACAATTCTAATGGCACAATGGAGCGTTACAAAGCACGTTTGATGGTAAAGAGTTACACACAAAAGGAGGGGCTAGATTACACTGAGACTTTTGCACCAGTGGCTAAACTCACCACAGTGCAATATTTATTGGCTGTGCCACCCACACGAAACTGGAAACTTTACCCAACTAGATGTGAAGAATGTATTTTTCACGATAACCTACATGAAGAAGTTTATATGGTACCATCAGAGGGACTTGCTATTCAAGAGGGGAATCTATTTTGTCGACTCCGTAAGTCGCTTTACGGTTTGAAGCAAGCATTTCGCAATTGGTTCGATAAATTCTCCAAAGCTCTCATCACTGCCGAATACAAACAATCTATTGCATATTATTTCTTGTTTACAAAGGGGTCGGGTGAAACTTTCACACTAATGTTGGTGTATGTCGACGATGTCATCGTTGCAGGAAATAATGAGATGTCCATTGGCATGACTTAAACAGTATTTGAACTCCCTCTTTCATCTAAAGATTTAGGGCGTTTAAAATACTTTTTAGGGATTGAAGCTTAAAACTTATAAAGGTATATTGTGCATGCATATTAATAAGTTTCATTTTATTCTGGATTTGTTTGATCTCAAAAGGTGGAGACCGAGTTGAAAACAGACGCGTAGATCATATTTTATGTGATTTCCACACTACACATTCATTTCACGATTCATGCTATTCAGTTGTGCTAGTATCATGATTTATGTTGGTTTAGTCACTCATAAATGTGAAGAATGCAGCTGAATCTTTTGCTGATATAGCTGATGGACGAAATTGTATAACACTTAAAGTGACAATCAGCAAAGCGCTTGTTAATATATAATTAAAGATTTTACACATAGTCAAAGTGAGAGATTGTTGGATTTAACAATTTAATGAACAATATGTGATGCCATACAGACCACACAGATTACAGACATAATGTGTTATACAATTATATATTAACTATATAACATACATATTCATAATAAGTGATCACTAAAGTATAAAGTATTACAAGAGTGCAACCTTAAATGTGTAGAAAATTAAAATTTGCTAATTTTCATTTTATTGATGGACTAAATTGAAAAATTACCACCACTACTAAATGACACCTGGTCCCTAAGGGATAAGCATCAGATCCTCTCACACACACCACATAAAATACAAGAAAAGGTCTACTCTCTTCATCGGATTCTGCAGAAGTGTTGTGGCATAAAGGACTAAAAGAACTGACAACATGGTGCTTATTCTCTTGGAATACATCGTAGCCATTGATGCTTCAAAGTTGCGCGCAAGAGAGAAGGAATGTCGAGCATTCAGATCAATTTTAAGTGAAGATTCCGATAATGCATGAAACAAGATATTGCTTCCGCTCATTTTAAGGTTTTGTCAAGTGGTACCGGAATAAATTAAATTTATCAGTTTAGTGCTATTAACCTTGAAATCAACCGGTGAAACTATCATCTAGCTAGGGTTGCTAGGCTAATTGTTGTGTTGAGAAAAATATAAATTAAATTGTTAATTAGTCTCAGAAAATTATCATCTAGGTTAATGGTGTATTAATGGCCAACAAACTTAATTAATTAAGTAGTTGCACATTAATTTGGGGACAAGAGGCGACCTTTACATACTTTTATTTTCCCTTCCGATACTTAGTCTAGAAAATACTTGTAACTCTTTGTATTGATAATCAGAATTATAAGAAATTTGTTATGTATGTTAAGCTCACCATAATGGATTCTGATTATTGAGTATAAATTCTGAATTTGTAAAAATAATTCAAGACAATTGATCCAAATAAATACTATTACTTCTGCAAATAATAATTCAGTAATTGTATATATTGAAAAAATAGCTGGGCAGTGCAAAAAAATAAGTAATTTTCATTACTGCAATTGTCAAACTCAAAACCAAAACTGAGATGACATAAGTGATATCTCTCTGCATGTAGGCCCAGTTCTCCATTTTGTAAGCCCATCATAGACAATCCAATACTGTAACATTCAAAATTATTTGTCATTGCTCAACTCAAAGCCTGATATATAAAATGCTCACAATTCTCTTTTATTCTGTGAAACTCTCTTTTTCTCCAATTTTAGCTTCCCCAAATTTAGCAATATTGAATGGAACTACGAGAGCCTACCGGTGATTAAATTTAGCTTCTTCATTCGCATCTTTACTTCAACTTCCTAACCAAAGCGCAGCAGTATGATGATCTTCTCGATTCAATGGTTAAAGCAGATCAGGAAAAAGAGGAGGGGGGTCCCGCTCTCCTCCCCGCCCCATCTGACGGAGAAAAAAGGTTAGCATTTGCCTCCATTTGCAGCTTATTTCTTTTTCAAGATGAATATAATGTTTTTATTTTACGACGAAGTTCGCCTTTTTTTGGATCATGACGCATTGCCTATTTGTTATTAGAATATTTAATAAATATGACACAATGCACTATATAACTAAAATATATGATCAACAAGTTGGAAGGTATTTCAAGTGAATTGAAAAATGATTTTGAAGGATTGTAAATAGGAGGTCGAAACATTAAGAGGTCCTTATAAAAGTCATGGCTTATTAAAAAAGGTTAAGTAAATTACATAGGTTATGGGCTGTACGTAGTAGTGCTTTAGGCCCACTAAGATGAGAATTTGTAATAGAACTCGTTTAAACGTTCATTTGTAATTTGATCTGGTTCTTTGTATTCAAGTTCTAAATAATCATTTATTTATCACAAAGAGAGATTTTGGTTTATCAATCAAATAGAGATATTCTATGCATGGCTGCACAAAGCATGAGATGCTGAATTTGAGATATTCTATGCATGGTTGCACAAGCATGAGATGCTGAATTTGTCATGTTTTTAAATAATTTTGAGTGTAAGGTCGTATGTATCATTTTTCAGAGGAATTGGTCACAGTTTTAGAGACGACTGAAACCTCAGCGATCAATGCACTTCCAGAGGTGTTAGTTGTGGAGATCCTCTCTCGGTTGCCACCTAAGCTTTTCTTTCGATGCAGAAGTGTATGCAAGTCCTGGCTCTCCCTCTCTTCTGATGCATTTCACCTGAACAAGCACTTCAAACCGACTGTGAGCGGTCTTTTCCACAATAATTATCTTGTCGGTGGTGGTTCTAGTGTCAGTTTCATGAGCTTGTCACAAGGTGCTAATAATGCGGATATTGATGATAGAACAATCCGTGCCTTTTCATTTCTCGACCATTTGATGGTACACGATTGCTGCAATGGACTTCTCCTTCTTGGAGCCTCACGCGAGAACCGTTTATTTGAGAAGGACATATATGTCTATAATCCAACAACACATACTTTATTTGCTGTAGGATTCACTACATCTACATTGCCTTTCCCAATTTATTCATTAGCATTTGATACTCAATCTCCCTCCTTGTTTTACCTTGTGTGCTTTACCAACAAGCAGACCAGAAAAGGAGTACGAGTTCTTTATATTGACATTATTTCGTTTGAGCGAGGCAAGTACAAGGGCAAATATCAGAAAAAAATGGTGTGTGATATGATTGTATGTAGACACTCTCATAGCACTTTTGTGGATAGTCGACTGCATCGCTTAACATGTGATGATAAGATCCTTAATGTTGATCCAAACAAATGCTCTTCTCACGTGATCGACCTGCCAGATCTGAAAGGTCGGATGTCGGTCGAAATTGGACATTCCAAAGGACTCTTACATTGTGTAAGTATGCATGTCAACGAAGTATTGTCTGTTTGGGTTCGGAAAAGCTGCACTCAACAAGAATGGACTATGAAGTATCAACTGAACCTTCAGCATATAATATACTCGGTTCCGAAGGTTGATCTCAGTTTTCAAATTGGTTGGAGTAATTTCGCACTTCATCCGCAGAAAAATGTGCTCTTTATACCACAAGGGCATAAAGGCTGCGTATCATTGGACTTGAGCTCTGAAAAAATACAAGTGCTTGGTAATTTGGGTGATGAAAAGTTTGATGATTGTTGGGTTTACATGCCTCGTTATTTGGTATGACTTGCTCTAAGAAAATTAGAGATACTGCAGCTGTCTGCACCTATGCCGTTGCAGATAATATGCGTTTAGCTACATACTTTGACTCTTCACAAAATAGTATAAATTGTTTATAATGTTGTTCTTAATTTTATAATAGTACAGACTTTGCGAACTATATTTTCATTGCCACTTTATTTTAGCTTTAAAATGACTTCCTCATGATTCTATATCGAAGTACTATCAATTGTGGTTTTTATTAATGCTATTTTTTTCTCTAACATAGTTGGAGTTAAGTTATATATGCAATGGAGCTATGGAGACTTTTGTAACTTTAAAATATTTTCTTCTTTGATTGTTTTGAATTCGTCCACTAATGAGTAATGATCTGAATAAAGATTTACATGTATTCAAATTTTATACCCAGCTTATTAATTAGTTGTTATCTTTTTGAGGAAATCTTATTAGTTATTATTAAAGCCATTGTCATATCAGTTAATAATAATTTAATGTGAGACGAGTTTTATTTTTTATTCATTCATTACCCGTAAGCTTGCAAGTTATAACAGACAATGTGGGACAAGCTTACACCGAGCAAATAAGAATTTGAAGCACTATCATATTGTCTCATCAGACGCTTGAGATACAAGAAGAGCTTTCCCTATTGTATCCAGACCGTCTTTAAAAATCAACTGTGAAACCTAAAAACACTAAAAATCATACGCAATCATACGCAGAGGTCAAACGAGGATTTTTGTCTGATTCTTACAAAAATAAAATAAAAATTATATTCGTGATTCAGATTTCAAAAATTTGACAGTCATTATTATATTTTTCTGCATTCAACATTCAGATTAAACACATGTATTAATAATGCAAAATCAAATGTCGAAATTTTTAAATATGATGCAAAATCTTAAATATGCATTCACGTATGAACGTTGTGTTCAATCAACGTTGTAAACACTACGTCTGGACGCACGTTCAAAGACTGTGTTCAGACGTGAACACAGATTTCAAATTACTTGATAATTTTTTTTGCTTTGTCAACTCGAGTGACATCAATTACTGAATAAATGCGTCTAAAAAACAATCTGAACGTGAACGCAGAAAAATAAAATCAGTCGATGACTGAGTCATCAATGTAATTGTTATTTTTTTTTTCCGAGGTCAAACAAAATACAAATTCTTAAACGAGAAGAAAATAAAACCGAGGCTGTCAAAAGTAGTCAAAACCCTAACGGCCTAACCCCTGGTCTCGTGTCCGTCTCTCTCGCCCCCATACTCTGTGCGCTGATCAGTGTTTCACCATGGCTCTCTTCTCCATCTTTTGTAAGAGAACTCGCAAATTTTCATTTTTCGCTCTCAGCCTCTACTCTTCCACCTCCAGTTCAATGGCACCAAAACCGCCGAAATTAAAAGCTCTCGGATCCTACTACCGAAAACCGGCCATGGAGGCCGCCATGGCTGCTCTCAAGGACTATCTTTACACCACTCGCTATCTTCCTTTCTCTCTCGCTGAGCAGATCTCTCTTAATTCTTCCATTTCGCTCTCGTCGTACATCTGTCGCCTCAAGTTTCCCTCCGGTAGCATCAAGACTAGCGATTTTCCCCAGTTCTTCCGCAATTATTTTTCCTTCAGGGAACCGATCAACGAGTTTGACTTATTTTTCGAATCAATCGGGGTTTTCGACAATCAGGAATACTCAAAATCGCCGTTTCTCTCTGATGATTCGAGGTTGGTCCAAGGGGTTACCCAATTGATTCACTTAGGGTTTCCTTACAAGAAACTCGGTCTTCTGTTACCCTGGAAAGCACTTTGGGTCGATCCAAGTGAGCTTTCAAGGAGATTTAAGAAGGTAGTAGATTTTGGAATTTCAGAGAGAAATTGTGTTATTGCTATTTGTCTTGCATTTCCTAAGGTCTTGATTAGAGACGATGTGGATAGTTTGTTACAGGATCTGGGGGCTTTCTTTGGGGCTAATGATAAGGTGAGTTCACTAGAGAGTGAAGTGGATATTTATTTGGACATTTGTGAGAAAATTCAGATATTCTATGAATTGGGATCGGCTGAGGGGTCTGTTGGTTGTCTTCTCAGAGAGAATGATTGGGTGGTTTTGAATACTGATAAGAAAGAACTAAGAAAACGATTGGGCTTCTTTGCAAAGTTGGGTATGAAAGAGCACATGGGGCAGTTTGTTTTGAAAAATGCTAAAGAGATTTTCAAACTCGATTTTGAGCTCACCATTTCGATACCACAATATTTGCATCATGTTGGATTGGAGAAGAATGAGGCTAAGAACATAATATTAGCATACCCATTTGTTGTTGGGAAGAATAAATTGGGAAATATACCTGGTATAATGTGTGCAGTTGGCTTGTCAGATTGGTTTGTCAGTAGACTACAACATTGCAATTTCCAATTTCTTTCTCCAGAATTTGTTTCAGATGCTTTACATATCAACAAGGCAATTGAAAAAGAGTTTGTGAAAGGGTTTAAGCAAGCAAAAATGGATAAACTAGAGAAATTTGTTGTTTGCAAAGTTGAATTTCTACAATCAATTGGGTTTGGCATGAACAAATTTACTGCTCGGTTTGCAGCTGCACTGACTGGTACAAATGAACATTTACAAGGACGCTTTGAGCTGCTTTTAAATGAGGGGATTGACCACAAGAGAATCTGTAAGATGCTTTGTAAAGCCCCAAAATTATTCAATCAAAACATGGATACTATGAAAGCAAAGATTGATTTCCTGCGGAACAATATGGGTTGTAATTTGGATTATTTGGATTCATTTCCAGCGTTTTTGTGTTTTGATATGGACAACAGAATTAAACCTAGGTATAGAATTTTAGACTGGCTGAAAGAGGTCGGAATACTGACAAAGTCCTTTGCACCTGCTACAGTATTGGCTACTTCTGAGAAAAGGTTTATGGAGATGTTGTATACTATTCATCCTGCTGCTCCGAAGCAATGGCTTGAGAAATTTTCAAGCCGAAACTACAGAGAGTATTATAGAAAAGACTTGTTTACTCCCAAGGTTAATTTTGGCATTCCTAAAGTAGTATAGAGCAACTAATTTGGAGATCCTTTTTTAGGGTTTAGGATGTTTTCTGGTTTAGAAAGGATTTGTGTATTATTTTAGAACATAGCAAGTGACCTCTTTATTGCATTGGGTTGGGGTTACATTTCCCAATAGGATATACATATCAATCTAACAAAGGTCTGACATTGGATTTAATCACTATTCTTTGCAAGTTTGAATGTTCTATTTGAGAAGGCCAGGAAGTTTCAAATTTTCAGATACACTGGAGAAATTTGGCTTCTTGCTTAATGATATCATATTATGCATGTACTGGATATATAAAGATAAAAAAAAAAAAGTCACGATGAGAGAGTTGATAACCAATAAACAATTTTCCTTTTCGTATCAATGGTCGGTTATTATTCAGCAAATGCCACAGTTGAAATCAGCTTAACAACAGCAGTTAGACTTTTACCTTGAGAAACCTTTGAATTGAGAATTTTGGATAGTCATTTGAACAGAAAAAAATGTTTTTGGGCCAGAGTTCGGGCCAGGGTGCAATGGACCCAATGCTACTCTCAGACCAGCCTGCAGCAACCAGCCAAGCCCAGCAGTGCGTTCAAATTCTCAAGCACCCACGGGGCTTTTTTGAAGTCAACTTGGATCAGGAGCAATTGGCCCAGATTGCCCAACACTACGGGGTCGGGCTCCCTGAGGCCTTACAAGCAATGCACCAGGATAACATAGAAAGACAAGCACACATCTGACCGACAAACGAAGCCTCCCAGCACCAGGAAGCCTTGTCTAGCGGGCCCACCATGATCCAGCAGGCCGACCAACCACAACGGAGCTCCGGGATGGACCTAGACAAATACGTGCAGGTTCCCGGCTCCAACGAATTAATTCGTCTCGACCCATTTACTGACGATGAATTGTCCGGTGAAGAGTAATCTCTTTGTTCACAGTTTGTACCGGAGGAGGGTTGTTGTTTTCATCTATTTTTTTAATGTATTGTCATAAATTTAAAGTTATGTCCTGGAATGTTAGAGGATTGGGTATTGCCGACAAGTGTAATGTTGTGCGCAATATCATTAGAAAGAGTAGGGTGGATATTTGTTGTATTCAGGAATCTAAATTGAACCAGTTTTCATATTCGAATGTGTGGCGTATTTTCCCTTCCTACTATGAACTAGATGTTGTGTATATAGCGGCGTAGAATTCATCAGGAGGATGCATTATTGCATGGAAGCGCGGATACTCCATGTTGAACTCATGGGCTACAAGCCACACTTGTACTGTTGTGCTACGGCAGAATGCATCGAACCACGTATTTGCTGTGACCAATGTCTACGACCCGGATGTAGAGGAACTCAAGCCTGCCTTTATAAGAGAATTGGCGAGGGTGGCTGCCATGATCGACCTCCCTTGGATAATTGCAGGCGATTTTAATTTAGTCAGTTGGCTTATAGATAGATCGGGCGATTATCGGGGTTTTGACCTCATGGATCAGTTTAATGATTTTATCAGAGCTACTGGGCTGCTAGATATTCAATTGAAAAACAGAGAATTTACTTGGTCAAATAAACGTCCCGTGCCAACATTCTCCAAGCTGGATCGCATTTTCGTTTCGGCTCATTGGACTGGGGTGTTCCCTGTTTTAACTCTGTCAGCAGGTGAGATGCTTGTATCCGACCACGTCCCCCTTATTCTGCACGGAAAGCAGCATCTTAGTACCAGACGATCCCGGAAATTTGAGCTATTATGGCTAAAATATGGAGAAGTTAGTCATCTAATTCAAACTCTCTGGAAATCTCATGGCACCCCGCTTGCAGACCCACTGATGTCCTTCCAGCAAAGCATTAACACAATGCACTCTACGTTGCAGGCTTGGCACTGGAAAAAAAATTTGGCAAACTTGATACCAACCTTCAAAACTGTAAGGACTCGATAAAATTTCTGGACCGCATCGAAGAAAGACGACCACTCAATGCTGGCAAATTCAAGCTAAGAGTTTTAATCAAGGAAAGGGCCTACCTTATGGCAAGCAACCTGGAAATCTGTTGGAAACAAAGATCTCGGTGCCATTGGCTACGGGAAAGGGACCAAAACACCCATTTTTTCCATGCGTATGCCTCGGCACGCACCACAAAAAATGCTGTCACAGCCGTCAATTACAATGATGCAGCACTCACAACCCAACCCGACATCTCCATGGCCTTCACGAACCACATGAGGGAACTTCTAGGCACATCAATGCCACCTACAGATTTTGACCCTACTAACCTCTACCCAAACCCGATGTCGATGCCTGACCAGGCAGCCCCATTCACCCTACATGAGGTCGAGACAGCCGTGCGCCAGCTACCCCGGAATAAAGCCTATAGACCCGACGGTCCGCCGGCAGAATTCCTGCATACCTACTGGCCACATCTCCGACACAATGTACTCCATTTGCTGCACTGTTTCCATCAAGAGGACCTAGACCTATCATCCCACAATGCAGCAAACATAATCATGATCCCCAAGACTGCTAACCCCCTGCCGGTCACGGATTTTCGTCCCATTAGTGTCATCAACCTGCTGCCTAAACTTTTGTCCAAGATCTTATCTAATAGGCTCAGAGTGAAGTTGCACGACCTAATACACCCTCACCAAACCGCCTTTGTTCAAGGCCGTCACATATCCGACAACTTCATGGCACTGCGTGAAACCTTGTGCGAGGTGAAACAGTCTTATCGTGAGGCGGTTCTCTTCAAACTTTGATTTCTCCAAGGCTTTTGACACAATTCAATGGGAATTTCTCTACTCCATAATGTGTGCCCGGGGGTTCCCCGAATGTTGGATATCATGGATGCACTCAATTTTCTCGACCTCAAGCTCTACAGTGGTAGTGAACGGGATGGGAGGAGTCTGTTTCAAGCACAGAAGAGGTCTACGTCAGGGAGACCCCCTGTCGCCAATGTTGTTCATTTTGGGCGTCCACGTTTTGTAGAGAATGTTACATATGAATGAGATGATGCTCAACACACAGCTAACTCAACGAATCGCCCAATCTGTACTTGCCTTTCAATACGCATATGACACTGCCTTGATCTCAACAGCCAATGACAAAGCCCTTGCCATCCTCAAAATTACGCTCAGGATTTTCTCCAATATATCGGGTTTAAAGTTCAACCTTTCAAAGAGTTCCTTCGTGCCTCTCAACCTTACTGACCAGAGAGCAAACCGTGTGCAAGGAATCCCAACGTGCCGAAAGGAATCGCTACCCCAAACGTACCTCGGCTTGCCTCTAACAATCAATAGGCCCCGACGCCATGATTATCTCCCTCTCTTAGAGAAAGTGGAAAAGAAGCTGTAGGGCTGGAGAGGGAAATTAATCTTGAGAGGCGGCCGTCTTCAACTGGTTAACTCAGTGTTGTCATGCATGCCTATATACTATATGTGTGTCTTCCTGCTATCGAAATGGGTGATCACAAGTCCAGACAAAATTCGCTGTGACTTTATTTGGGCAAAAAATAATCGAGCCAGTGAGGTGCACCTACTAAACTGGCCGGCGGACGGGCGCTAGTTGCACGACCGGTGGCCCGAGTGCACGCCTTGGTGTCCGATGAGGCCACTCCAGAGGACTACGGCGAGGAGTATGCCTACGAGGAGACTCCAGACACCACACTCATTGCAGGTATGCTTTACATGTCAGGCTGTCCCGCCTTTATACTTATCGATATGGGGGTTAGCCATTGTTTCGTAGCTGCTATGTACATTAGGACCCACGACTGGCCCACTAGCGACAGGACACGAGTCATGGAGGTGTAGACTCCCCTCGGGAAGTCTGTCACTGTAGATCGTGTATGTCGTGACCGATTAGTCAGGATCGCAGGAAGAGACCTACCCGTGACCCTTACTGTACTCGACCTTCGTAATTTTGATGTGATACTCGGGCTCGATTGGTTGACTACCCATCGCGTTGTAGTCAACTGTGAGAGACGTAGTGTGAGGTTTGGTGGCGTCACCTCCGAGCCATATTCCTTCTGTGGTACCCATCCCAGTTCGCGAGTGCCTGTTACATCTGCCCTCTGGGCGAAGCATCTCATTTCGTCGAGATGCGATTATTACTTGGCATCTGTTGTTTCGACGGATGCTAAGGAGGTAGATATAGCCACTATTCTTGTCGTGAATGAGTTTTCTGACGTATTTCCCAGTGACTTTCCTGGCTTACCCCCAAGGCGAGACGTGGAGTTCTGCATAGAACTCCAGTCGGGCACGACGCATGTGGCTCGTGCCCCTTATCGTATAGCCCCCACAGAGTTGCGGGAGCTGAAGACCCAGTTGGAGGAACTCTTGGAGAAGGGTTTCATCCGACCGAGCACCTCACCTTGGGGTGCTCCAATCTTGTTCGTGGGCAAGAAGGATGGTACCTTGCGCCTATGCGTAGACTATCGGGAGTTGAACAAGGTCACTGTGCCGAACCGGTCCACTACCTCGGATCGATGACTTGTTCGACCAGTTGCAGGGGTCACAAATGTATCTAAGATCGATTTACGATCTGGGTATCATCAGTTGACCATCCGCGACTCCGATGTGCCGAAGACAGCTTTTCGTACCAGATACTGACACTACGAGTTTTTGGTCATGTCCTTCGAACTGACGAACGCGCCCGCATACTTCATGGGCCTCATGAATAGCGTGTTCGCAGATTATCTGGACCTGTGACGAGCATGCACGCCATCTTAGGATGGTGCTGCAGCGCTTGCGAGAGCACAAGATTTATGCAAAGCTCTCCAAGTGCGAGTTTTGGCTCGAGCAGGTCGCGTTCCTTGGACACATCGTGTCCAAGAAAGGACTTGCGGTAGATCCGCAGAAGGTTATTGCGGTCACTGAGTGGCAGCGTTCGACCACTCAGACAGAGGTACGTAGTTTTCTAGGGCTCGCAGGATACTACAAGAGATTCGTCGAGGGATTTTCAGTGCTAACAGCACCCTTGACGAAGTTGTTGCAGAAGGGTGTCCGCTTTGAGTGGACCCCTGAGCGACAGTAGAGTCTCGAGGAGCTCAAGAGACGCCTTATCTTTGCTCATGTATTAGCCATGCCTGTCCCGGATCTGGCGGTGTACACAGATGCATCCCGACTTGGACTCAGGTGTGTTTTGATGCAGGATGGCCATGTGATTGCATATGCGTCACGATAGCTTAGACCTCGTGAGAGGAACTACCTGACCCACGATCTCAAGTTGGCCGCTGTGATCTTCGCCTTGAAGATCTGACGCCACTAACCATACATGGCTAGGTGTAAGATCTTTACGGATCATAAGAGCCTTAAGTATGTGTTTACACAGCGTGAGCTCAACCTACTCTAGCGGCGTTGGCTTGAGCTCATGAAGGATTATGAGATGGAGATCTTGTACCACCCGGGCAAGGCCAATGTCGTGGCCGATGCCCTGAGTAGGAAGAGTAGCGCCAACTTGGCGGCTCTTCTCATCAACCAGCACCATCTCATCGAGGATATGCGACGTTTAAACCTGATGGTGACTGTGTCAGATAAGATCTCATCCGATCCCGGACCTTCTGATGTGGCTATGGTTGCTCCTTTGACCATTCAGCCTACTCTACGGGATGAGATCCGACATGCTCAGGCCTCCGACCCTTACTCGAGAGGTACATAGCACATGTACCTCTAGGCACTACGCCTCGGTTCCACATGTGGACACGACCCTTACTCTTTGACGACCGGCTATCCGTACCCAAAATCACGGCTCTGAAAGACAAGATCATTTCAAAGGCACACGACTCGGGTTACGCCATTCACCCTGGCGAGACCAAGATGTACCAGACACTCCGGAGGCACTTCTGGTGGGAGAAGATGCACTGGGAGGTAGCCCAGTATGTGGCTAAGTGTCTGGTATGTCAGAAGGTCAAGGCCGAACGTAAGAGACCAGCGGGTCTCCTACACTCGTTACCGAAGTCCCAGCGCAAATTCGATATCATTACTATGGACTTTGTGACAGGACTGCCTAGGACACAGAACGGCCACAATGCCATTTGGGTCATTGTGGACACGCTCACTAAGGTAGCCCACTTTATCCCCTTTCGACTCGGGTTACCAGCAGAGGGGATGGAGAAACTATATCTGAACTTGCAGTTCAGGTTTCACGGTTTCCCCATGCAGATTATCTCAGTTCAGGTTTACCAGTAACTGACTAAGGGTTGAGAGTGAAATTAGCGAGTCAGGGACTAGGGCAGAGCTCTGATACCACCACCTAGTTCTACCCTCCTCTACTTCTCTTTGCTTTCTTTCTCTACTTAGACGAATTTCTCGTTCTTATCAGTTTTAAAAAAATTAAAGTTCTCAACACATGAGAGAAAGCCAAGAGGGAGAAAAACAGGGAAACATCGATTTATATAGACGAGATGAGGCTTGCCTGGGTGGTGGGTGTGCAGAGTGTTGGTTATAATTTGCTGCAATTCAATTTAGGATAAGAGACAATAACCAAAGTCCCTAAATTACGACTAAACATTGCAATTATAACAATTCAAAGAAACTCTGTGCTACATGTTTGAAATACAAAGATAGCGGAAGCGATACTTACCTTCCACCCCTACGGTCTCTCTTGTACACTTGTTCTTTCAACGGATCATTGGTGCTGGAACTGCAAAAACTTGGAATGGTGTGCTAGCGAGCCTATCCAAGCAAATCTCGGTGCCCATCTGATCTCCAAATTCACGAATGAACTAAGGAGTAATATTCTTTAATGGAGTAGGAATAGAGAGGCTATGCATAGCACATGTGCCATTGTCGATAATCGAGAATGCATGGAGATCCAGTGCTATTTATAGAGGTGTCAGCGTATCTTGAAAAGATACAAAATTAATTATCAAATATTCATAGAATATATGAAATTATATTATCTTCAATTCTTTTCCAAATCCCCTTATTTACTCCTGTAAATAATTCCACGGAATTTGGTATAAAACCTAAAATATCCAATCAGAAAGATAACGACAAAAATAGGATGCGGCCGCAATTAGACTATTGCGGCCGCAATTGACTTGGCTTCTCAGAAGATTGTTGCCAAATCTTCCTATATCTATTGCGATCGCAAATAATCTTTTTGTGGTCGCAATAGACTTGCGTTTGTGCTGTTTTGCTTAGGCTTTGATCCAACTTGAGTTGGATTTAGCCCAAACAATATTTTGACTTTACATTAACATCAATATATAATTTAATTAATCATACTTGGTCCATTAATAATTATATTTAATTTACTTAAATTATATATGCATTCGTACCCAAAATCTTAGTGAAATATGTATAATGCAATTGTATATCAGTTAATCACATTATCTGGCATATCCATACATTACCCCTCGTAATATTAGGCGACAATATGTGACATGTAGTAATCATATAACGCGTAGTCCAAACTTTATTTATCAGAATTGACGTTTCAATTCTAACACAGAGATGCATGCACATGGATTGGGGGAAGAGGGATTCGAGTTAGAGAAACAAGGAGCCAAGGGATAAAAAGACGAAACCAACGGTAAGATAGTGGGAGCCTACGAGTGTTGTGTGACTGCTGGAGAGAGGTAGAGAGATGGATTCAAAATCCCTGGTAGAGAGAGACGGGAAGACGAGGGGGTCAATGGGTGAGAGTCAAGAGAGGTGAGATGAGAAAATAAATAAAGAGAGAGAGAGAGATAAAGTAATCGAGATTTTATCTCGATTTTGTCAGTTCAGATCCTCTACTTCTTCTTCTTTGTGTTAGTTCGTGTAACCATCCATCACCATGTTTCCTTTGACCCGTTTGGACCCCTACACGTCAATGCGCAAAAACCTCAACACGGAGAAGAGAGAGAGGACAGTGAGAAGGGATAATGGGATTTGTTTTGTGGCTACTCTTGTGCATTTTTTCGTGTGGCGTTTCACTGCAAGACACAAACACAACCCAATGAGTCATGTTATGGAGTAGTACGAACGATTGGTTGAATTTAGTGGTTTATTTGGGATTTTGTTGGTTTGTTGAAGCCAGAGTCTTGTGCCCATTTGTGTGGCAAGTGTTGTTTGAACTTGAAATTAGTTATGTGATTCACTACACGAATTTTGTCGTTAGAAATTTTAGTTTAAGTTAATTTAAATTCGTTGAATGCTTAATTAATTGTTTAAAAATTGTAAATTTTGTATAAATTTGAATGACATTTATTTGTAATTAATGGTTTGTATATGTGTTAAATATGTACTTTACTTTATAAGAGGAATTTTATTAAATCCTTACCTTTATTTTAATAATTAAATATGTGATTATGTGTATTTATTATTTTATTGGTTCTAAAATCTTACTCTATTTAAAAAGTACATTTTTATAAATTTTAAATCATTCAAAATTTTCACGATTCACACCTTAGTACTTGTAGTCTTTGAATTAAGAATATATTTTGCAATGTGAAAATCAAGTCACATACATGCAAGGTCAATAATTTTTGAAAGGCTTGGTGAAATATAGCTTTCTAGATCAATTAGGACAGTAAAAAATTTAATGATTTTATACTAACGTAGTCAAGTACTGAGATGTGAAGTTTATTCTAATTTGAAGACGATATTAATATAGAAATATCACTTTGTATCTATAACATTCAACTGTGCCTTCATAATTAAAAGTACAAATTCAACAAACCAATTAATCATATCTAAGTGAATAGAAACTCTAAGAAACCCTAATTTTTCATACTTGTTAAAAACCATCAAATAAATGTTCCCGACAAACTCATATTTTTGTATAAAAATAAAAAAATATACATCGAATATTATCTTTAAATTCCTCATATATGCATTATTGTACTTAATTTAATTACTCTCAGCATACTCATAGATTATTAGCATAAAAGTCAATGATATATATAAGTTTTTTTTCATGTGCATTTAAATTGCTTCTATTACTTTTGTTGATATATTTACCAATTCCTGCGACATTTATGAGCATAAGATCACCAAGATATATTGACAGATAACATTCAATGTATACCATTTATATGATCATTTCCATAAAAAAAAATTATATGATCGTAGTTTTATTTGTGCGAAAAACAAATATGTACATCAAATATAACAAATTGCTTGAGAACTGAGAAGTTACACATCCCTCACTCGTCTCTTCCGTTGTTGATGTGATTTACATTTGTGCGATATTTTTTGGATTTATATCATTTCATTTGGGATCCAGTTGCATCCAAACTATTGCTTGTTTCTTTGCTTCGGGAACCATTTTCCGATACCTTCACTACGACTTCATCCAATCAAATAAGTATGCCACGTTATTAATCATAATCAATGAAATTAATCCTGTTGTTGTCAGTTTCCCTTCTACTGAGGAAAATTTTCATAGAGGACCTAGCAGCAATAAATTTCAACAGAAAGGGCCGGAGGCACCCTAATAATTGCACAGAGGGCCAAGGACGCGACTAATAGTCGCGCCCCTAAGTTTTTTGATTTTTTTTTTGCTGAATTCAAGGCCGTTTGCAGTGCATTAACGATCTGTGGGCCCTACAAGTCAGGGGCGCGACTAATACATGCGCCCCTGACATTCTGGGCATTTTTTTCCTATTTATACACATTTTATTAAATATATTAAAATAGTAATTTTAAAATGCACTTATTATATTTATTATTACTAGATTGGATAATATATTAAATATAAATATTATATATTTAATACAAGTAATGATATATTTAATTAAGTAATAATATATTTAATATAAGAACATATTGCATTATGTAATAAAAATTAGGTAGTAATGATATATTTATATTGAATAAGTAATAATATATTTATTATGTATAAGTAATAATATATTTAAAATAATATTACATATGAATTATTACATTATTATATATTAAAAATATTAAATATATTAAACTTAGTTATTAAATTATTAAATACATTATTAAATACATTATAAATATTATTACATTATTAAATACATTAAAAATATTATTACATTAATAAATATATTATTACATTAATAAATATATTATTAAATATATTAAAAATATTATTACATTAATAAATATATTGTTTAATATATTATATATATTATTACATTAATAAATATATTATTAGAAATAAAAATATTAGAAGTAATAAATAGGAGTTTATAAATATATTAAACTTAATTATTATAAAGGTATAGTTAGTAATTATTAAAAATAGAAATAATAATAGATTGAAGTGTTTTTTATTATAAGTGGAAAGGTTTATAGCTATTAATACCAAGGAAGTTACAACTATTTCGAGAAATACAAATGGTCCAGTGGTAGGGGGGTTTGAATAGAGGCGCTGAGTTTGTGTGAGGGCATGGGTTCGAACCCCCCTCCCTACCATTTTTTCGTATTTACTTAGGGGCGCATGTATTAATCGCGCCCCTAAGTGCTGAAACAATCCACAGAACATCCAGAGAGCTGTTTTTGTTTTCAGCACTTAGGGGCGCATATATTAATCGCGCCCCTATCTTAACACTCAAAATTACAAGGCAATTAAACAAGTTTGAAACAAGATTTTTTTGTGTTAGCTTGTTTCTTGTTTAATTTTCATTTTCCTAAATGTATTACAAGGCAATTAAACAAGTTTGAAATTTTTTTGGTCATTCTTTAAGTTTGAAACAAGATTTTTTTGTTTACTTTTCTTTTTCCAAAATGCATTACAAGGCACATAACAAGTTTTAAACATCGACATAATTAAACAAGCAACATAAAAAGTAATTAAAGCAACATAAAAAGTAATTAAACAAGTTATTAAACAATTAAACAAGTTTTCAACATAACAAGTCTCAAAATAGCACAAACATAAAAACATACATCAAACATGCATCGATCTAAATAATATCAACCCCCCTACCCCGACGACCCCGACCGCGGCCACGTGTATCATAAGCGGAAGGGGTATAAGCACTAGGCGCTCGAGCCGTCCTAGTAGTGCGCCGTAAAGGAATGATGTCCTCGTCTTCATCATCAGGGTTGCGTGCTTGGCTCGAAGAGCCAAACACGTACTCGGCTGCACGCTCCACCTCGTCCTCTATTGTACGCTCAACATTTGGTTCCGGTTGGGCGGCTCCGGATCCTTGGCCGGGTTCCCATACTCCGCCCTGTGATAGATGTGAGTAAGGAGGGTGAAAGAGCGGCGCCTCGGGCATCTGACTCGCTTGCTCGCCACCCACCAACTGACCCAACCAGTCGTAGTGCTCCGACTGGACGTGCAACCCCTCGGCTATGGATGGCTCCAAGTCCTCATCCCTTAAGCCATGCTCCAACATCAGGTTGCGGAAGACAACTCCTTGGTCGACGTCTTCGATGTTTCCGCGACAAGTTCGAAGAACCTTTCTCGCGAAAGTCTTGAAGACACTGTTGGCGCTTTGTGCTATCACACCAATCGCTTCCCTAGCGAGTGTTAAGTTGCGAAGCACCTAATTAAACAATTTAGTTAGTACTTTATGTTTTTTAAAGTTTAAATTGAAGGAAAAAGGCAATGAATTTACCGTTCGTTGCACAACTTCGCCTTGCATGTTGAAGGTTCGCTCAACTCCACGCCCTTGATGTGCTATCGGGTTGAAGGCATTTCTTGCGATTGTACCTCTCCAGTAGACGGTG
The DNA here is from genome assembly GCA_964058865.1 of Eleocharis quinqueflora. NCBI lineage: Eukaryota > Viridiplantae > Streptophyta > Magnoliopsida > Poales > Cyperaceae > Eleocharis > Eleocharis quinqueflora. Next base: position 238,335 of record CAXKVX010000296.1, on the reverse strand, counting down.
CGCATGCCTTCCCGATTGAACCATGCCAAGTAATGGTCCCAAGGGCCGTTCATGAAACCGTTCCCCATATCAATTGTATTGGCCAACCGATTCCCCCAAGTCTGAATGTACCTCTCGTGATAAATCTCCCAATCACGCCCCTCAGATTTTTTGTTGTGGCATACCTTATGAAGGCGCTTGCAATCAGGAGGTGGCAATGGAGGCGGCACTTGGACTTGGAATGATAATTGCCGCGCGACTCTAGCAGGATCGTGCCACTCGACAATCCAGAAAAATATAATTGGCCCCCGATAATGAAAAAGACTCATATGATCTTGATCATTACATATTGGGGGCAACATAGCCACCACATCTTCATCGTAGGGCCACCATTCTGGACCATTCTCATCGAGATGCTCGAGTCGCCACCTATATAATTTTCAATAATGTTAGAATATACAGTTATTACGAAAATTTAAGATGGTTAAAATAGTCAGAAAGTACCTGTAGAGAGTGATACTCCTATGCGGCTCATCCTCGTAGTTGTGCGTCGGGCCCATCCATCTCACCCCGTATGGCATGTCACCGGGCAAATCCTTCGCTCTCGGATGCCCAATCGGGAGCCTCGTCCACACCCACATCTGCAGTAACATCAAATGACCCCCAATTTGCTTGTTCCTCCTGTCTGATGCATCGCATAAAGCACGATACAAACGTGCTAGCACCGCCGAGCCCCAACTATACCTCGGTGGATCATGGATGTTCCTTAAGAACTGAATGAACATCGTTTGTATGTAACCGGACTGGTCCGGAAACATAACAGTGGATAAAAGGTCCAACATGTATGCTCGTGCATACATGTCGATCTCCTCGGGTGGGGCATTGGGAGGTAATCTTGCCTTCAAGTGCCGTCTATCACCGGGGCCTTCTCTTTGTGGCTGCCAAGGTTCACGCAACCAATCTTGTCGCATGTGGAAATGACCCGGCGGCCTCCTAAAGGTTTGCCACTCAACCCGCCCAAACAACTCCATGACGTCCTCCTCCCAATCTTGATCCACATCGCCTGTCATGGGTAGCCCGTCCAACGGTAAACCCCATAACATCAACACATCTTCCATTGTGATCGACATCTCACCCGTTGGAAAATGGAAGGAATGTGTTTCCGGTCTCCATCTCAGCAACCGTAGTTATTAGGTCACGGTCTACCTTGATGGTGCCCAATCGAGCGAGATGGTTCAGATTAAATCGCTCGAGAATTGAGGCAATTTGGTCGTCGTACATGAACGACATAGACCCGGCCTTTGTCTCCATGACGAACGTTGGCTACATTTCATAAAAATGTGTTATTTCTTAAATGAAATTAGAATTACACAATTGAAAAAAAATAACAAGATGGCTATATTTACCTCGTCATAAGCACGGTTGGATGCATGCGTTGGATTCAGAGCTCGTAGAAGAGACCCAACGTACGAAATCTCACGTGGAGGCGACAAATCGCCTTCACCGCGACCCCCCGCTCCGACTCGGCCTCGGCCTCTACCACCTCTACCCACATTTCTTGCCATTACTATATTAACACATATATTAACATATATTCAATTTGGTACTAATTTATTTGTCGAAATTGGTACAATACCAATTTTTATATCAATTTGGTACAAACAATAATAACCAACAATAATCAACTATTTCTTGGTACATATATTAACAAATATATGTTTAATAACCAACAATAATTGAACATGCAATACACAACAATCAATATTGCCAATAATCAACAAATATTCAACAAATAATCAATAATTACCAATAATAATCTAAAATCCTCACAATATTGTCAATAATCTAAATCAATCACCAATAATCTACTACAATCAATTATAATCAACAAATACTACAAAAAAAACTCAATTATTAGCCATGCAACTATCATGACACAATTTTTCAAAAAAACCCCAAAAATTCTCACAATATTGGCAATAGTATATATCAATCACCAATAATGTACCACAATCAATAATAATGAACAAATACTACAAAATAACTCAATTATTTGCCATGCAACTACCATGGCACAATTTAAAAAAAAACCTAAAATTACCTTGAAATGATGATGAAGATCAAGGGGAGAAGAAGGAGATCAATGAAGCAACTATGGAGAGCAAGGAGAGGAGAGGGAGAGAAGAATTGGCCAAAAACAATGAAGGAGATGGAGAGGTAGAGGTAGGGATTAGAGGGGGCGAAATTGAGAGAAAAATAGGGTTAGGGGCGGGTTTGAGGGAAGAAATAAGAAATAAAGGGAAGGGAAAGGGTTTTATGGCAGCACACCTTAGGGGCGCGACTAATACATGCGCCCCTAAGAAATTAACTAAAAACAGCTCTCTGGATGCGAGATTTCAGCTGTGTACCATAGGGGCGCGACTAATACATGCGCCCCTATTTTAATTCACAAAAATGGCTAGCAGGGGGGTTCGAACCCATGCCCTCACTCAACCCAGCGCCTCCAACCAAACCCCCCTTGCCACTGGACCATTTGTATTTCTTGTAAAGTGTAAAATATTTCTGTTATTAATAGGGTTGTAAGTTTTCCAATTTTTTAATAAAAAACACTTTAATATTTTATTACCTCTATTTATAATAACTATAATCCATATATTATAAATACTGTTATTACTTCTATTTATAAATAATATTTTAATAAATAATTTCACAAAATATTTAAATATTTATTACTACTTATAATAATTATATTTAATAACTACTTATTTGTAATAATATATTTATTAATGTAATAATATTTTTAATATATTAGTTCTTCAGCTATGTTTAATAATATTTTTAATATATTTAATAATGTAATAATATTTTTAATATATTTATTAATTTAATAACTAAGTTTAATATATTTAATATATTTAATATTTATTAATGCAATAATATTTTTAATATATTAGTTCTTCTATTTATTAATTCTATTAAATATATTATTACTGATATTAAATATATCATTGCTTATATTAAATATATCATTACTTATATTAAATATATTATTACTTAATTAAATATATCATTACTTTTATTAGTAATAATATATTTAATATATTATCCAATCTAGTAATAATAAATATAATAAGTGCATTTTAAAATTACTATTTTAATATATTTAATAAAATGTGTATAAATAGGAAAAAAATGCCAAGAATGTCAGGGGCGCATGTATTAGTCGCGCCCCTGACTTGTAGGGCCCACAAATCGTTAATGCACTGCAAACGGCCTTGAATTCAGCAAAAAAAAATCAAAAAACTTAGGGGCGCGACTATTAGTCGCGCCTTTGACCCTCTGTGCAATTATTAGAGTGCTTCCGGCCCTATCTGTTGAAATTTATTGCTGCTAGGTCCTCTATGAAAATTTTCCTTCTACTGATCAAGTGATCAATCAATCAATGGCTTTCACGATCCACACCGGACTTTTCTCTGTCTAAATCTTTTAACTCGAAAAATTAAAAGATACGCCACAAAATTGAATCTAAACCTAATAAATTATCACCACTTTTTCCAATATTTTCTATCACGTTCATAATGGAAACATTACATGGATCATTATGTTTCCCTTCAGATCTCCCGTTGCTTCAGGTCCTGTAACCTCCATCAACCCCACTATGTCCATTACAAGACATTTTTATATAATATTAGAAATGATTTGTAATAAGCTACTATTTATGGATGAAACTATGGATATATCCATTGTTATCTACTACCAGTTAATCGTCAATTAAAAACAAATCACGAATAGTCGAATCACGATTCACGACATTGCATATAACTGCCACACGCTCGCTATTTTTTGTTCCATAAGCAACTGTCACATAGAAAATCCATGATCCTTTTCTTCAAATTATTCTAAAACTGAAAGCGACACGTCACCCCTCTTTCACTCCCCACCTTCTTTTTAATAATTTTCTAGTATCAGTACCGTTTGTTTCTCTTGCTTTATGCACTTGTTACTCCTTCTCTCTCTCTAGTCTCTTCCTCTTCTCAACTCGAATCTCTAACAATCTAACAATGCAACCTGGTTCAAGCTCTAATCAACCTCCTTCGAAGAACCCTAGATCCGATCGACACGGTCCCTTGCCTCCTCGGATCGAACCTTTCGTTCCCCGAACCGATCACAATCCGACAGATTTGAAAACCTGGGCTAAGCGAACCGGGTTCCACACGCATTCTGGAGAAATCTCGAGGCCTCTCCCCATGCCATCAGCTGGGGCGGGTCCCACCAGTACATTTCACGACCAGCCTACCACGTCAGCAGGATCGATGTATAAACAAGAGGAAAGGGGAGGTAAGGGACTGGAAAGGACGAACCGGGTTAGTTTCAACCCGGTAAGGTTGGGCAGGAGGTTGAGAGAGAGGTGGGAAGACAGCACTGGTGTTAACAAATCAGCGGGGTTTAGTGAGACTTCAGAGGATCTAGAGAGGGGCTTGGAGCGGGCGCCATTGCCGGATCGAACAGTTCACCCGCAACCGAACCGGGTTGAGATAGAACCGGCGCAAGGAGGGGACAAGAGGAGGAATGAGGGTCATGTGAGGGAGAATGTGAGTCGAATGAGGGAAGAAGGGGACATCAGCTTGAAGAAGGAATTTGAGGCAGAGGATTTGCATGAAAAGGGATCCGAAATGGATTTGGATTCAGGGGTTCTGTCAGATTCACAATGGGAAATGGAGGGAGAGGAGTTGAGAGAGAAGGAGGTGTATAGACCCAGTGGATTGAAATGTAGTGTCACAGAAAATCCTGGTTGGGGTAAGCTTCTGTTAATTTTTTAGTCTTTTATTTTTATCTTTTGGTGGCAATAATCACATTTTAGAGTATATAAATGTCGAAATATTGTATATTCATATGTAATAACTAGTCTTTTGCCTGAATTTCTTAGAAATTATTGTTGGAATTAGTATGCTTATCTCTCATATATTGGCCAATTAAATTATTGCAAGGAGGGATTAGTTTCTTATGGCAGCCCCGTGCACGTAGCTCCGCTTGCGCGGGATCCGAGGAAGGGTAGGACCACTTTGGGGTATTTGGTATGATTTATAAGATATTTAACAGACAGCAAAGTGGATAAATTTAAGTGCTATATACCGTATTAAGCCAGCACAACTGGATTCTCTATGGTACTATATACCATAAATAATTTAAAAGGGGTATTCCACAGTTAAAAAGTTGCAACTAACTGTTATTATTTCCTCTTTGTTTCAGTATCCCTAATTTTGTATGGAGGACAACATTATTTATCCATGGCTGGTTCGCTTGTTTTCATCCCCTTGATAATGGTGCCTGTCATGGGTGGGTCTGATGTAAGATTATTTTTTGATCTTTTTTTTCATTTTTGTTTCCTTTTTCTAATTTAATTGAACGTCAGCGAAGCTGTGACTTTATCTGAGCACTAGAAAAAGACAGGAACAAGGAAAAAATATGGAGGAAACTCAGAATTAGAGTATGCTTTCTATGAAAGATTTCAACTCAACCTCGGTACACGTTGACCATGTGTGTGTTGTATCTCATACCATTTGGTACCAACCACTATACAGCTGCTAGAGAACTTGATTCCAGTTTTGAAGGACACAGTACCACATTGGTACAATAAAAAAAAGATGGCTAATCTATAATATCAGTATGGCGGTATAGAATTTTTATGTTGTGGCTGTCTATAATGAATCTCTATGCATGCCAAACTTGTATAAATTGGAATAACTGGAGCTTCACTCTATTTTTATTTATTTTTTACAGAAGGATACTGCTACAGTTATTTCAACAATGCTGCTAGTAACTGGTATTTCTACAATTCTGCACACATTTTTTGGTACAAGGCTTCCGTTGGTTCAGGGGAGTTCTTTTGCATATCTAGCACCTGCCTTGGTAATTATAAACTCTGACGAATTCAGAAATCTCAGTCAAAATGTAAGTTTTAGCTATATGAGGTATTAAACTAATAAACTTCATTTTTAGAATTATGCTAATGCATCAAATGCAGAAATTCAAGCATACAATGAGGGAGTTGCAAGGAGCTGTAATTGCTGCATCCGTCTTTCAGACAATTTTGGGTTACAGTGGTCTCATGTCTCTTCTTGTGAGGTACTCTCTTTATTTGTCTGAATTGATCTTATGAAACAGTCTCTCTTTATTGCCCTTAAAAAGCTTCACAAATCTAGCACTGACCCCTCCAAAAGCTGGGAAACAACCTGTTGCAATTTTTTCAGAAATAACTCAAACTGGTCCCTCCACAGTTTCCTTTTGGATGAGTAAACTCATAAATCATAAGTGAGGTGTTATTAGGGTGTTACAAAATGTGGAGGGACCAGTCTGTAATGCGCTTAATATCTCTAGTGATAAATTTCCAAGTTTTCAATGGCATATAAAGTATCTCTCGTGTCTCCTGGCTCAATCTGTAATGCACTTAATATCTTTTGGTGCTTTAATGCTATTTTTTTTTTTTGCTTTGTGTGTGTGTGTGTACTATTCAAATAATAGGTTGATAAATCCAGTGGTGGTGGCACCAACAGTAGCGGTTATTGGTCTGGCATTCTTCAGTTATGGTTTTCCTCAAGCTGGTAACTGTATTGAGATCAGTGTTCCCTTGATTGTTCTTGTTCTTCTCTTCACCTTGGTAATTGCTTGATGTCTTGTGTAATAACCAATATATCTCAAAATTTATATGAAACAACTAAGCAACATAAAAATTGTTTGGAAAATATTGTATTTATTAATATTACTGATCAAGAGATTCTTGTCCTTGCAGTACATGCGGCGAATTTCCTTATTTGGGAACCGTATATTCCTAGTTTATGCGGTAATTTTCACTTTATTTCATTCCCTTCTTCATTAAAACAGATTTATATTACCAAGTATCAATGCTTAGAATGATAGAATGGACCTGATTATGGTACATTTGCGTTTCTATCTGTACCAATACTATTGATCACAGACATTTTTTTCCCTAGCTGTTTAAATTTTTATCCAACTTAATTTGATCCAAACACTTGTAATTGTCTTCTCAAAAAAAGTTCTCTATCCAATTTATTTACTATTACTTTGATTTCAGATTCCATTCAGTGTTGGTATAATATGGGCATATGCGTTCTTTCTAACGGCTGGTGGTGCATACAACTACAAGGGGTGTAATTCTAACATACCCAGCTCTAATATTTTATTAGACACGTGCCGAAGAAAGGTTGAAACCATGAGGCGCTGTCGTACTGATGTGTCCAATGCATGGCATACTGCTGATTGGATCCGGATCCCTTATCCATTCCAGTGGGGCCCACCCACTTTTCACTTCAAGACGATGATTATTATGATCTTTGCTTCCCTTGTTGCATCTGTTGACTCAGTAAGTTTTGACTTCTTTAAATCTCCCACTTAGTTACTTACCTCCTACTGAAACATAAGTTTTTTACATGTACCCTTGTAAAGAATAAAAATATGTCAATTTGCCCTTCTGAACGTTGAAGTTACCTGCTGTAACATCTGTGTTATATTCTTCAAACAGTTTTAAATACTTCTTGCCGCCAGAGATGAAGTGGCACTTTCTACTTGCTTGCCCTGTAATTTTCTTTTATTTAGACAGAATGAAGATTGGTATTGCATGCATAGGTTTTGTGCACCTCTTGTTGGTTTGGAAAATCTTATGCATTAACCCAAAGAACACTTGCAAGCGTGCCTTAATAATCTGCAGAATGTTTCGCAAATCCTGGTTTATTCATAAAAGAATGTGCACAGTATATTATATCGGTTGTTATTATCACAGTATATTATATATTATTTTGTTTCTTTTCAGGTGGGTATTTATCATGCTACAGCCTTATTAGTAAATTTGAGACCCCCAACACATGGAATAGTGAGCAGAGGAATAGGCCTTGAAGGAGTTTCTAGTATCATTGCAGGCTTGTGGGGTACGGGCCTAGGATCCACTAGCCTGACAGAGAATGTACATACTGTGGGTACGACTAAGATGGCTAGCAGAAAAGCACTGCAACTTGGTGCAATATTATTGATTGTTTTCTCCTTTTTTGGTATAATTCTTGCCTTTTGAGTTTTGGTACTAATTTTTGTTAGCTTGATTCCTACTTTACTAATATTTTTTCCTAATTTGGTTTTAGGCAAAATTGGTGCATTGCTTGCATCCATTCCTCTAGCACTAGCTGCCTCTGTTCTGTGCTTCACATGGGCTCTTGTCGTAGCATTAGGTCTTTCTACGCTGAGATATACCCAAACTGCTAGCTCCAGGAATGTCATAATAGTTGGGTTTACTTTGTTTATATCCCTCTCCGTTCCAGCGTACTTCCAAGGCTATGCCCCCAATACAAACCTTATTCTCCCGAGCTATCTCATTCCATACTCAGCTGCCTCAAGTGGGCCTATTCACACTGGTAGCACTGGGGTAAGATTTCACTCCAATGAAAAGGCTTTCTTTCTTTGGTATGTACAAATACAATGCATTTGTTGATCACGAGTCATGACCCTTAAAATTTGTTTTCTCTTAACAGCTTAACTACACTTTAAATGCACTTCTTTCGATAAACATGGTGGTGGCCCTTTTGGTGTCGATTCTATTAGACAACACAGTGCCAGGTACAAAGCAGGAACGAGGGGTGTATATTTGGTCTGACCTAAAACGACCTGATATCGACCGGGCTTCTCTTGAGCCTTACAGATTGCCCCAGAAGATCTGTTGCTGGTGTAAATGTCTGAGATGGTTGGGTCCCTCAATTTGAAGATTTCATTTGTACCTTTTTTGAATTGAGTAGGTTTCATTTACATGATATTTAAAGGATCTGCTTAATTGAAGGTTCTACATTATGGTAAGGGTCCTTGAAATATCAGGAAATGAAGAGCATAGAATGAAATTTGTGTCTCATTAGAGTAACATATATTATTTCTGGGTGGTCATTCATTTCCGTCATTGGTTTTCTTTCATATGATTAACAGCTTGATTGTATTTTTGCCCATTATATTCTGGCTTTGTTTAAGCATAGAGAGGGTTTCTAGATAGAAGCTTTATTTTAAGTCGTGTAAATTATTCTGTCGAAACCATAGTAGGAAATGATCAAAGAAACTGGTAATGTAATTACTGATCGTTTGTATTAACACTATTTCTTGTCTTGGTAATTCATTATTCTTTCATTTGTAGCTTTTTTAATTTTAATGAAATTTTGAGGAAGTTTTCAGTATATGATTAAACGATTTTCTTCAAGTTTTCTTGTCTGGAATGTAGCTGTAGTTGGTATGTCCTTGTGGTCCCTTTTAAATTTTAATGAGCTTTGTTGTTTTTACCTCATAAGGTTAGCATCGAAATGGACCTTGTCTGGAATCTCTAATTTTAGCTGTTGTTTCTTCCTCTCATTTATCATCTCATTTAACCTTGTCTGGAATCTAGCAGTCGGCTGCAAAGCTCAAAATATCAGTAACAGTGATACCTGGCATTCACAATTAGAGATGACAAATCGGGCGGCTCAAGCAATTCGAGTCGGGTCGGATCCGATCAGGTTTGTTTGATTATTGGTAATAATCGGATTGTGGATCAGACCGAGTGAGATCGGGTCGAACTTCGAGTCGTCAGGTTTTCGAGTCATGGGTCGGGTCGGGCGAGACGGATCAGGTTTTGAATCGAGTCTCGTCGATCTTTTTCGAGTAACGGGTTAGATCGAGCGAGATTAGATTGGACTACATCGACAACTTTCAAATCATGAGTTGAGTCGAGCGAGATCAAATCGAGTTTTGAGTCGAGTTGCACTGACAACTTTCGAGTGCTTTTCGAGTTTTAAGTTTCGTTAGACAAAATACGGGATCACGTTATTGAATTAAGTTATTAAATCTTGACTTTCTCAGATGCTAATTTATTAATAAAATAAAATTATGATATAGATAAGATCGGATTAAATCAATTTACAAGCTAGGTCGGATTGAGTATGAATTCTCATGTGTCGCTTCGACACGAATTATGAGTCATTCCAGATCGGATTGAGTTCGGGTTACGAATCGGTTCGGACTTGAAGTCCTCATATGTAGCTTCGACCCAATTATAAGGCGACTCGAGTCGAACTTAGGTTAGTTTAACTTCAATAAAATATCAAGTTGAATCAGACCGGAATGATATTTAGGCTGTGCGAGTTCAGAGGAGAAGGGAGAGAAGGAAGAGAAAGGGAGGAGAATCAGCCGAGAGTAATAGTTTTTACACCCCAAAACGGAGGGGACTGATTTAGGCGAAAATCAACAGCATGATTCTCCTCCATTCCCCTCGACTCCCGTCCATTCACTTGCTACAGTAAATCTCATGAGCAAGGTAACAAGACCCCTGTCTCCTCCCTTCCTCCCGATTCCCCTCCAATCCCCTCCAAAATTAAACTCGGGAGTACAGCCTTAGGATCAGTCCGATGGGAATTCACCATCATATCATTTCACATTCATTCACTTCAATTTTTTAAATAAATAGTCAATCGCCCTAAATGTCACTACTTTTCATGGGCGTAGCGTATTTCACCCCAAATTGATGGGATTTAAATCTTGATTTTAACAACCCGACGGTGTCTAACTAATAACTAATTAGAAGTATTAACTTCCACTTTGAACCACGATGTATACAAAGTTGCACCAGAACATAATTGATTGTTCACGAGTAATGAACTTGTAGAAACATACAAAGTTGCGCCAGAACATAATTCGATGACTAGTAGGTTCATAAGTAATGAACTTGCAGAAATCGAGGTGCTAATAACTGAACAAATGCGTCTTACCAGGAAAGCTTAAAATACAAAAGAGCATCAGCCTAAAAAATGATTAGTTCTAATAAAACTAAAATAAAATTCAAATATATCTCAAAACATCAGCTCCGTTCATATACTAATACGAAACTACAATGTTTAAGTAAACATCACTTCAGGAATGAAAACACGCTGGTTATTACCATCACATTTGGCAGAACAAATATTTCACTGAAAAAGCACCAATAAACCCCCTTATGATCAGCGACATTTTCTTCTACCAAAGAGAAATAAAACGGATGGCACCGAATGCCTAATTGGTGGCCGTATCAGGTGCAGGCCGCTCATTGCCACAACCCTTACGGTTGCATACAGTACGGAATGGATAGTTGAGATTACTACACTTGCTGCAAGTCCAGCTACCTTCGGGTGCTTCTCCTTGTTCCTTTTTCCCAGCTGAACCACCATTTGAGTTGACTGACGCCTACACTCAGATTTTACTTTTCATTAGTAACATAATTAAGGGAGAATGATAAAAATAAACATAAAAGAAGAGAAGAAAGCCACTACAGGGTACGAAGGCCTTGGTGCACCACACTTTTTCATGTTGCAGGTGGTTCTGAATGCAAAGTTAACATTCTCACATTTCGGGCATTTCCAATCTCCCTCTGAAGGTGATCCGTCCGGTCCTTGCAAATTGATAAAAGACACAAGTAAGAACTTGAGTGAAAGGATGTATACTAGCAACAGAAGTAGTGTTGCTGATAAATGAGACTTGCGCGATAATATAGAACAGTACCACCCCGGCGTTTTCTTGAAGCGTTGTTGTCATTATTATCTGGCATTGCTCCTACAGGCCATGGACTTGGACCCTGATTTTATCGAAGATAATTATCTCAATGTTAACAATCATTAAAAGATAATAACAATTAAACCAGAACTTATTTGCAAATCTTAGCAACTGTCACAACAACTACCCAAACAAAGTATAGAAAAGTGACATTTTGCTCAGGTATCATGGAATAAGAAACTTGTATCTAGCTTTTATTACTGGCAGCAGAAAGGACTTTTGACATGAATGGGAATATACATCCAACTACGAAAAACCTCTTTGCCTACAACTGAGCTCTGTGTCGAACAAAGTCTGACTAGGTCACTAGATGAACTTGAAATCTTGAAACAAAGTGCAAGATAACCAAGTACAACATTAAAATTAACAGGCATAATACCACCAAAAATTTCACAAAAAACTACGTAGATGAGAAAAGGACAAACCGGCATTGGAGACCCGCGATAACCATACCCATACCGACTTATATCAGCCCCAGGACCATAACCTATACCTGTTATTATTCAAACAAGACTCGAATGAATTCACCACTTAATCAACAGCAACCTAATTCAAACCAACAGTATGCCACCACATCTCTACTATCTCTTACCAATTGTTTCTAACACTTGAATCACGCAAACAGTATTTCATGAGAAACTGACTGATTGCTTACAACTTATAAGCAACATTTTATAAAAGACAGATTCATGCAACCCCTTAAAGAACCTGAAAAGTGAATAGCCTGGAAAACACAAATATCACCTACAATCTTTTCAAGGACAAAAAAACAGTTATATCCACAAGTTAGACATGGCTTGAGAAAATAACCAAAATTAACCACTCCCCCTTGTTTATATTACACTTTTGGAAGCTTAAAGTGTAAAATTGGGTCCCATCAACAGATTATATAACATAAAGAGAGAGAGAGAGAGAGAGAGAGAGAGAGAATAATACCCCCCATGGGTCCAGGAGAGTGGTATGAAGAATAAGGAGGGTAAGAACCAGAGCTCCCGTAAGGGGGCCCATAGCCATAACGCATGCTGAGATGCTGATACGGCGCAGGGCCATAACTGCCTGACATACCAACAGGTGGCGGGGGCCCATATAGTGGTGGAGGGGCCCCACCGTAGTATGGAGATGGTCTGTGCTCATATCCACCACCTACTGCTGGCGGCACCATTCTCTGTAAATTAGAAGTAGTTAACAAAATGGTGATAAGAAAACAAAGTTAAAAAGCACCTGCATGTGTGCATAGGGAAACTCAGCCAGATGTGGTATCCCTGGTTGAGTTTTTCCAAATAGCAATTCAAAATCAAATGTGAGAATTGCAATTGACCATTAACAACAAAAGAACCCCGACATGGAATCATGGACTCATGGTTATCCCCAACCAAAAAGATGAAGGACAAATGTCATTCAAAATGAATAGAAAAGATAATTGAAAAAAATGTGTAGTTTTCCAGTACCAGCACAAGATTAATCATGAGACAAAAGAAAATTACTGGGCTAGGACTAGCTGATGGGCGAGAGGCCCCACAAGTGCCTCGGTTGCAGACAGCTCTAAAACTGAAATTCACATTACCACATTTGGTGCATTTCCAATCGCCTTCTCTAGCTGCGATATCAAGCAAATAACATTTCATCATTGAAATCAGCTATAGTTACGTACTATGACCAAGGATATCTCGCCATAAAGCATAAAATAATTGATAACTGATCATAATCATTTTTTAGAGGAATATTGTTGACACGGCACATTATGATGTATTCTAAATCCAAGCCTATTTATGAAAGACAGACAAAAAGTTAAAGACAACAACACGTTTATTCCTTTGAAGATGAAGCAAAGGATATCCGAACAAAACAATTCTACCGTCACAATCAATCAATAAAATTTTCAGAAAAATACAACTTCGGTTAAGCTTTTGTAGCAATTTATCTCACTAAATTCACTAGAAATTGTAATACCACAAACTGAATTATCATGATCACTCATAAAACTCCTCCAAATACCCTCGTGTAGTATTATATCACTTTAAATGAAAAAAAAAAATGTTAATATGAGAATGAGTTTCCCCCTTTAAGAAATTGATTAAAAACAAACATTCCCAAATTACAGCCCCCAAGTAATCAAAGCCCTAAAAGTAGTACCAATTTTCTGCGAGAATTTAATAGAACTGAAATCATTTCAAAATACTACGCGCAAAACCCTAATCGGGTATTGATTTACGAAATTAACAAAAGATACTAAGACAACTAGCTAGATTTGATAAGATTCAGTAAATTGATGGGAAAAAAGCTAACCCCCGTCGCTGCGAGATCTCTTCGAACCGAAGGAGCCCGGACCTCGATTGTTATCCACCTATGCACCAGCAAATAAACACATAAATAACGGTCGAGAAAGGGGGAGAGAGAGATGAGAGAAATTGGTACCTTCGCGGATGCCATCAATCAAGTGAAAATGCGATAAAAAGCGAGAAAGAGAGAGATTTGGGGTCTCGATTTGGAGACGATGGATGACACGACCTCGCGTGGGGGAAAGGTCTCCCCCGGCGCTATATGTGGAAATTTGCGATTTAGCCCCTCTATCGCTATTTTATAAATAGAAGAGAGATTTCTAGAAGCGCGTTCTTTCCGTGTGCGGGGCAACCCTAATGAGAAATCCCATTTTAGTGCCTCATATACTGGCACTAATATACTTACTGAAAGTTTAAAGGGTCGGATCGGATTTTACAAGAATCGAATCTAGAGGATTTACGAAAGGATCGGATAAGGATCGGATCTAAAGAGGACTTAATAGGAGTCGAATAATAAGAACTTTGTTCTAAGAAAATAGGTCTGACTCCTCTAAAGTCCGGCATTTATCAGGCGAGGTTGCAGAGAGCCGAATTAGGGCCGAGTAATAAGGGCTTTGGTTTCTTTTTTTATTTTTTTTAATTGTGAAAGGGTTTAAGGGGCTGGCGTGTGTAAGAATTGCAAAGGGCCGGATCAGGGCCGAACGGAATCGGTGCTTGCATTTTTGGAACGAATTCGGCCCTTCTAAAACCCGACTCTTTCAAAATCTTACTAAGGATCGAATCTGACAGAAACTTTATAGAAACTGGACTGAAAACCGAGAACTCATGACATATCACTACATATAGTCATATATATATTATTTCTATCAATACAAAACATAAACAAGAAAGGATTCTTCAGAATAAAAATTTGTACATATTTGTGTGGCTCAAATATATTACGCCGCTGAACAAAAATATTTACTCTGGATAAATTTATTATCATTGTGCTAATTGCTAAACAAATCTTATGGAGAACAAGCTAGTATGACAATAATATATGATGTAAAAGAATAAAGAAGTCGCTTATTCTAAAAATAATTGCCAATCTTTTAATAATATAACAGATAAATAATTTTACATATGAATAACAAATATAGTCTATGAATAAAAATGCAAAAAAGTTGTTTTGTCTTGCGTTTTGAGTATTTGTTGATTGTATTATTAGTCCAAAATAGCCCTACTCGTTTGTATCCAGTTTTATAAAAAACTAGAAAAAAATTGAGCTTCGCTCAATATAAATAAAATTGATAATATATATACTCATTAAAAATTATATATTTTTTCTATACATAACATTTTATGAAAAATATAGAAGTTATATACATGTTAGTTATATGTGACAAGAAGAACTAAAATTTGAACATCGATCAACCTAATTAGAACTGATAATATATGCATAAAATTTTAAAAATTATTTTTATATTATTTTATATACATTAAATTTTATGAATTATTTTATGAAAAAAATGAGTTATATACATGTGATATGAAAATAATTACAAGAATTATATGAGTTATATACTTGTATGAAATATATACGAGTGATATAAAAAAATATACACATAATATGATTTATAGTATATATTGTAAAAATACATAATATCATTAATATAAATATTTTACAATATTAAATTTAATGTGATATAGAAAAATACATACAATGTGAAATATTTTATATGTTAATAGTATGTAAATATACGCATAATATTATTTATAGTATATGATGTATCTATATATGTGTATATAAGATGAAAAAAATTATACATATATAGTATAAAATATATACATCTTGATATACATACATTTAATGAGTGGCTTTTGATATTGATACAATTAATAAAAAGAGCATAATTAATAATACATTAAATATAATAATAAAGCTACACAATTAATACGAATAGAACAATAAGATAGATAATATATAATAATTATATTGTCAATTGCGAAAACACCATAAAATTGCTCTCTGCACAAAATACACAAAATAACTCGCCACACTTAATCTATACAAAAAAATCAACAATCAAGATTTATAATATATTTTAATCAATGACCAAAATTTGATTCAATCGTGTCCAACCTCTTTGAAGAAGGAACACGAACGGATATTAATTCTATTTTAGAAGTCACATGAGTTTCAGGGGGAGCCAATTATCATTCCTGACTCAAAACATTAAAATAGCTTTTTGAAATTATTTTTTACAAAACTATGTCCAAAATTTAAAAATTTGTAAAATTTGTCCTATCCCAAATTCTTTTGTCTCACTCTATGATTAATTCTGACTTCGTCTCTAGATGAGATATCCATAATAAAAAAAGTTAATATTATTAGATTGTTTTTTTATAATTTGTTCTCAGGCTGTAGATAAGTAGATTGTGCTTATTTTGTGGTTGCATGTCTATATGAGCAGTGGTGGATCCAAGATTATAATCAGGGGTAGGCACTACATACAATAAAATAAATTTCGTCAAAATATTGAATACTATAGTAATTAAAGAGTATGGTTATTAGTGGACATTTGGTTTTTGCCACTATAAAATTTTTTTTGTCAGAATGTCACTATCGGTCACGTTTTTGTTTAGAGATCGGGTGTCGATAGTGGCATTTAAAATTAATTCTGAGTAACATTTTGACAATTTTCACGTTTTATAGTGGCATAAAACTAATTTTCCCTTAAAAATTAAAAAATTTAATATAAATATAATATAATAACACCTACAAAATTAAATCAAATCGATGACGATAAATCGAGCCGACATACCCTAATGTTTTTTGACAAGGTGTTGTGTACATTCATTCAATTCATCATATTTCTCACACCGACATAGTAAAACATCGACTGACAATGTTCAAAATAAAGATATCAGCTAATAATCAAACAATAAATGAATTAAAATCATATCAATTGATTAACCTCAGGTGAATTGAACTAGAAATCTAGAACTCATACGACCATATTGAAATAAAACTCAAAATGATATTTTTTTATTAGATAGACAATATTGTGTAGCAACATTCCTTTTGCTTATTTATGAAGTTGAGCAATGTTCACTTCACATGTAGTACTTAAATTGGTTGATTTTTATTGTATTGTTATTTTTATTATATTTCAATAGGTAAGTGTTTTTACTGATGAAATTTATTTGTTTGTCATTTCTTTTAGCATTAATATTTTATAATAACAATTGAATCATATATCTAAGTATGTATAGTAGTAACAACTGAAGGTATGATGCATATATCTGAGTGTTATGATACAGTAACAATGAAACATGATTAGAATGAAAATTTGCATCTCATGTGAAAATTTATGAAATTTGCATCTCATGTGAAAATTTATGAAATTTGCATCTCATGTGAAAATTTATGAAATTTGCATCTATTTTTGGCATTGAAGTATTGCACTTCAACGATTGTGGCTGGATTAAACTAAGAATGATTCGAATTTGAAAGAGAACAATTATCGCTTTCTCCTATAGGCATTACAAAGAGATATGAGTACGAGCTAGATGACATTGCATAAAAACGGTGAAGAGAGGTGCACGAAGGTCGAAGTAGAGGAGAGAGGGTCGAGTGTGGGATGGTTTGAGGGACTCGTCAGGCGCCAAAAACGGAGGTTTGACAAGGCACGCATGATCATGACTCACAAGTTTGGGCTTAGCCGCTTAGGGTTAGGGTTCGAGGCTTCAAGCTGACAATGATTCGCGACTCGAGTCAGAGTGGAAGAAGAGAGGGACGATCCATCCAGAGTCGTTAAGTCTGCCGAAAATAACGATTTACAAAGAGAGCAAGAGAGGATCAACAATCTTAGTTTGAGCCAGAAAATATTGAACGAGTCTAAAGCAGGGATAGGCACAATATCAATTGAAGGGTAGGCACCATATCGAATATCATTGAGCGTATGAAATTTTTTAGAATCCAAGAGTAGACATGTGCCTACCCCTGATAAACATTGTATCTGCCAGTGTATATGAGTACTAATTTGTTTTTGGAGTTGGTTTTGGTTGCTTGCGTTTGCTTATGCTAGATTGGAAGACAATAAGTTTTTGTTTAAGCTTAATCTGTACTTTTTTTAGTTTCCAACGAAAAATGAAAATTGGCAAACATCGTATTTTTTTTCATAAAAAAAACAACAACATTAACAATCATAATAAACTAACGTGGTGTTCAATACGAATGATCGCTAACAATACTGTTAAATTCGCTAGTTCAAGTTCCAACAGATATTTGGAGGAAACAACACCTTCATAAAAAATACAGAATAATCATAGTAACAATGATGATGATTTGTCCAGCCCTACCTAGTGTAGTGGTAAGACACAAGACTTTCATGGAGGAGTTCAAACTCCAGCAGGGACTATTTTAGGGGTTTTTCAAGTTTATTTTTTACTTTTTTTGTCGGTGTGTGGTTGTAAGCCTACGGTCAATGAATAAAAAAATAATGATGATGATGAACAATAACAACAACAACATTGCTATATTATTATAACTAGAAATTGCATCGTGACGTACCGCCACTTTTTGTTTTTTCGAAAAAGAAACCTTCTGTATTAGAAAAAGAAACAACGCAATTATACTAACTTCAATATTTTTGTTAAATAACATTGTTTCATTGAAATTAGAGTTATATAATAATAAATACCATACATCTTTCTTAAGTTCTTTTAAAAGAATGATGATTTATATGAAATGAGGAATGCACCAACATTAATAGCGTGAAATAATGTTATTAATGATTTATACTAAAATTAATGGTGTGAAATTAATGACGTGTCTCATTAATGACGTGTCGCGTGTTCGATAACTTGGACACACTTACAATGCAAATTGAATAGCAAAATGAAGTGTCGGAGTGTCAAAAAATTGGACACGCCGACACTTAGCAAGCTTTATATATAATATTGATAAGAAATTAATAATCATAAACAATTAACATATGAATGAACTATAATTATAGTAATTAGTTATAGCGTTGTAATAATAATAGTAATTAAATACCAATGAAAGCGAGTAAAACTAGAGTTTTCTTAAACTCACCAAGAGAGTTGGTGAACTTAATTAAAAAATAATAATAATAAAATTGAATTCAAATGACAAATTAGAATCATTGAAAATGATCTACATAATAAGTGATTCATTTTCATATGAAATTTATAACTTTTTATTTTATTTAACGTAAAGACAAGCGGTAAAAAATTAACAAAAAAATGAATGTATGAAAATAATTCATAAATTTTTATTATTTTGACTGCTTGACTTTATATTAAACAAATTAAAAAACAAATGATTTTGATATGTAAATACATCGCTCGTTATTTAAATATATTTCATTTATCGAAATTTTCATTTATCGAAATTTTCATTTAAATTTAATTTTAATATGATTTTAGTTAAGCTCACTAAAAAAATTGGTGTGCTTAAGAACACTTAAGCTTTACTCGATGTAAGCGGGCGCTGCTTGCTGGAATTCTGTGTTCTAAAAAAGACAAATTTTGAGCTACTGAATATTTTTACAATTAAACAACGCAAAAATGATACTTTCATTCTTCTTGCATATTCTCTCTCACCTCTTAGGAAATCAAACGTGTTGCAACATGCACCTTCAAAAGCTATCTTTCTCCAAGAATAATTTTAAACTCTGGTTATTAGCATTCTATCATGGAACAGCTCTCTAAAACCATAATTCTTTTCTGATTTAAAATGGATATCCGGTGTCCTTAAAATGTAAATATATTCTTAAAGATATTTTAACTGTGAACCGTCCTCTATAAAAAAACTCTCATGCTATTTTGACGAAATACGACAAGCGTTACGAAAAACCAATTTGATTTTATATCCGGACAGTCGACTATGGAGGCCATTTTGTTGGCAAGACAACTGATAAAGAGATATAGAGATCAAAATAATAATTTACACGATATTCATCGAGTTGGAAAAAACATATGACAAAGTACCGAAGAAGATCATGTGGTGGGCACTTGAAAAGAAGAAAGTTTCAACAAGGTACTTCAACCTTATCAAGGATATGTATGATAACGTTGTGACTAGTGTAAGAACACGTTACGACGAGACTGATGATTTTTCCATTAAGATAGAATTACATCAAGGGTCAGCCTTGAGCCTTTACATCTTTGCCTTAGTGATCGATGAGATCACAAAAGATATACAAGGAGATATCTCTTGGTGCATGCTCTTTGCGGACGATGTGGTCCTAATTGACGAAAGTAAGATAATGGTGGATAGAAAATTAGAGTTCTGAAAAAATACTTTAGAAGCAAAAGATATTAGACTTAGTATGACTAAGACCGAGTATATGAAATGCGAGTTCAGCGACGTTTGATCAGAAGATGGATATGTCAGTTTAGATGGACAAGTAGTGTCTAGAAGGAACACCTTTCGATATTTGGGATCGATGCTACAGAGTGATGGTGAGATTGACAAAGATGTTAGCCGTAGAATAAGAGCGAGTTGAATAAAATGACGAAAATCATCTGACATCATATGCGACAAAAAAGATCCCACAAAAGTTGAAAGGTAAATTCTATAGAACGACGATCAGACATGCAATACTATATGGAGCAAAATGTTGGGTCACTAAAGGACAACACATACAAAGGATTAGCGTGACCGAGATGCGTATGTTACGGTGAATATGTAAGCATACAAGAAGGATCGCATTACAAATGACAATATACATGACAAGGTCAGGATTGTGTCGATTAAAGAGAAATTTGTTCAACATTATTTGAGATGATATGAACATATCCAACCAAAGCCTTCTGTTGCACTGGTATGTAATAGAGTTTTAAGCCTCGTCGAAAACACAAGAAGATGTAGGAATCGACCGAGATTGACACGAGATGAGATTGTAAAAAGAAACTTCAAATCTGAAATGTTTCCAAAAAATTAACATCAAATAAGAGTGCATGGAATTCAGCGATTCACATACCAAAATCACGACAGACTAAAATTTAATAATGTAGTTATAGTTCGACATAAACAACATAAGACGTTAGTATGATTGCAGAATAATTTATTATTATTATGTTTTATTACTATTTTACTATTTATATTAATTTTTCATTTCAGATTGAATTTCATTTTTAGTCTGCTCTAATTTATTTGAGAATAAAGAATTTGTTGTTGTTGTTGTTTGTTGTATAATGTATACTATTTTGACGTGCCAATTTTTATCACAACCAAGTGAAAATACGAATGCAAGGTACTTCCGACACAACCATTTGTGACATACATGATCAGCAGATTCCAGTAAATGCAGCTAGAAATTAAAGCTGCAAGTTTATGTTGCAAGTGAAGAAATACACAACAAAAAGTACCCATGCGTTAATACCGACCTGTGGATTAGAGTATGAAATAACTGCTCAGCAAAAATAATACTTGCCAGAAAAACCAAAACATTAGACCTTCACAGACAACCACAGAACCAGTAATCATGATTAATTAACGTCCAACAAAATGGCACAGAATCAAACTTTGCATCTATAAAGGAATACACAATTCTGTTCGATGGAGGAAATAGATACCACGAGAAGCAATCATATCGAGACTAGTGTAAGCCTTCCATATTTCTATGCAATTGGATGCCGCCTCCTATAGTTCAAAGTATGCAAAAACATAAGAAAACATATTGTTATGCTCTCCCCATACTGATGAATGCACATAGGATTGATTAATAGAGCTTAAGAATATCTCCCAGTCCATCCATACCCCAATGTCCACTATATTTCCTATCCTACAACAGCAGAAGCACACAGACCAAAACCCCAAATACACAAAAAAAAATAATAAAAATAGAATAGAAACTTCGGCAAGAATATGATCTTTCCCCTAAAAGCATTGAGTGCCATCATTTTTTGATTGAAAGTAACTGATATAGTACGGAAGTTTGTTTTCTAATAGCAGAAAAAAATATTAGCAACAGGTATTCAGGTACCAGCAAACTAGCTATTCTTTTATGTAATTAAGACTAGATTTGTCACTGAAAAGGTGCAACCCAGAGTACCAAAAGCAGAGTCACATACTCATCTTTAATGGTACTTAAATCACAACTAATAGTTAATCGAAATTAAGTGTATTTCAGTCATTTCCCACTAATAGTACATTAAAACAAAAAAATTGGGTTAAAGTGATCAGTCAAAGTTGGAAGTCTGGAAACAGGGAGAGGCAGCGATTATTACACCTAAATTAATTAGATGTCTTGAAGTAGGTCATGTAGAAATAACAATGATGAAGTATGTTTACACTACTTGACTAAATTAAGAGTCAGTTTATAGATAATACTAAAGAATCCCTCTTCATTGTGCACCCTAAAATTTCAGAATTCTCATATTGGCTCCTAAAGTTCTCAATGCGTACCAACTTAGATCCATGGTTAATAAAATGGGTGGACGATGTGGTTCTATAATGAACACTTGGGAGATGTGGTTAATGCATCAATGTTCATGTGGCTTTTATCTTTATTTTTTTTGACACATAGGGGTTTCGGAACCCTCAGCATTTATTACTAAATGCCTCCTAACGAGATGCTAACATTTGTGCTCACGAAGAATTGAACCCATGACCTCATTGAAGTAATCCTAGTTAGTTACCACTAGACTACTTCATGTGGCTTCTATTAATGAGGTAAATGCGGGCTCTCACCATGATGTCATTGTATATCCAAAGCTTCCATCCATTTCAGCATCGACATCACCAAAATTCAGTAGGCCAGAGCAACAATGATGCAGTTTTCGTTCATTCATCAAATTAGTCAATGGCAGGAACAATTTGGATAATACTTATATCTTTGTTGAGCAAAACAGGAGCGTTGGGACTTCAAAACCAAAGTGAAACTTGAGGATCATTATTTTAGTTTACTTATGATCAATACCCAAATCACATATATTAGGGAATAATATATTAGAGAGATGGTGATTGAAAATCATAAGTACCATTTGTGCAATTTACTTGTAATTAATACACAATCCCATAGCAAATGGCCCAATAGCTCAAGTGTTAGCTAACTAGGATGACATCAACGAGGTCATGGGTTCAAACCTCCATGAGCACAAAGGTTCGAATTCCGCAAGTGGCATTTGAAAAGTATTAAATGCCAGGTTCAAGGGACCTCTTATATGAAAAAAATCCCATTAATCAAAGAATAATAAACTAGAGAGATGGTGGTTACCTATACCTCTTGGGGCGGACACGATCCTCTTCAAGATCCATAAGAGTCCCTAATCCGATGGGGCCCCCAGCCTCTGACATGAAATCTTCAGGTCCGCCTCTTATCTCCATGTCAGTCTACATTTTTTTAATATTTATATTTAAACTTTCCAACATCTACCTCTTTTCAAACTTCTCATAAAACTTTCACCAGTTTGATTTTCAATACAGGACAATTTAATTACTTCCAACCGTATAATAGTATTACTCAAAAGAGAAAAAGAGAATTGCAATTCCAACAGTTAGCTTAATTTACCTTCAAAGTCTTCTTGACCTCTTCCACTCTGTCTTCGACCTCCTTTTTGTGTTTCCTGTTTGCCTCAGACATCATATCTGCCCATTTTATCTTCTCTTGAATCGACTGTAACACATCGTCTGACGTAGTCAACCTACGCAAATATAAAGAAATAGTAACAATTCGAAGTTAGGAAGAAGTTGTGATCAAATTTAGGCAACATAAAGAATGGTGGAGTACTAACATATTTTTTTCATTCATTGTTCATTTTCACCTTTTTGTTCTCAGTCTGTGCCCATCCTACATGAACTTTGCTAGTTTTTTAGGGGCTTAGCAGTCAGGAGGTAGTTGTAATTTGAATGAGTAAGCACAATCACATGGAGGTAAGAGGGAATGAGAGGAGTGTTTATTTGGTGGGCATTATCCTAGAATAATATGAGCATAGAGCTATACTGCATTGATATAGACACAAGTATTCAACATAGATACGGACACAGCTACCGCACTACAAAATATTTTATATTATGATGTAACATCTTTCAATATATAGTATGTTTTTATTTAGCAATTGTTCTATACTTCACATATATGTATGTTTTTTTTTTCTTTTTCATGCATCAAAATATTAGCATAAACATCATTTTATTTTTATGAAAAAAAATAAAATATGAAAACAACATGCATTTTTCATTCCTAGAGAAACATGGACACTGAATTCCATCAGTGGAATGAGAAAGTAAAAAAGATAACTTATTGTAATATCAGAAGCAATGGTGAGATTGATGAAGATGTCAGTCATAGAATAAAAACAGGTTAGATAAAATGGCGACAATCATCTGGCATCTTATGTGACAAGAAGGTCTCACAAAAGTTGAAAGACAAGTTATATAGGACGATGATTAGACCCACAATGTTGTATGGAGCAGAATGTTAGGCTACTAAAGATGAGCGTGGCAGAGATGTGTACGTTACGGTGGATATGTGGGCATACAAGAAGGGATAGCATTAGAAATAACGATATACGTGACAAGATCGAGGTTGCACCGATTGAAGAGAAACTTGTTCAACATCGTTTGAGATGGTATAGACATATCCAGCGGAGGCCTTCTGATGCACCGATACGTAGTAGAGTTTTAGGCAGCGTCAAAAACACGAGAAGAGGTAGGGGTCGACCAAAATTGACATGAGCTGAAGCTGTAAAAAGGGACTTAGAGGCATTAGAGATTTGGTGCTCCATGGAGCACCCTAGCCTATCTCCATTATTATTATCATTTTTGTACTTTTATTTTTACTATTATTTTACTATTTATTATATTGATTTTCATTTCATATTGGGTTTCATGTCTAGCCTACTCCAATTTATTTGGGAACAAAAGCCTTGTTGTTGTTGTTGTTGATTGTAATATCAGAAGCTGCAATATGAAAACACCAATTATATCATGTAGATACTCTCTCTCAAGACTCAAATTTGCTGCAAGAATAATCCCACATGGACTTGGAAAGAGAAAATTAGAACAAAGCTCCTATTGAAAATGAATCAAGGGCTCAATTTTATTAACCGAGGCCCTCAAACAATCTCCTAGGAAGCCAAACCCTACCTAGTGTAGTGGTGAGGCACAAGGCCTCCATGGAGGAGGTCTGGGTTCAAGTCCCGCTAGAAGCTACTTTTAGGGGGGATTTCAAGTTTATTTTCTGATTTGTTTGTGGGTGTGTGTGTTGTAAGCCTACGAGCAACGAATAAAAAAAAATCTCCTGGGAAAAATATGCCCTGGGCTTGGCCACCAACCTTACTGAGCCACATCTATTTTGTAAGTGTACCTCTGTACTAATCCAAATTTTTATAGGTTTGTACTTGCCGAAATTGTACAGGTCTACATAAAGAGATGGGTTTGGTAGTTGAACCTGGGAAAAAACTTCCCAGGCAAGCAAGCAAACTTAGCTTGCTTCAATCAGAATCATTCTAAGGCACAAAATTGTTTTGTTTAAATCATATATAAGATTTATTGTTATGCACAAATAGGGAACCTAGTGCCTCAGTAATTTTTATTTCTTGCACCACAAATTCACTCATCTCTTGGTAACAAATTGTCTTTCAAACTGCCGTTTTAAGTGATTTTCTGTTGCTGTTTTTTTATACCCGACTGCATTGGGCACAACTCTAATGTTTTACATGGCTATACCAGAAGAATGGCCAGAAAATAATATCAAAAGGATAAACAGGTATGAAAAATTACCAACTTGAGAGTGCTTGTATCATGCTGTTGAGCTGCTCAGGCCTGATGTCCCTTCCAGCCGCAAATTGCACCTAAAATAACCAGAGGAGGAATAGAGATAGAATGAGGTTGACATTCATGTTAATAGCATCAGGTGAACAAAATAGAAAACGAAGTACATACCTCAAAGCATCTCCTTAACTGATCTAGCTTTCCTCTTACAATTCCCTACATCGAAACTTAATTAACCCACCAAAAGAAAGGAGTTTATTATTTGCTTCAAGAGGCACTTGAAAAATTTTCAAGGGCATGAAAACCTTTCCCTAGTGGCAAAATACATTTTCTGATGAGTGAATTTTGTTATACATGAATAAAATGTAAAAAAGGGAACTCACAGAGTACATGCACTCATTTATTAGAAAATCTTCAAGTTCCCTTATATTAAACACGTCCAATTCTTGCATCAGCTTGTCATAAGGCAATACCTAACCCAAGCCAAAGACACAATACAAATATTTCAAATAAGTTTTGCACTCAAAATTGAGCAGCATGTCTTATAAATTTGCAATTTTTGCAACGAACCATTACGATCTTTTGTGTTTTCATCAAGCAGTAGTTTAACTGAAGAAAGGAAACAATTAATGGAACATTCCTTTTACCAAATCTGTTTGTGGATAACTCAAACACGGATTGTCTTTCCATACAACCATCGTTTGTTACATTTTCCTCTCAGAAGAAGTGATCAAAATAAGCATTAGATATATGAACAGAATAAGATGGAAAGAAGTTGGAAGAACATTTATTTAGGAGGAAATTATTTCGGGAAGCTATAAAAAAGGCACACCTCCCTTGAATCAACCATAATCATTCTCTTGTTGGTTATCATTGCTTTTGCAAATACCATAGTTGTAAGTGCTCTTTTGCAAATACCTTTTTAGTCTCAGCTAGCGTAAGCACACTTAGTTGCTTCAACTTCTTCACTTGATCGGGTAAAAGTGAAGGCAGACGGCCGATATTACCTAAAAATTTAATATGATCTCAAATTAGATGTAATGCATTACTTTTCAATCACCTTTTGCAAATCAGCAATTTAATTTAGAACTTCTGAAATATTCAGTACAAGTGTCATGGCATAAAATGATAAACATTAAGACATCCAACTAAGACGGAAAGCATGTCGCAACTAAGACCGTAAAATTAGACAATGTTCATGTCTCAACTAAGACGGAAAGCATCCTCGAGATGATATACATACATTTAGGATAAGCAGTAAGTTATGGTAGTCAATGGAACAGCCATAAAATAGAGTTATCAGAAAATGAAAGCTAAAGGACTCGTACTTTTATAATTGCTCCAAGTTCCGTATGCAAATAACCGAAGCAAATCCAAGGAAGAAGAAAGCTGGGTCCCTTCTAGCTGCCAAACAGAAAAACGTAAATCATAACTCAAATTCTTCATGATTCACAAAATTGCAATTGAAGTCCCAGAAAAGTCTATTCGGAGAAAATTCCAGCGTATATCATTGTATAATTTTCGCAATATGATGATAGGTACAGAAGTCCCAAAACCCTAGCAGAACCATTTTTTTAGTAGAATGCTTATCCAAATATAGTTGCATACAACAAGTCATTGAATAATAAAATTGAAGAAAAGGATAAAACGTAACCTAGAAAAAACGACATTAAAATTATGTGAAAATAAAGCACCTTAGAGATGTTAGAAACGGAGAGAATCTCAGAAAAAGCAAAGAGAGACGGGTGACACGTGGCGTCGGCGATTATAGACGCCAGGACACGTAGGTCGCTCGTGGCCGCGGCCTGCTGCGTGAACTGCTCGATAAGATCCGCTTGGCGCTTCTCCATCTCCATGGATGCTCTTTCCTTTCTTCTCTAAACAGAGGGAAGAGGGTTTTTTAGAAAGAAAGAAAGAAAGAGAGGTTCTTTACTTCGATAACTCCGTATTTTTAGAACTAAACGAAAAAAGAGGTTGGTATGAATGTATGATGCATTTCTAATTTGGGCCGATATCTTCTAATTCTGGATTTCGGGTTTGGATACAGTTTTATAGAAAAACCGTTAAAAAAATTTCTCTTTCTTCGTCGGCCCAAATACTATAATAAATCCACCAAGTTTCCTGTCGTTTCTTAATTCTTCTTCTTCTTCTTCTTTTGGTTATTTGCTGTTTATATTTTACTTAGTTGGTGGAAAAGCAGAATAATTGAAATAAGTCGAACATTTCTATTTTTTCGATACCTATTTCTCGATTTGTTTTCATAATCGAGTAGCATGTGTTATTTCTTGCAGATGTTGTAGGTTTTGTGCAAATTAATGATCAATATATAATTAAATACAAAAGACCCGAAGCTGAAAATAAAAAGAAGAAAAAATGTGAGTGGTTACACAAGTCCTACGATACTTAAAGAAAAGAAAACGTTACTGGTATTAGATTAACTAATTTATAGTTAAAACAACATAAAAAATTAAATTAAAAAAGTAAGTTTTGTTTCAACATTTTTATATGAATATTACATCAAGTAACTTAGATTGGTCGTTCAAATCTCAAATGCTACACGAGGAAGCCAAAGTTTTTAACATAATTTTGCCTCTTCTACAAACTCTGTGTTTATTCTTGGCTCATTGTAAAAATCTAATTTGAAATAAATCTATCTTCTGCTTTTTGAACTAGTCGATTTGATTTAATTGGGTTCCTGATTTTTTTTCAACTGAGTTTTGGTTCAATTTGTCACTAGAACTTTTTCTGATTTTAATTTGCCTCTCGACCTATTAGGTTTGTTTCAATTCGCTTTCTAAACTATTGATCGAACTTTTTCAAGTTGATCCTTCCATTAAATTTTTTAGCATTATCGTACGGATTCAATTAATTTTACTTGATAAATATTTAAATTTATGATGAAAACAAGCAATTTACGGCATCAATATGCATGTGATCAAATTAAGTTTAATGTACACGTCATTAAAACTAAATTTATTATACATGTCATTAAAATTAATTGAATACATTTATACAAACGTTATCTAGCAATTTTAACAAAAAAATATAATGTTTTATTAATAAAAATGGCAATTTGAACCCAATCCAGTGGTTCAGAAGCTATGTGATTTTTTTTTTTTTTTGAGGAATCCGATTGAATCAAATATAATAGTCCAGAGAACAAAATGCAAAGTTTCCTCTTCTTACTTTAACCAAATTTTTGAGTCGCTATATATAACTGTAATAGTATGATTATAAGCAGGCATGATAAAAATATTCAAAATGTTTAACATATGTCTCTGAAATTTTATTGAAAACAAGTCTCCCTATATCTATTAAAAGGAACCCAAATTAGTAAGAAAAGTTAATTTGACATCGACTTATAATAATCTGACTCCCTATAACCAATCATTTCTAGCTAACAGTACATAGTAGACATAATATTTCCTAGTCATATTTACCAGTATTTAATATAAATTCCTGCAACATTACTAGATCACAAGAAATATCTTCTTGATACTGAAACATCCAACTCCTGATTTGTTGTGTATGAGTGCAATTGAAAAATAAGTGTTTTATATCCTTTTCGTGAATACAATAATCACAGGTCACTTCACTTTTCCAGCCCCTGGCTCCAAGTTTGGTTTTGATTAATACCTTACTTTTACTTAGCAGCCACAAACATATGATCATGATTTAATGATTTTAAAAATGGATATATCATACAAAAATTCCCCTCTGACAATTGACCTTGCTTCAAATGTACTAGTGAGCAATAAAATACTAACATGGTTAATTCTCAAAGATGTTTCAGCAAGGAAAATTTGGTTACAGCATAACCAATCCAATGGAAAGACACTGATGTTAACCATGTTATCAGGAAATAAGCAACTCATGTTGTTGTGAGACAACTCTCAGACAGCTCAATTGAAGAACTATACCTTAATTGCATCTCATCTCCTCTCAGCCAGCTCTTTAGTCTTTATCAAGGGTTGTGGCAAGGCCTCCTGACCAGGTTAATACTGTAACAGCTTTTTATTCACAAAGAAAACATTCATATTTTTTAAACTGTTACAGTATGAAGATTGATTCACAAATTAAGTCGATAATAAGACTAAATATATTAAATGCAGGTACTTAATTACCGGGTCAACTTGCGTTGCTTGTATGTTGTTCAGTCTGGATCTCTGAATCCGAAATAGTGCCAAACATTCCTCTGAGTAAGTGTCATCAAAATTGTCATTCTCTGTGATGTAATTCTTGCACCTAACACAACAACAAGATAAAGAGACACGTCTGGAGAAATAGACAAACCGTAAATAGACAAACCTTAAAAATTTTGTAAATTCATAAACCATAATAATCTCTCCAGGACGAATGTAAATAAATAATGTAACTTTTTATTTTGTTTTAATTAAATTTCTAAGTAGGCGCGGCCTACTTTCTTCAAAAAAAAAAGAAAAGACAAACCTTAAAAATTAATTAAATGGAAAAATAAAGCATACAAGTAAACAACATTAGGATGCTTCATCAACAGCACCCTCAATCAACGAATTTTCTTTTCGGTCTGACCTTCAAAAAAATAAGAATTACATTCATGACCCTACATTCAAATATTTGATAGTAATAGCTCTATTTTTCTGCGTTCAGCGTTCAGAAGTGTTTTCTGGACGCACGCGTTCAGAAATAAAGGTCACCCGAGTTTACGAAGCAAAAAAAAAAATACCAAGTACTTTTGAAATTTGCGTTCATGTCTGAACGTAGCGTCTAAACCTGCGTCCAGACGTGTCGTTCACAACGTTGTCTGAATGCAGCGTTCAGACGTGACGTTTAGACGTGAACGCAGATTTGAATTTTGCATCATACTTAATCATTTTGTCGTTTGTTTTTCAGTGTGAACGCATGCGTTTAGTCTGAACGCAGAAAAATAGAGTCATGGCTATCAAATATTTGAAAATAGAGTCATGAATGTAATTTTTATTTTTTTGAGAGTCAGACCGAAAAAAATTCCTCAATCAACTAAATTTCATAGTCAAAAAAGGAAAAAAAAAGAAAAAAATAATAAAAGAAGCATTTTACAAATTTCACAAAGAAAGATGAAAGGTGAAAAGGTTGAAACCACGACCAAATTAGAAAGATTAAATGATTGCAAAAAAGAAAACAACTAAATTACTTCATTTGCTCAAATTCACCATCAGTCGGCGGCTCGGCGCAAAACTGATCGTCTAAATCTAGTTAGGTTGGCACACCGGTGAAATGTGACATCATCAAGTTCTACGTGATAAATTTTGGAGGGAACAATTGTTAAAAGAGATGAATAAAAGAATTCTCTTAATTTTCTTCAATTCATCTTCATTCACCTCTTCAAATTAATATGATTCTGAGAGAGGTGAAGTTTATTTTCCCTTCCATTTCCTTATCATCAGGGGCGGAACCAGCGGGGGGGAAGGTGGGCCCCGGCCCTCTCTTTGACTCAGAAAAATTTGAACCTCTTGTTTAATTTTATAATTAAATTTAATTAAATGGTAAGATTTTAATTAAAATTTTAATTAAAATTGAAAATTTTTATTAAAAATTGTATAATTTGAGCAAAATTGAATTTTGGCGTCTTTATAGCATTAAAATTAGACTATACTTACAAATCGATCTCCCTCTAACTCGGTGTTCTGATTCCGCCCCTGCTTATCATCCTTCTCATCTACCCGAAATATAAGCACCCATAGTCTCAGTACAGCCCATTCAATAACAATAGGCAATAGGACAGCCTCTGATACGACACCGAAAGTGACTGTTAGCGTGCAAAGATTGGCATATATATAATATCATAGTCAAATGATATTAACCTTGTAAAGATTTTTTTTCTAAAAATCATAAAGTATTTGTCACAAAAAACATAAATAGTACACATATAACAATAACAATAACAATAACAATAAATAATCAAAACACAAGTGAAAAGAGTATAATAAATTAAAGATGTAAATGGTAAAGAAAATTAAGTACGTCTCAAATTCTTAAGCTCCACTTAATTATTCTCCAGGATGTTCAGAACTTACCAAGACTTATATCAGGCACAAGAAGTCAGATGGAGGAGATGATGCAGGAAGTGCAGTTGGAGGAAACTCCAACAGGGTGTTCGTCTGAAAACGCCCTGTGTCTTGAATAACTTTTTGCAAGAGTTCGAAAAACTGTGAAACTATTATTCTATTATTTCGGACTGTAATTCTGTGATGTTGTGATATTGTTAATTACTGTGATGATTTGTGCTTGTAATAAGTAGGTTAGTTTTTATGATATGTGGTAAGTGGAGGTTTAGATACAGTTGGTAAGCAATCTTTGATACTCTTAATTCTCTAGGTTTGATTAGATAATCTGTAATAGAGACTTGTTTCAATGAAACGGGTGGGATATCCACTCTCTGTTAAAAAAAAAGTACGTCTCAAATAAATAGTTGTGTGATGCATCATAAATTAAACTGTTCTTGCTGCAATTTAAGAAAAATAGAACACATTGTTGTTCAGAAAGAAAGATGCGCTTCCGGTACCAACAAACACATACCAGTCCAACATAATATTGTCATAAAAGCAAACTAGTGTTCAAACCTATATTACTCGGATACTTCATTCTCCTAGCCGTATGCGTATCGGATATGGCTCGGATACGGATACGGATACGCCTTGGATACGGTGCGGGTGCGTATCGAATACATCACATGGCGTATTCAATTAATTTATATTATTTGACCGACGGATTCTGTCAAGATACGTTTAGGATACGTTTAGGATACATTTTTGGATACGTTTGGGATACGTTTTTAATACGAATTGAGTTTTTGGATACATTTGGGATACGTTTTTGGATACGAATTGGATTCTTTAGTAATATTAAATAAGCAATTGTGTATATTATATAATATTAATCACACCACATAATTTGTATAGTATTATTTTTTATATAACATGAACTCTTTTGTCAAGAAAATGTTTAATCAAAGGCTTATATTTTTTTTGTTATTTCATAAGTATCAATATATATTAAAAAAAGTTGAATAGAAAAACAAATTTCAAGCATTTTAATATATAATATAATTTTTTTATTATATATATACTCGCATCCATATCCGCGATTTTTTAAAATTATTATGTCGCCGCACCCGTATTGTATCGAATACGATACGCGCACCCGCACTCGTGCAACACAAGTTCAAACAAACAAGTTGACCAAGCGTGCTTTGGTATATTAATTTGTGCGCCAAATCACCAACCATTCTGAGAGCCACTAAAAGTTGTTATTTTCCTCAATTTGTGTTGGTAAGTTCCTTCTTTGTTTCCTGAACTGGTGGTATGTCAGGATAGATGCATGTCGGGTTGCTGTTTCTCCAACTGAAGTACATTTTTCCTTTAAATAAAATTGTTATTTACAATTAAAACATAATATTTCGAAAAATAAAATAAAATGCTAAAATGAACATATGCAAAGACAATATTTGAACAAAATTTGAAGTATTATAATTTGTAAGAGATCATTGGTAATTTGGCAACACAATTGGATATATTGTCTCTGCCACAGAAGATCCCTATACATCGTAACTAATTCATTTAGGTTGTTAGCATTGAAGCGTTCCGATTGGTCAAACGATCCTCAGGAGATTAGAGCTGTAATTAGAATTAAACTCTATAAATACACAAATTGTACATTGTAATAGGAGAGATGAGTAATACAATTAAACGGTTCTCCCAGTTCACCTTCTTCCTCTCTTCTCTCCTTCTTGTTCTTCTCTGTCTTCATATTATCTGAGATTTTATGGTATTAGAGCCATGACTACTGTATCAAATGGCGATCCTGCTACATTCTCTAATATCTCCACCTTTACCTCTCCTTCTCACTCTAGTTCTGATCCAATTGTTCTGATCTCACTTCCAATTGCGACAAAGCTCACCACATCCAACTATCTCACCTGGCAAGTTCAGGTTCTCCCAATCATTCATGGCTACTATCTCTCTCGATTCATCGAATCACCTCCTCCTGATACAACCACTACCTCTCCTTATGGTCAATTGAGATCAAACAAGATTATCTCCAGTGGCGACGCCAAGATCAACTCATATTAGGTTGGATCAGATCATCTCTATCTGATTCAGTTCAGGCATAGGTCGTTTCTTGCTCAACGACCATGGAGCTATGGATCACTCTTCAGAAGCAGTTTGCATCCTCTTCTAGTTCACGACGACTTGAACTCAGGCGTCAGATCCAAACCTGTCAGAAAGGCAATACATCCTGCACTGAGTATCTCAACATTCTTCGTCGCCTTGCTGATGAATTAGCGTTTGTAGGGGCTCCAATTTCTGATGAAGAACTGGTGATGCAAGCTGTTCAAGGCCTAGGCACTAACTATAATCCAGTAGTTGTAGCTGTCAATGTTTCAGCTCATCACAACACCTTCACTTTCTCTGATCTTCATGGTCTACTCATTAGCCATGAAGCACTTCTCAAAAGCCAAATGCATGTTTCTTTTATCCCCTCAGCCTTCTACACCATTAATGGTACTCATCCTCCAACAACATTTTACACAAACAATGAATCTAAGAACAACTACAGACCTAGATCCAATTCCCCTTACTACAATAATTATGCCCCTCTACTTACTAACCCTGGTGCAGCTACCAGTAAACCTCCTCTCAGACCTAACCCTGATACAACTCCTCAAAACAACCCCCAACCTTATGGACCTCTCATTTCTTGTCAGATCTGTTTCAAGACAGGACATACTGACAAACTATGCTACATGAGGTATAACCATGACCCTGAGTGGCAACCTAATCCAAGGTTTCAGGCGTACACTGTTGACTCAAACAATTTCTCAAGTTTGTTGATTTGCAAAACAACGTGTAATCTCATCAAAATTTGTAAGAATTGATGCAGGATATTCAAAGCAAGATCAAGTTAAGCAAGGGGAGTTAAACCAAGGAATTACGAGCTGAAGATCTCAAGAAATTATAGAAGAATATAGGTTATAACTTCTTGGAACTTTGGTTATTTAAAATTGGGAATTAAAACACAAACAGCAAAATTCAGAACAAAATACATATTAGCGTTATAACGCTCAACATGGCGTTATAACGCTCAACATGGCGTTATAACGCCAATGTGCACAACCCTGCGAAATGGCTGAGTACAAGGAACATTGTACTTGGCGTTATAACGCCAAGTGAGGCGTTATGACGCCAGAATTCTAAGATTTTAAAATGGAAATTTAAAATAGACTAAGATAGCAATAAATTCCAAAATAGCAAAAATACCTCTTAAATATTGCTAAGGTTTATG
Source organism: Eleocharis quinqueflora (assembly GCA_964058865.1). Taxonomy (NCBI): domain Eukaryota; kingdom Viridiplantae; phylum Streptophyta; class Magnoliopsida; order Poales; family Cyperaceae; genus Eleocharis; species Eleocharis quinqueflora. The sequence continues at coordinate 203,445 of CAXKVX010000296.1, read as the reverse complement.
AATATGAAATTCATTTGTCCAAAAACATTATTTTTCAAAAGTGCAAAAATTTTCACCAAAATTCCAAAGAGTTAGCGTTATAACGCTAAGTCTAGCGTGATAACGCCAAAGTCAGGTTTTTGGCCAAATTGGCTAAGTCCTGACATGTAGCATTATAACTCTACGTTTGGCGTTATAACGCCAGAGTCAGGTACTTGGCCAAATTGGTTAAGTCCTGAACTCTAGAGTTATAACGCCAGAACTAGCGTTATAACGCTAAAGCGATGCAGATTTTGAAACCTTATTTTAAAATAGTAAATGATCAGGTAAAATTCCAAATGCTTAAAATTAAGTCTTAGATATTGTATAAGATCATCATGATGAATTTAATTTTCTCAAAAACATCAGTTTGCTCAAAAACATATTTTTCAATCAAATTTCCAAAGAGTTGGCATTATAACGCCATACCTTGCGTTATAACGTCAGTGTGCTCAAAGAGGGCTAAATCTTTTAAGTACTGGAAATTCTGGAATAGCGTTATAACGCCATACTTGGCGTTATAACGCTAGTTCAAAATTCAAACGTCACAAAACTTTGTCCTGACTTGGACTTGCGTTATAACGCTATGTTTTGTACATAGCGTGGCGTTATAACGCTAAGTACAACCTACACAAAAATACAAATCTAACGTCACAAAATTTTGTCCTAACTCATGATGGCGTTATAACGCTATGTTCTCTATATAACTTGGCGTTATAACGCTATGTTCCGAAAACCTAATTTTGTGCAGAAATGAAAAGGTATAAAAGAGGACCATCTTCTTCACTTTTATTTTTACTGAAAACCTTGAGCAAAAACAAAAACCTTCCAGCAGCCATTGTTGTGCCTTTGAGCTTATTATTAATAGCTAAATCCATTTCATAATCTCCCAATTTTAATTAGCCAAATTGTTCTATTGCTTATTGAGAGATTAGTTGTGCTATTAGTTTAGAGAACCATCATCTACTTTCTTTTGTTTCCATTGTGAACCGTTTGATTAAACCTAGGGTCCAATTACTCTACCGGTGTGTGTAAAGAGAGTTGGATTCCACTTTTGTATTGCAACTTTGTTTATTGGAGCGGATCGGGCTTTTTACCGCAAGAAACGGGGGCACCGGGGACCCGGAGACGTAGGCGAGGTCATTGGTGCAAGCCGAACTCCGTCAACACGCGATTGAGCCATCTCTTTACTCTTTACTATTTCAATTTACTAATTCCTATTTGTATTATGTTAATTGTGATTGAATTGCTTAATTAGGAGTTAGTGACATACACTTAAGTTGGCTAATTGAGAAATTGTATTACGCTTCCGCATATTGATTTGAACCATTGTGTATTGTAATTGCATTTGGTGAAATTGCAATTAAGTTCCTAATTGTTAGTTAAACGAAAAATTGTCCATAACTTAGGCCGCCTAGGTTATCATACACTGCTCAAACTACTCCTCTATCAGCTCCTCAGGTGCCTTTCTCTTCTTCTGCTTCTGACATGACTAATACCACCTGGGTGCTTGACTCTGGAACAAATCATCATGTCACCACTGACTTGAACAACCCGTTAAGCTTCTTTGAGTACTCTGGACCTGACAAGCTTCTCACTAGTAATGATTCTGGCCTCACCATCACTCACATTGGTTCAGTTGTACTCACTGTATCATGTCTCTCAGTTAAACTACATAATGTGCTTTATGTGCCTAACTTCTCAACTAATCTCATCCGCATCTCTAAATTGCTTCATGATAATTCTAATTTATATATTTTCTCTTCTTCTTGTTTGCTCAAGGATCTACATCATCAGACATCACCCCTCCAAATACTTAACTCAAATGGATTGTTCATTCTTCATTTGAAGTCATTACTGTAGGACCTGGGGGCCTAGGTACTTAATTATATTTCTATCGGTTCAACCAAATAGGGACCTAATTGCAAATTTCACAAACTATGGCAAACAATTCAATTTATGCAATTCAACAAGCAATTCAATCACAACTCAATTTAATTCACAAACAAATCAAGCAATTTAAACTAATTGAATTGAGTAAATGTAAATAAAGAAAAGGGAAAGAAATGCTCAATCGCGTGTTGACGGAGTTCGGCTTGCACAAACGGCCATCCCTACTCTACGGGTCCCCGGCGCCCCCGCTTCTTGCGGTAATAAGCTCGGTTCGCTACACTAAACAATAATCGATTGCTTAGCGCTACAACTTCAGAATTGGGGCTCTCTTACACACACCGGTGGAGCCGCCAACCCTAACCCGACGCCAAACTCTATCTCGCTTACACACACCGGTGGAGAATCGAGCCGACTTCCTTGAACTCACTTACATACTCCGGTGGAGCTCAAGGCAACACACACTCACAAATTTGACAATTCTAAATGGAAGAGAATCAAATATAATCACTCAAACAACTAAACTCCCTATAATCCCTAGATTAGATTTAGCTAATTAAAGTTGGGACTAGAGCAAGAATTTGGCTATTTGGAACTAAGCACAACAATGGCAGAAAGGTTTTTGAGTTAATGGAATAACTTTTCAATTGTTGAGGGAGAAGAGTTTATATAGGGTATAACGTTATCTTGAATATGGACAAAAAATATGACCGTTGGAACCAATTTCCTGGTAGCGTTATAATGCTAAGCTATGTACAACACATAGCGTTATAACGCTATCTAGTGCCAGAACAAGAAATTTGACCGTTGGGACTTGTCTCGCGTTATAATGTCAAAGTTAGCGTTATAATGCTATATCAAATTCCTATAGAAATTTCCAGTACTTAGCCAATTTTTTGCACTTGAACTTACCTTGGCGTTATAACGCTAACTCTCTGGAAATTTAGGTTGATTATTTTGCTACTAATTCAAATGATATTTTTGATCAAATAAAGTTTATATTCCTAAACTTAAATTATATCTAGACATATTCTTGATGTTTAGAAATTTTATTGATTCAATTTCTATTTTAAAATTTATTTTGAACATTTCAGCATTCTAGCGTTATAACGCTATATTTGGCGTTATAACGCTATCTTGTTTCCATCTAGGTTTTTGGCCAGAAGTTACCATTTTGGACATTTAGCATTATAACGCCAAGTTTAGCGTTATAACACTATACATTGTTTGGTTTGGATTTCCTTGCTCTTTTGTATCCAAATTTAAATAGAACTAAGATCCAAATAACCTAAGCATGTCTTCATTTTGATCTTCATCTTCTAGTTTTGATTGTCTTAATCTTCAAACGATCATAACTTTTGACTCGTAACTCCGATTTCAGCGTTCTTCATGGCGTTGGAAAGCTCACGACGAAATCTATGGCCAATACAGGGCTTGCCAGTACTGGATCACTTTTAGGTCCATCGGAGATCGTTTGAAGCCTCAAAACTTCTCTTGAAGATTTCCTACAAAATTTCTAAAAGACAAAGCTTTGTAAAATTCAAAATCGTTTTGCAAATCAACAAATACAATACATTGTTTGAGCCAACAATTACCTCAAGCATTTCATGACATTAGAACTTCACCTAGCAGTGAGTGAGCCTTATACTATCATATTATCTTAGAAAATAAACATTAAATAAAACTATAAACTGTCTGAGTGAGCCTTATATAAAGACAAATAAAGTATAATGTTTGAAGTCTCTTCTTCTTTTATCTCAAAATAGAGCACAATTATCTTTTCTAATTTTGATAAGGAGGCACTAGTATATATGTAATAAAATCCTTGTCAATGTCAATACTCATTGGGAGATGATACAACGATATCATATTTGATATCAAATTTGATATTATTTAATATGCATAATAACTGAAACATTATACATAACAAATTTATTAATATGCATAATAATCAAATAATTTAAAATAAAACTAGATTGAACATGCATGAATAATAATTGTAACATATACATAACATATTACTTAATATTTATCCATAACAAATCTCTTAACATGTATAAAAACTAGAACTTTTTATTATGCATGTTAACTGATATATTGTCATGTTTGATTTAGTTACTATGCATCTATTGACATGCATGCTAATTGAAACGTTATGCATAATAAATATCTTAACATGCATCTAAAGAACGTGTTAGATCATACTAGAACTATATTTTCATAGTTTGTTGTAATTATTATGCATGTTAATTAATTTATTAGCTTATTCAACTTTGTGGTATCTAGTAAAGGTGCATAATAAAATCGGTATCAATAATTTGTATCAAATGTGGTATCTACGAAACATTATCCTTTTAAGGTGTTGAATTTCATTTCATCCGAAATCGTATTGGAAATAATAAAAAAAGGTTAGATTGAAAAAATGAAAAAAAAAAAAACAGAGGGGTGTCCTTTTGCCTCCAGTGCATCACTCGGTTGTATTCCCTTGATTCCTAATTGTTGGCGACAATTTTTAATCCCTAATTCCTAATTAGTGACCTCGCTCTCTTTGTTTCCCATCCGACACAAAAAAAAGAAATTCAATTTGATCCACCTATCCAAGAACAAATCCTCATATTATTTTCTAGTTCACCAATTTGTTTCAATCCGTTGGGTTTTGGTAATTCCTTCATGTTTTGGAGTTATTGTCAATTGCTTCCATGATTGTGTGATTGTTTCCCAAGGAGCAACATCTCCGGATAATCTTGATCATAGTTTCAAATCTTTCACAATAATGACGAAATATACTAAAAAACAATGTTATCATGATTCAGGTAATTCAATTTCAATTTGATTTATTTTTATTTAATTTGTTGCTCTGATTTTTTTTAAATATATTCCAACAATAACATCTATGTTGGGCTGCCTGGATCTCCATTCCAACAACAAAAATATATTCCATTTTTTTGCACTTCCAAGCAATAATTAGAAACTTTTTGTGAAAAAAAGAAGAAGAACAATAAATCAAACGCTCCAAATCAAACAGTCATACCTTGTGATCTAAATAAGATGAACTTTGAATTCATTATTTATCTTTCCAGAAGTTTTCAACCTTTTATTTACTTTTGATCATGATATTGTGAGCCATTTTTATTTCTTTTGCTGCTCACAATTATTTAATTTGGTTTCATTTAGATTTACTTCAAGATCTTCGTGATTATGTCATAGAATCGGTTTCTCATAGGTGCTAAAATGCTCATTGATTGATCATACCACAAGTTAATTATTTACTTCCCAAAAATGGTCGTTTTCTGCTAGTTATTTGCACTAAAAATGTACAATTTTTCAATTTTAACACTCAAATGTGATTGTTACTCCGCATACTGTTGATTCAATTTAAGCATAAATTGTGAATTGTTTTCCCAAATAATCTTACATGTAGTGTGTGCTATGTCAAATGTCAACACTATAGTGCTAAACCTCAAATATTTAATAAATGACACAACTGATTTTGTTTCGGGATTGAATTACTGGATTATGAAATTTGTAAATTATATGTCACAGAAATATTCAGTTTCACTTATATTAGCCGAATGACCCAATAATTCAACAAATCAGTTGACAACAAGTGTGCAAATTTACATGATAATACTTTCTTTAGTCGCATCGAAAGCTTTGTTTTTATAATCCTTCTTGTTCTTTGCAGAGTTACATGATAATACTTTCATTACCTAAATCCCACTTACCATTTGGAACGAATAAAGTACTGACACACAGCATGGTTACATGCCAGTTTCTCTTCATGAATGCAGTCTCCATCAGAGCAATTAGAAAGGAGACAGAAAAATAAGAGATGGATTTCTCGGCCTTGATGACATCTGCAGGGATTAACATAGGCCTTTGTGCACTTTTTCTATCTCTTTACTCAATTCTGAGAAAGCAACCTACAAATGTTTATGTGTATTTTGGTAGGAGAATAGCACAAGAGCATAATCGGTTAAAAGAATGCTTTACGATAGATAGGCTAGTGCCTTCCCCTAGTTGGATTTTTAAAGCATGGGAAAATACTGAAAGTGATATTTTACACTGCGGAGGTCTGGATTCTGTGGTCTTTCTGCGATTTTTTGTCTTCAGGTTTGTTTGGTTGTGTTACTATTTTGCTTTTACTCAACATGTCAAGTGCATTGTTTTTTCTCATATTTGTGGGGCTGAAGTTGAACTGAATTGTTTTTTTTTATTATGTAGCATACGAATATTTTCAATAGCAGCAATAGTCTGCTTGTTTGGAGTGCTTCCAGCAAATTATTTTGGTAGAGATATGCTTCACAAAGAGATACGAGCAGAGTCACTGAAAGTATTTACTATTGCAAATGTTATTGAAGGCTCTAGATGGTATGTAAACAGAATTTTTGAAGTACAAAATATATTTTAATCCTTTATATCTAATTTTCATGTATGCTCAACAGATGGCATATCTTAACATATGATAGCACTAATTAAGAAAATTGTTGCCCTTTTTTTTGTTTTCAGGCTCTGGGTACACTGTCTTGCATTGTATATTATAACTTTCTCAGCATGTATTCTTCTTTATCAGGTATGACATGTTTTCTTCATTTTGTATATTAACATGTACAAAAAGGCAATCTCTTGATATGAACTCATATATGATTTGTTCGTTTATTTCAGGAGTATAAATGCATATCAGGAATGAGGCAAGAATACATAAGAAGGTCTCCACATAACCTGAGCCAATTTACAGTGTTGCTTCGGTCAATTCCCAATGAAGAGGATGAGATGTTAGGAGATACGATCAGAGATTTTTTTGAAGATTATCATGGATCCAGCTACCTTTCGCATCAGCTGATCTACCGAACTGGAAAAGTTCAAAAACTTGTGGTGCGATTTCATTTCATTTCATAGCTTCCAATAGAGTTCACAAAGATATGGCCTCTGGAGTATTACCAGTGCAACTATTGTCTATAGAACCCAAATTTTATTTTTCTTAGAGAATTTTCATTATTGCAATGGCAAAATTGAATTTATTTGTTATGTCAACAACTTGGCAATTTTCTCTACATTAACTTCAGCATCATTCGTGCAATTTCAGTTTTGTTGCGTGACAGAAAGAATTAAGTTTTAGAATTTTGAAACAAAAAAATAATTATTAACATTTGTAGGAGAGAAGATATTCATACCACTTTTGAAGTAATTGCAAATCAATTTTTAACATTACTTTCAGCATCATTCTTGCAATTTCATTTTTGTTGTGTAACAGAAAGAATTAATTTTCAGAGTTGGAAAAAATAATCTTTAACAATTGTAGGAGAGAAGATATTCATACCATTTTTGAAGTAATTGCAAAAGCTTTTGTGACACTTCAGATAACTTGCAATTTAGCAAGATTGATAAATTAACAAGTGCTCCACTTCTTTATAATTAATTGTGGGTGCCATATCAGTATTTGCAATTGAAACCCCTATTAAACAGAAACAAATTCAAATACTGTAACAAATCAAGAATTAAATTTTAACAAATAGATTTATGTTTGTTTGTCAAGTTTCCACTGGTTATGAAAGTAAAATGGTTATGCGCTATATCTTGCGAGCAGTTTTATCATTTTTTCCAATAATTTCTATATCAATGGTGGTTGACCTAACTAGCCAGAATGGTGGGCATTAATCTAAATATGACAGATGTTCATGAGATATATATGCATAATGCATTGTACAAACAAGCTCAAAATATACTACTTTTAAGTTTTAAACTCTTTGGTACAGTCTAATATACTACTTTTTAACTCTTTGGTACAGTCTAGTGCAGAGAAGGTATATAGAAAGTTTGTACAACTAAAGCTGGCTTCGTATGGCCTTAACACAAGACAGAGACTATACAGATGTGGTCTCTGTGGAGGTGACAAATCTGCTCCATTCCACTTCCACCAAAATGAAGATGATCTCACTGTGAGAAATGCTGATATTATTGCTACTGACATGTTCCAAGAGCAAGAGGTTTGGTGTTTTTACCTTCAAGCTACAGTTCAGTACCAGTTTCATTACAATTTTCTTAGGATATTATTATTATTATTATTTTATTAATTAGGATTGTATAGCTGCTTTTGTTTTCTTCAAGACGCGATATGCAGCTGCAATTGTGTCTCAGCTGATGCAATCACCAAACCCAACGCTTTGGGTGACCGACCAGGCACCAGAGCCACAAGATGTCTACTGGTCAAACCTCTCAATTCCATACAGTCGTCTCTGGTTACGTCGTGTCCTAATGCTTGTTACCAGCATCATGTTTATGTTTGTGTTTCTCCTTCCTGTCACATTTGTTCAGAGCTTGACCCAGCTGACACAGATGAGAAAAATGTTTCCATTTTGCAGACATATACTCAGATGGTAAGTCCCGGAAACACCCCCTCCCCCTCTCCCTCCTGGTTCTTTTTCCTTTAATGTATTACAAACTTTCCCTTTGGTTATTTGACGTTTTGTTCAGTTATATATGCATCAAAGATCTCGTTCGATCCCTAAACATTCCAATTGTGCTATTTTGGTCCTTGCGAGTAATTTTTTTAATGTGCAGAAGAAACTTTGCTCATGACTGAGTGTGTGGTGAATTGTTTTGGTGGGTTATCCCTTGGTGAAAAATATCCGGCTACATATTGGTTGACATCAATGTGGCAAATAATTGTATTTCTCGTTCTCGAGTCTTGAAAAGTATGATGACATAGGGACTCGAATTATATTGATTGAAATGTTTGGGTGAAAATTGTGGGTGTTATTTCTTGCCAACAATATGTATGCTTATATTTATAAACATGGTGTGGTTAGGGCTGTTAGCGTATAGCTTAGTCTTTGCTTTTCTTCATTCCCTTGGTGTAGTTTTTCTCTCTTTTTTTATTTTGTTTCTTAAATGTTATCTAAAATTGTTTAGGCCTATGGTGAGGAAGGTGGTGACAGGATATCTACCAAGTGTGATACTGTTATTGTTCTTCTACACAGTCCCACCAGTAATGATGCTACTTTCAACATTAGAAGGTTCCATTTCGCGGAGTGAGAGGAAAAAGAGTGCTTGTCACAAAATTCTTTATTTCACAATATGGAATGTCTTTTTTGTGAACGTGTTATCAGGTTCACTGCTCACTCAACTCAATGCAATTACCAGACCTCACGATCTTGCCTCCCAGCTTGCCGAGACTGTACCCAAGCAGGTTCATCTCATTTACTTTTTTTTTCATCTTTTCGCGCACTTAAATGTCACTAATTGGTGTACTCATGCACTCATATTACAGGCCACATTTTTCATAACATATGTGTTGACATCAGGCTGGGTGGGCCTGTGCTCTGAGATAATGCAAGTATTTTCTCTTATTTACACTTATGCTAGAAGATGCATATTTCAGCTAGATGACGACCCCCAGTTGGTACCGACATTTCCATACCACACAGAGATCCCTAGAGTGCTCCTTTTCAGCCTTTTAGGGTTTATATGCTCTATACTTGCACCACTCATCTTGCCGTTCTTACTCGTGTACTTCTGCCTTGGCTATTTCGTATACCGAAATCAGGTGACCACTTCTCAAAAAATTCTTGATCTTAGGAGTTCGTTTTCAAATATTTACCAGAAAATTTTGTAAGACTATTTTGCAAATATGTCTCAGGAAAGCAGTGTGGAAGAAAAAAGAAGATTTACATCAATATTTGTAGTTCTGAACAACATTTTTTGCTGGATACAACTCAAAAAAGGCCCTTACCATCTAGTCCCCAAAACATTTAGTATAATAGTAAATTTGTAAAGTAGAGAAAATACGAATAATGAATTAATTGGTAGTGTATTCATACCAGATCGTAGGAAGAGTAAGCACTAGAGTTCTTATCAATTTGTAAACTCATATGGGAAGATATAGATTTATGGACAGAATCAAAGTTCTGATTGATATGGGAACTCACGAGCAAGAAAACAGATTTATGGATAGAATCAAATTTGCTTAAATACCGGCAAAAATTCAATAAACTTAATTTTAAACGCATAGTTCATTGTATTTAACAATGCATCAGAAAAGCAGGTGATTATGATGCATGCCATTTGATTTGTATAAATGACTGAAGTTTATTTTTCTTAAATTAGCGTAGTTGTATCTTATTTCAATCTTTTTATACATTATAAAATGAGCTTGTGTAAATATTTTCCATTTCTGATAAGTAATATCTTCTAGCCATATATCTAACTAACAGATATGATACAGATACTCAATGTATATGTCTGCAAGTATGAGATGGCAGGGAGATTGTGGCCTTTAGTACACAACACAACAGTGTTCTCTCTTGTGCTGACACAAATAATAGCTATTGGAGTGTTTGGTATTAAACGCTCCAAGTTCTCTTCTGGTTTCACGATACCACTAGTTATAGGAACTCTCTTATTCAATGAATTCTGCCGCCAGCGCTTCTATTCCATTTTCACCTCTTTATCTGTTCAGGTTTCACTTGCTTCCTCTACTTCTTTATTATGTGCTTTCAGGTTCTTTTATTTATTTATTTAAACGGTGGAAGGGGGGTTTGCTATTTTATTTTACATAATTCCTCAAGTTATTGACAAGTTATGGAACAAAATCCAAAGAAAGAAACGTATACGTGGCACAAAATTTAACTAAAATTGTAGAAGTTTGGAAAAGAACAGAAAAGTAACTTCCAACAAATTTTACTGATACCTTCTTTATGCTTTATATATATGATCAATGTTGTATGGCATGTGCTTAAGCAGGATCTAATAGAGATGGATAGAGAAGACGAGGTATCGGGTCGGATGAACTGCATCCACAAGGAACTTCTTTCTGGTTATTATAAATTCTTTCAGACTGAGGATTCTGACAAACCCAACATATGCAAAGTAGATAATACTGTACCGATCATAACTGATCCTAACCAGTTTTCTTCAAATTTTGCTTAATTAATTAAGATATTAAACTGATTCAGAAATGAGTTATTGTAGACTAGCCTAGTGCTAAAAAAGTAAAAAACTAGCAGCTTTAGTTAATTAATATCATTTATCAGTTGTATTATGGGTTCATTGTAGAACAGATAACCAGGATTTATTGTACAGAAGTATCATTGATATTTGGTAAAATATCATTGCACACATGTAATTGTAATTTGTTGAGGAAATTTTAAAAAGCATTTTTATTATATAATTAGAGAATTGCTCTTGTACACCATCTTTTAGCAGAGAAGTGTTCACATTCAGAAGTGTTTTTTAAACTTATGCGTTCAGAAATCGATGTCACTCGAATTGACAAAGCAAACAAGTTTACCAAATAATTTGAAATATGCGACCACATCTGAATGTAGCGTTCACAAAGTTGCATGAACGCGACGTTCATACGTGCATTCAGACATAAACGCAGATTCGAAATTTGCATCATACTTAATCATTTTGTGATTTATTTTTGCAGTGTGGACACACACGCTTTGTCTGAACCTAAGTTACGCAGATACGACCAATATCAAATCGCACCAGATACGTATCGATGCCGAATTCGCACCCGATTCTTTGCGGTGCCTATAATTCATTTTTTACGTGGACTTTTCTTCTCTCTTCCAGCACCTCTAGCAATATTTTAATTATATTCTTTTAAGATTAGATATTAAAAACTGAATGTCAAGACTTTCAGCGACAGTGAGAGCTGAATGTTATTTTTTATGTATTAAAATTTTCTAAATATTAATAAATTTCAAGCATTTAAATATATAATGTTATTTTTTATTATATATATACCGCACCTGCATTATGTCGAATACAATATTCGCACCTGTACTCATGCGACACAGATCTGAACGAATACAGAAAAATAAAATCATAACTGTCAAATTTTTGAAAGCAAAATCGTAAATGTAATTCTTATTTTTCTTTAAAATAAGACAAAAAAAGAAGAATTCCACGTACAAGATATGACCTTGACGTCTAATCCTACATATATAAAGGTTGAACATAATTACTGTAGCAATTTTTTATTATATTCGTTGATTTTTTTTCTTTTTTTATTATTTAAACGATTGATTATAATTTTATTATTATAATACGAAAATTTAAAATTTAACTTTTTCGCATTTTCTTTTCGCGTGGAGCGCGAGCTTACCTTACTATAGAGTTATAGACAGTATCCAAGGCCAATAGCATCAATGTACAGTTGTACACCCTTCAGCAACACGCAACAACACACTAATTATTTTTATTTCTCCTGTCACCGGCCTATGCAACTATATTTCATGCATGTCCTAAAGGACCTTCCTCCAAAATATAAAAAATAAATAAAATAAAAAACTATGTTTGATGACTTTGTCAAAACTGGAGATAAATCGGAAATGAAATCTACGGTTCGCCTGATCCTGTTCGTCTTCTTGATCGTCCAAATTTGAATTGTTCGTCTTCTTGATCGTCTAAATTTGAATTGTTAATCTTGATCGTCTAAATTTGAATTGTTCGTCGTCCTACTGGTCTAAATTTGAATTGTTCGTCTATTTGATTTTTTGTGAAGTACCGATCTCACCCATATTATGATACATGTTTCTGCATTAATAAATGACATCTGTCTATTTAAATTAAGCCATGGACCTAAGACGGATTACAGTCATCCTACAAAATTTGAACCTGTGAAAGTTCGATCGACTGACTCGTTGGACCAGACTGATTTGGACCGATTCGGCCCGACCCGAACAATTGTCAAATCTAGAGTTGTTTTGACAGTTGTCAAATCACTAGCCAATGATTATGTCTGTTACAGTTACAGAAATTGTTTAAATTTGTTTTTTTATTTAAAACCCATAGGCATATTACTACTGAAAAGTTACTGGTACAAGAAATTGTTTAAGAATAAAACTTACATCACATTGTTACTACTCAAAATGTTACTACTCCTTGCTTCTACCCCTACACTTCCTACTCCTGCAAACTGTTCCCTAATTGCCTACTCTTCATGTCCTATTGTTCTCGCTATCATTGCTGCAGTGGGACGGTATTTCACTTGTCCCAATTTGAAATCATCGCTCTATCCTTCCTCTCTCTCTATCCTCCTAAGAAATGCACTAACTCTGTTGTGTGCACCATCACTCACATACATTATCTCTGTTGCATGGTCCCTTGTAGCTGTGGATCTTGTGGTTCTTGCCCAGCTTGCAAGGCGGTGCGCTATCTGGACCACTTCTCTTCGTATGTTCCCCACCCTGATATGGAGTAGTGATGTCTTCATAGCCTGCGTAATGTCGACTATCTGTTCGGCTGCCCTCCACGATGGTATTTCCATTATTCGTTCCTCCACAATTGCTTGGCATAAGGTTTTGCAATCCGAGAGGATCTGTACTGTTCTCATGCCATGACTCTCCTGTACCGACATAATCCATTTGATCGCAGCTTGTACCGCCATTGCTTCTACATGGAATGGGTCAGTAGCTTGCACCATTTGGCGTAGTGTCCATATGACCTCATCTCGGTGATCAAAAGCTACACATCCGATGCCTTCTCCACCGTTGCAGTCCCAGGATCCATCCACCAGTATGATTATTGCATTGTTTTCAATTGGGTAAGCGGTCGGTATTGTCTGTCTCAGTTCCTTTCTTGGTTATGTCTGTACCCACATTGCATCAGCTTGCCTAATGGTTTGCATCGGGTTTGTTTTTATTCCTTCGATTATGTCCTTGTTCCTGGCTTTCCAAATACACCATAATATATTAAACATTCTTCTATTTTCCTCATCTAACATTTGGCTCCCTAGCTGTATGATCGTTTGTTTTAGGTGTAACGGTAATCCCTCTACTCTAAATCCCAGATTTGATGCGAACCATGTTGCCCATGATGGAAGGCAAAAAAACAAAAGATGCATCGTGTATTCGTTTTCCATATGGCAACGCTGACATTGTGGGTTTATGGCACGAATGCGGTGATGCATAGCATTTGATGTTGGTAGGGCGTTTTGACACGCCCGCCACAGGAACAAACGGACCTTGGGTATTATATTTGGTGTTTGCCATATACAGTTCCATAACTCCCTGTCCATATTGTTGCCATGTGTCTGTGTCTGTAGCATGATTTTGTACCCTACCTTGATCGTGTATACTCCAGATCTCGTGTGCCTCCATATCAATCTATCTGGGATTATATTGTCCCTTTTTGGCGGAGGGACATAATGCAAGATATGTTGTGCTGTGTTCTCATCAAATACTTGTACTAATTTCTCTCTATCCCAATTCTGCCCTTGGTGCTGCAAGAGGTCAGTGACCGATTTATGCTGGTACTCACTGTCATTGTGTTCGTATTGTTGCCACCCTTCAAACCATGGTTGGTGTAGAATTGTGATCTTGCCTCCGTCTCCCCGAACCCATTTAACGTCCTGTGACAATTGTAGTTGCAGCCTCACCATTTTCCTCCATAATGTGCTGATGTCAGGTGAAGGTTGGGCTCTCCAGATCCCCCTTTTGTCATAGTACTTAGCCTACATTAGTTTTACCCAAGCCCTTTCTTGTCCACTCGCTAGCTGCCACACCAATTTAGTAAGGAGTGTCTCGTTCATTATCGTTAAGTCTCTGACTCCAAGCCCCCCTTCTTCAAAAGGTCTACAGATCTTAGCCCAGCTTACCAAAGCCATATATCTAGTCTTATTAAGTTTATTCCACAAAAACTTGCGCATGAGAGTGGTCAACTGGTGTATGATTTTCGTGGGCAATGCCGATATAGACATATAGTAGATTGGTATCGAGGCTAGTGTTGCTTTGATCAAGGTCAGCCTTCCTGCATGGGATAATAGCTTCATTTTCCACCCCGCGAGTTTGCCTTCCATCTTATCCATCAACAGCTTGTGTGTTTGGTCGTGTGGTCGTGTCCCCAGTTGCATGAACACACCGAGATACTTCTCTATATTCTCGATTGTCTTGGCTTCAATGGTACGTAGCATCTCCTGTCTTTTGGCCATTTTACATCTGTTGCTGAACCAGATGGTCGATTTGGTCGGGTTTACTACCAACCCGGAATGTCTTCCAAACTCCTCCATTATAGCTGTCAAGTTGCGAACTTCCCTCTCATTGGCTTCTCCGAACAAAACTAGATCATCTGCATACACGGAGTGCGTCAAGGTTGGTGCCCTCTCGGCCACCTTGACCCCCTTGATTTCCCCCGACAGGTGTGCCTCATTCATTCATTCAAGGTTTTACCCAAGAATTTCATAGCGATGATGAATAAGTATGGTGAAAGCGGACACCTTTGTTTGATTTGCCGAAGGTGCCGAATTAATGCACTTTTTGAACCGAGAGTTGTTTTGTTTTTTATATCTCCTGAGTTGTTCTAATTTTTGTACTCTGATTTAAAATACTAAAATATTGTGTCTAACTTTTTATGATAAAAAAATCACTCATCTCATGTTAACATTGAAATGAAAATTTTATCGTGTTAAAGTTGAGTATTTTGACACCATCTTTATTTTTACAAAACTATCAAAGATTAATCTTTTCTTCTACTGTATATTAAGTTATAATAGATGGTGTGTTGATATTTCTAACTACTTTTATCTTTGGCTGGAATCCAACTCATTTAATACGTAAGAATTAATATATTGTGTCATGTTGCATCTATTATAGCATTTGTCTCAGTTTCTTTTTTGTTTTGAAAATTTTCAACTCTTTCTCTACAATATGTACTATTTTTATTTAAACAATTCATGTTAAAGAGAGAGTGTGCAGGGACAGACTTAATGTATATCTGGTGGGGCAAGTTTTTAATTCGAAAAAAAATTTGCAAGATAATTTTGTGTATTTGTATGATTTGTCAATTTTTTTTTCAAAATAATCATGTATATTTAAAATCTGCATCATTTTGCCTTCCTGAAAAAAATTTATAAATCTTACCTTCTCTGACGAAAATTCTGAATTTGTTCTGAAAAAAATTCTGAATCCGTTCTGAAAATGTGAGTGTGTGGGTTAACAAGACTGGTTGTTGGCTTGTTGGGTTGCATTTTTATTTGTTTAATTAATTCATTACACAATTGTTTGCGATCTGTCTTATTCATTAATCAATAGATGAATAATATCATAATGAGTCACGCAACAAGCCAACAACTAATTATTTCCTGTACAACAGGATAATGCAGGGGTCACACTTCTATTTTTATTATGGCGATTATCTTATCTCTAATCTTATTTATATAAAGGTTATATAAAGGTTGAACATATTTAGCTACAGTGGCTATAAATAATATTTTCACTGTAGCAATATTTTTCTCAAATTTTTTTGCGACTTCTTTTTTCCATTTTTTTTTGCTATTGTTTTTTTTTAGTTTTTCGCGCAGAGCGCCAGCGCATACGTCTAGTGTTCAATTAAATTCGATCGCATTTTATCTTTTCTTGTTATTTTAATTATTCTCGTGGGCCTCTTTATTTAATTTTAATTGACGCGTTCAACAAGCCAAAATGATCAATTCACATTCAAAAGTTGTTATTTAATTTTAATCGGCATTCTCTTTTATGGAGACTACTCTTAATTATCTAGTTAGATTAATTAATAAACCAAACTTTTTTAATTATCTATCATCACAACAACGCTTTCTAAAAAGTACATGAAAATTAAGTGTTATTGTAGACATCTAAAGACTCAACAACCATTCCACTTGATTGTTCTAAAAGCAATATATTATTTTTCGAGTCTACACGCATGCAAACACATTTTAAGCATATTTTGCTTTACGGTACACGTTACCATGATCAGAAGCGGATTCAAAAAATTTCAGAATAATTAAAATATTTTTCGGAAAAATTCAAAGTAATGCATGTTTTTATTTTTATTTTCAATTTATATGCATATTTTTCAGAAAAAAAATTCAATTGTGTGATAAATTTTGAAAAAAAATTCCGAGTGATTCAGCTGACCACCATTGGATTTTAGTGGCTCTGCCACTGACTATCGGTGTATAACGAATGATGTGGTGAGTTATAAGTTTAACGAATTATATTTGATGAAATAAATTAGGTTTCATTGATAATGAAGACTATTTACCTGTCAAAATAATATATTTAAATTTACAAGTCATCATTTTAAATCGATGATTATCTTTCAGTAATTTTCGGTATATACTTTAATTTATTTGATTTAAACCACCTTTATATGTTATAAGATATTAAAATTTGCAGTATTAGGCCGGTCGGTTGCTGTGATTATGGTATTTTAGCAGGAGGATTGTTTTTTATTGTGTTGCACGGGTATGGGTGTGAGTATCGTATCGAATACGGTGCGAATACAACGATACGTCGATTTCAAAAATCTTGAATACGAATGCGGCCATATATAATCAATTTTAAATACAAAATAAATTATATTATAAACAAATAAATTTAACAAAATTTCATCACAAATTTAATAGATATATATGTCAAATTCTATAAAAACACAAGTGAGATTTGATATAGTAGTCCTATGGCTTATTGGGACCCAAAAGGTATTGAGTTCAATTTCCC
Organism: Eleocharis quinqueflora; assembly: GCA_964058865.1. Taxonomy (NCBI): domain Eukaryota; kingdom Viridiplantae; phylum Streptophyta; class Magnoliopsida; order Poales; family Cyperaceae; genus Eleocharis; species Eleocharis quinqueflora. Next base: position 186,067 of record CAXKVX010000296.1, on the reverse strand, counting down.
GTCAAGAATAAATTTTGAGTGAATTTTGAGAGAATTATAAGCACCCAGCTGACCGCATCCAATAATCCAAATCTGTTAAAATAATAGAGTTGCATCCGCACCAGATACCGATTTTTCTAGATATTGAAAGAAGCGGGGTAACAAGTTTTTTCTTAATTAATTTTAGATATAAAAGAGAGAAGATACCATCCATCACCAAGTAAACATTATATGTTCTCTATCAATTGTGATACTTTAATAGGTCATTTGGTGTTTTTTTGCTTACTCAAAATGTTTTTATTTGCAAAATTTAAAATACAGATATTTTAAAAACTTTGATTTGTGAAATCGTAACAAATAAACGCCCATGTATATAGCACCAATTATTAATTAATGTCATAGTTTTATGAGCTAATTTCTCCTGAAAGTTGATATATCTTCCAAAGAAAACCACAATTTAATATTATTAATTTTTTTGTTAATAAAATTATATTCTATTCATGAAAAATGGATACAAATAAATATTTGTTAAAGTATTTTTATGGAAATATTTGTTAAAATATTGAAGACATACACACCTCACAACAATCCAATAAAAAGAACACAAAAACAATTTTATCGTTCTATTGCACCTAAAAGATCATCACTTAAATGAGAATAGAAATAGACACTGAATTGAACACACAAAATATTAATTAAAGTTCAAGAAACTTTTCGGACTTGGAAAATAAATTTAAATATCTATTGAAACGGACAAATTTATTTAAAAAGTTATGTAAAACAAAAAAGAAACTCTATTTAACAAATTTGGAATTCAAACAATTTTTTAAATACTAAAGATATTTAATAATGACAATATAATTAGTCACATGAAGCTTCATACAACGGAACAAAAAAATGACGAATTCAGTTAAAATTTTAAATAATTAGTTATTTTATATAATAACGAAAGACTCATTTTTAGAGAAGAGAGTCATCCGATCGATGTAAATGAAAACAAAATAAGTAAAGCGAACTAAAATAGATAAGTTTGACATGATTTGTATTATTTCGCGTGATAATTACTTGCGTAATAAGAAAAACAACATACATAATAACAAAAATAACATGAATAATAATTAGAATAATTTTTAAAATAAATGCAACTGGATTGTCCAATTTGCATCGATGAGCGTAACGATTAGCGTCGATGAGCGTAGCGACATTCGTTTTCAGTGAAGTGTCCGATCAATTATATGTAAAATAACAAAAAATAACATACATAATACAAAAAACAGCATATATTATAACAAAAACAACATGCAAACTAAACTTTAACATATTTTATTGAAATAGATGAAAAATAAATATATCAGCTCCCCATTGTATTATCACAGCCGGCTCTTATATTTATATTCCAAAAAAAATCACGAAGAAGGACATTTGAGTCTTTTTGCATAATTAAATTAATGTTACAAATTGACTCTATCTCTACTCGGGAAGTCGGGAGAAAGGTACAAAATTTCTCCTTTATATTCTCTCCCACCGCTTCTCATCCCTTCCGCTCCCTTGCCTTGCCTTCCCTTCTTGTCACCTTCTAATAAAACTCGGGAGTACAGCCTAACTCCCTCCCCAAGTTTCTAACACCGTTTGCTAGTTCACACCGACTCTCTCTTCGATTGGGAAAATTTTAGCTCCATTTCTCTCTTTCTCTCTCCTGACACACACAGATCGATCATGGCAGTAGTGGCATCGTCTAGCAGGGATAAGACTGAGTCGATAATGGAGGCACCACGGCAATCGTCGGCGGGGAAGCCTGACACGTGTGATGCTTCATCGGACACGTCATCGTCTGTACCCTCTTCTGGAGATCCCAGTTCCAATCGGAGAGACCTCAATTTCACTGCAGTTACTCCCTCTCTCTGTCTCTCTCTGAGTTTTGCTTTTTCTTTTTTTAGTTATTTTATTTCTGGAGCATTTTGTATTTGTTTCAATAGAGAGTGAATCATCTTCAAATTTTTGCATAATTTATCAGTGGGGGTCTTCATTGTTACTCCCTGACACGGAATTATTGTAATTATAGAAATTATGAAAGCAAAATTTGCAATATATCACCTGATTTCGCTGCTATTGTGAAGAAGGCACTTTATGCTTGAATATGAAGCAATAGGAAGAACATTGTATCAAGTCTTCTCTAATTGTTTTTTTAAGAAAATACTGACTTCTATATACATCTCCCTAGATTCCAGGACTTGCTACTAGGAGTGAAGAGTACATACTTCTCTTTAAACTGCCAAATGACGAGGTCCTAATCTTTTTCTACCTATCTAGTAATATATTTTCTTTTAAATTCAAATTAATTTTGCCAATCTTTAATTGTTAGTTTAAATGTATGGCCATCCTACAATGGTGGTATGCTTATAGGTTCTTCTACAAGATTTCAACTGCGCACTACAGGAAAACATTCTCCTTCAGGTTGTTATATTGTTTAAGAGATTTTAAAATCTGCTCATCATATGCAAATAGCTCTCTTTGTTCTTTGGTTAATGTTGTGTAATTTTAACGGCAGTTTATGATGCAGGGGCACATGTATTTGTTTCTTCGTCATGTCTGCTTCTACTCCAACATTTTTGGTTTTGAGACAAAGGTACTTTTTATAGCCTCATATAACAGGAGAGATACAGTTGAGACCAGTTGAATTAAGTAACACCTATTGCACAAATTGGCATTTCAAATTTGTATTACTAAAGGCTTTGTTGTTGTTGTTGACATCTAAAGCCATCTTTCGTGAAATAGCAATTTGATGTTTTGAAATAACCGAAGGTGATTAGTGTACAACATTTTTTTATTTAATTTGTTAACAAAGTTACCCCAATTATCCACATCCTAACAATTTAAGATTTGCCATTATACAGATTACTTTCCTTTGATATAGTAAATGCTTGAGAGAAAGAAGATATATTTACATGTGTTCGTATTTTCTTAATTATTGAGATTTGATGAATTGACTAGTTAAGAAAATATACACATGTTTCCTTTTTAGTGGTTGGATCAAGAAATTTGGGGAAAAAAGACTTTTTATGTAAGACACTAGATTAATTAAGGAAATTATTGAGAAGGCAAATTAGTCTATCTTTGAAACACCAACATGTTGTGCCATAACTGAAATTGTTTGGTGAGCATCCGAATCTACATTAGAATTGTAGAGAGCTATTTCTTGTTTACCTATAGTTTATTTATTTGATACAGAAAACAATTCCCTTGAACGAAATCACTTCTGTTCGTAAAGAAAAAACAGCTGCTATATTTCCCAATGCAATAGAAATAGTTGCTGGAGGGAAAAAGGTAAAGCCTTTCTCGTTTCTTTCCTTTGAAGTATCTCACTTATATTGCTGAGTTTGCAGCTGAATTGTGAAACTCAAGTAAAAATGGCAGCTTTTCTTTGGATCATTCTTGTCACGAGATGAGGCATACCGGCTGATCACTCATGGGTGGGCCCAACACAATCCTGATGCAAAAGCTTTTCTCGACCGGCAAGATTCAAAGTCAAGTAGCAGCACTGACGAAATCACCCCAATAAATGAAGATTCTAAAGAAGAAGAAGAACCCGCCTCTGACCAGTTAGTTATATATATGTTATAAATTTGTAATGACAATATTTGACTGAAAATGGCATTGTTGAAGGTTCAGTGCACTGAATATGGGAATTATATCTCTGGCCCACATTTCTTTGTGCAGGAATGCAGAAATTGCTGGATCAGTGTCTAAATCTCTTCCTAATGGTTTGACAAGTACTACTACTAATGATGAGATGGATATTTTGAAAACATTGACTCCTGAACCATTGGAAAATGGGAATGATGCAAGTGTACTTGGTAGAAATAGTTTTTGGGAAATTGAAGATGCTGATGCTCCTACTGGTTGGTCTTCAATATTTTTTGTTTTCTTATACTATCAATATCAAATTTTGTTTGTTAGAAACATTACGTATGGTTTTATTTTTATTTTTTTTACTTTGTGCAGTGCCTGACTGCTATACAATAATTGCTGAGGCAAAATTTCCAGTAAGAGGAAGTGTGATATGTTTTTTACATTTTAATATGTCTTTTCAGCTCTGTTCTCTTATTTTTTAACATATATCTTTAGGCTGGAGTAGAAGAGATCTTCAAGCTGTTTTTTTCTGATGATTCAGCTGGTTTTCTAGATGATTTTCACAAAAGATGTGGTGACAAGGGTATGTTTTTGTTTTTCATATCTGCAAAGTGTATGGCACATTTTACAGTTTATGAATTGGTCTGCTTTATATTAGAGAAAACAAAAATTAGCTGTTAACTTTTACTGTTGTCTCTAGAATTGCAAGTATCTTCATGGACTAAGCACGAGCAAAGTGGGCATGTGCGCAATGTGTCGTTACTTCATCCAATCAAAATATTTCTTGGTAAGATAGAAAGAACCTACTTTATTGTTTCACTTTATTCATATATCAGTAATTGAATAATTGAAATAGAAGTTTTGTTTTGCAAGGTGCAAAATTTGGAAACACCAAAGAGGTGCAAAAACTCCGTGTGTTTCGAAACAAGTATGCATTTTGCAACATGAGAATCTTTTCAGCAGTAAAAGAATTCATAAGTGTGTATCATGGTGTTTTACCTTTTTTTGATAAATGTAACTGTGTTAATTTCATTTTGTCCTTTCATTATAGCCATGTGGTAGTAGAGACATCTCAGACCATCACCGACGCACCTTTTGGGGATTACTTCACTGTTGAAGTCCGTATTTGCACTACTTATACATTTTGTATACAATTTGTCATAACAAATATAATAGAATGAAAAATTGATCTTTACATGAAAGGGGAGGTGGGATGTGGAGCAAGACTTGAGTGATAGAAACAGCTGCAAATTGATGGTTTTTATTTACGTATCTTTTATTAAGAGAACTATTTTTAGAGGTACTTGTTATGCCTTGCAGTCCTTTCCATCTCTGTAGATAACAATAAAAATTCATGTCTAACTAGCAGGATAATATAAAATTTGTAGGAAAAATAGAGCAGGGAACCAAGGAGGAATGCCGAGATGTCTTTTCTCTTTGGATCAAGTTCGTAAGTACATACCCCAACTTCATAATGTATACCAGGCACCAGCCCCATATCAGTAGTTATTAGTACCTGCATATCCATGCCAGAATGTGGTTGAGTATGGTTTTGCCTTGTTATTTCTAATTAGATAAGAATCTGACTCTCGTTTATATACTGTTCATCTTCTAGGCAAAGGAAACATTGTATAAGAAAGCAATTGAGAAACAGAAAGGTGAGTTGTGTTCTAATTTTTTTTTCTTTTGGAAACAACGTCATCTTTCTCCACTTCTACACTTCATTACGTGTTGCAGGAGTTTCTGTTACTCCTAACCAGAGTACACCTGGACCCTGCATAGACACTGACCAACCAGAGGGCTCCTCCAAGAGAGGGGGACCTTTGGACATGATGCACTTTCAGGATAATTTTCAGGATTCATCTTCTACTAAACCTGTGGTTGTCAATTTACTTGAAATATGGGCATATTTCATTTCTTTTACAAAAACAAGTTTTTTCCGGGAAATTCTACTTGCAGGTTTTGTGGCACTCATTTTACTGATGCAGGTACCTCATCTCCTTGAGGCTAATTACAATACTTTAGCATGGCATTATCTAATAACATAATGTTCTTTTCTTTGTTTCACTAATGAAGTGTTAAATTTTAGGTATCAATTATTCTGCTACTAACAAGATCACCAAATGTATATGTAATAAATGATGCAAGTTACGTCACCAACACTGGAAGCTACAAATATAGTGCTAATTATCTGGAAAGGAGGTTAACATATCTCAAAGAAGAGGTGAGAATAGTTGGGTCTCAGATGGAGAGGATGCAGATTGAGTATGCATGGTTGAAGTCTCAGCTAGAAAGCTTAGAAAAACTAAAAGATAAATCATAGGCTAAAAGAATCCTCACCTTCCCTTTAAAAAAAAAAAAAAAATCAGAGGCTAAAATAGGCCTTAAATTTCACAGTTTTGTTAATAAGCTTCAGGCTGGTGATGTTACGGAACTTTTTAGGCTAATAATAAATGTAAATTAATAAAGTTCATGTTTATTCCTTTTCGGTTCTGGTCAGCTACAGTCATCCTTTTTTTTCTTGAGAAAGTGATTAACAAAATACACCACCCATCTTTGTTGTATTTCGGGAGATGGGAAAAAGGTTCTTACATAAGAAGGGAAAAACAAAATTAGCAACAACTCCAGTCATTGCATACCCAATCTCCACCGCAAAAGCCTACTTAACTAATACATTACAAAAGTCACTATTTCTATTTTCTTTAAAATCCCGTCAGTTAAGAAACAAAATATATCCAGCACTGCTAAGCTACAATGCATTCCAGATCACAAAATGTTGCCTAGCAAGTCGTACCAATTAGGGCTTTACAGTTCAGGTTAGATTTTCTTTCTTATAGCACTTGAAGTCATTCAGCTGTTTTCCTGCATCTTAACATTAGCTACTTTCTCAAATGCCTTTGCAGCAGCGACAATATTCAAACAATTCTTAATTCTTAGTGCAGTATAAGAAGCGTCTCTAATAATCGGGATGGACTTTCTAATGACAAATAAATTTGTTCCAAGACCAGCAGATAAAACACAAAATCCATGGCCAGGCAACACACAACTACGCAAGGACAAATCAATTCCTAACTTATTCACAAGAAATCATATAAAACAAAGTTTAACAAACACTTACGTAATGAACTAATATTTTCAAATCATGTTTCCACCAAACTTAACAATTAACACCAAAACATTACGAAGAAGAGAAATAAAGCATAGATTGAATCACCTAGGCAACGATATAAAATTATATAAGAAAGTATCCTTCCAAAATGTCAAGAGTAAACCAGCATCAATAGTTACATGCCGTTTTGTCTGAAGGAAAAGCATTCCTTTCATGTCCTTGGTATTAAAACAATTAAGTCGAGCAGCAGGAGCTTTTCTGATTAACGGGCTGGCCTCGGATTTGAACTGTAGGTGGCCTTGGACCCCCCATTGATGGTTGACTTGCCATCCTGAAATTCAATATTTATAGAACTTCAAGGTAAACATAACTTTCAGATGGCTAGGTTTATGTTTTTGGATAACTCCTAAACCAGACCGTACTCACGCACACACAAAGAAGGAATTTTGGGCCTGATAGGACTAACCGATTCTTAATTGACGCAGCCATAGCCATGAAAGCTTGCTCAACATTGGTTGCATTCTTAGCACTAGTCTCCATGAATGGAATCCCCAACTCGTCCGCAAATGCCTACATATTGTCAAGTATCAACATCTACTCACTACTACAATATTAATTAAAATAAACAAGTTGCACTTTCCTGCTCATGTTATTCAAAAAAGGTCCCGGTTGTTCTCCTTGTTTCTTTCATTATGAGAAAAATGAGAAAGCAAAAAGAAGGGTGATGGACTGATGGGTGACAATTGAGCTATTCTCTTACAATTAATTAACACTTCATTACTTTTTTTTCTTTTCTGTTACCCAGGGAATTAATTACTTTTCAAATGCCACTTGCAGGATTTGAACCTTTGTTCTCATGGAGGTTTGACCCATGACCTCATTGAAGTCATCCTAGTTAGCTACCACTTGAGCTATTAGACCATTTGCTTAACACTTCTCTTACTAATTATCAAATATTCTCTGACAATTAATTAACACTTCATTACTAATTTATCAGAAGGCAGAACAGATGTACCTTGCCAGTCTCATAAGAAACGACCTTTTTGTCTGTAAGATCACACTTGTTGCCAACAAGAAGCTTGTTAACATTCTCACTGGCATATCGGTCTATCTCATTCAGCCACTGCTTCACATTGTTAAAGCTCTCCTGATCAGTGACATCATATACCACCTATGTATAACCAAACAAAATAACAAATATCACTCATATCAGCATCTTCGTTTAAAAAAAATACAAACACAAGAAATGGCAATGAGCTGAAAACATAAATGAAAGAAAAATCCTTACAATGATACCATGAGCACCCCTGTAGTAACTACTTGTTATTGTTCTGAAACGCTCCTGTCCAGCTGTATCCCACTATATACAAACATCAGTATAGATATATTAGTTCTAACCTTTTGTATAACTAGAAGAGCATTTATATTTTATTTATAAACTGGAAAAGAGAAGTTGAGAGACGAGTGACTCACTATTTGAAGCTTAATGGACTTCCCATCCTGCTCTACAGTTCGTATTTTCTACATATAATTAAAATGATGGTAAGAGATATCATAGAAAAGATAGGGGTGCATTGGTTATATTCAGATATCATTTCTGAATCAAATTTAATCTACTGTTTATTGATGAAACACGTGAATTTTCAAACATAAGAAAATACAAACAGCAAGAAGTACTCACAAAATCAACTCCAATGGTGCTTATGTAGCTCTCCAAGTAAGAGTCATCCTACACCAAAAATAGACTACCATATTAAAAATCCAATTATTAACTGATTAAACAAATACTGATAGTTATCTCAAGCTGGAACCAGTCTATGAAAACAAACAAAAATTTATATGGCAAATGAAATTACCGCAAATCTCAGAAGCAGACAGGATTTACCAACACCAGAATCACCAATGAGCAAAAGCTTGAAGAGATAATCACTAAAGAATTATAATACATAAAATTAGTAAACTAACAACAGTTATAGCAACATAAAGAACAACAACAAAGGCTGCAGTTTTTATCTCTTAACCCAAAAGGACAACACCTGAAAATTGGGTTATTTCTCATAAGAAAAGCTAAAGAATTTTCAACACAAAGTAAGCTGATAATCTAACATTTTCAATTACAATAAAGAAACAAAAAAACTAATAAATTAGATCCGGTAGAACTACAATACTAAATTGGCTTATTTCAAAATTATGTGCTGATACAGTTTCCCCTATTTGCCACGCCATCCCCACCTATGACTGTGGGCCCCTATTCAAAAGGGGGTCCAGTAGGTGAAATAGGGAGCAAAATCAAGGGGCATCATATATTTACCATTGAAAATTAATATCTTAATGTACTTCTGGTTGACACCACAGAGAAACGGGAGAAAGCATCGTGAGTAAACAAAACAAATAAAAAAATAGATCTAAAGTAAATTAAAAGTTAAACAAGCAATCCCTTCTTTACTAGATTGCAACCCAGAAAATCTGAAAGAGAATTTCCTCGGAAAGAAAATAGAAAGAGTCATATTTGCCTCGAATTAACTAAAACTCAAATTTTAGCTCGGACCAAAATCTGGTGTTCCTAATTCCAACAAATTGCAAACCTAATTCTAGTTTGAAGGCTCTGATTGGCTAGATCTTCAAGATCTAAGCACGAATTGATATACTTTATCCTCAATACTGAAATAACAAGTAATTGTGCGACACGATTATTACAACTCCAAATCATAGAGAAAATCGGGAACTTACTACTCTGGATTCATTGTTGGAGCGAGGAGCAGAAAAACAAAATCGACAGGAGAGAGATGGAGATCGCGATATGATGGTTGATTTCCGCTTGGCGTTGCGAAGAGAGAGAAAGGGGAATAATAGAGAGAGAAAATCGCGGGTCAGAGAGAGATAGTGGACAGACGTGGGAGCCTGGGAGGATCTCCCTTTCATCTAATTTGGATAATTTATAATTAGGACCCGGAAATTTCTGTAAATTTTATCTCTGTTGACGGGTTCACTATAACTCTATAAGTAGTTGTTTTTTTATAGAAACCCCCCTAACTTAAGTAAATGCTAAATATGACTTCCACAATAGGTATTAATAGACCCAGGGAAATTTGGGAACGAGATCTTCTACCGCGCAGCACCGCCACTGTGCGTGCTGCGCAGGAAATCTGGACCTTTGATTTGCATCGAAATTCGTGCAAACTAAACTTTATAATATCAGACCTCCTGAATCAAATCTGGGCCGTCCGTAGCTTACAGCACAAGAAATCTGAGCCGGCCGTCGGTGTTGCACGGTAGAAGATAAGCTTCCGGAAATTTGTAATAGACCGGTTTATCTTTTTTTTTCTCGTAATTTGCGATTACAACTCAAGTATTTCTTGTGTTATATGTTATATGTATCTGTAGCAAAAGGGCGAATTCATGATTTCTGTCAAGGGATAAGATCTAAAAAAATTTCGAGATAAAATATTGCAGTTTTTTATTTTTAATATTCATGATTATTTGCAACAAAATTAACAAATCGTATAAATATACAAAGTTATTTTGCAAAAAAAAAATCAAAGAGGAACGCTTGTCCCCTGACATAAGGTAGCTCTGCCCTTGTCTATTAGTTCGTTACTTTTGTAACAGGTCTCTATAAGTCGTTCATTAAAGAAAAAGGGAGCTGATAGACATATACGCTCCATTGATACGCAAACGATGTGTGCGTTGTTATGCATGTTAAATGCATTGTTATGCATGTCATTCGAGTTCGTATTGAAAAAATAATTATGCATGTTACGTGTAACATGCATAACAAAGCGCTTAACATGCATAATTATTTTTTCAGTACAAAATAACATGCAACAAAACTCGAATAATATGTATAACAACGTGTTTAACATACACAACGATGCACTTTGTTGCACGTATCGACTGTTTTCCAAAGAAAAAACATAAAGCATTCGCCCACTTTTTGGTTATTTATTTTTGTCAACAAAATCATCTCTCTCTCAGTTGAAAATACATAATTATCGATTATTAATGTTTAATCATTTTATATATTTATACAACTTTTATAAATGATTAAATCTTGATAGTATATAATTATGTATTTTCGTATATTCAATTGACAATAATCATGATTGACAATAAAGAAATGGGCAAAACATCGAACAAGTATATGATAATATGCATAGTCCTCCTTACGTACTATGCAATTATTAATTTGTTTAATAAATTGAGATTTAAGTTTCTCAATAAATTTTTCATAATAAAATCATGTAGGAAATAAAATTTCGTAATTTTTAGAGCTTTCTTATTGTTTTAAATTTTTTTTTAAAAGCTGCTCAGATTTAATATTACGTCATTTCTCGATTGTTTTTAACAAATATTTAAAAATAGAAAGAAAGTTCTAAAAATCACGAAAATTGATTTTCTACTAGATTTTGATATGAAGAATTTATTGAGCAACTTAAATCTCAATTTATTGAGCAAATTATACATTCATAGTCGCATAATACAGAAAAAAATGTACTATGCATATTATCATATTTTTGCTCAAAAACATCAACAAAAAGAAATGGGCATAAGGTTATCCTCTTCATCTAGGATCTGTATTCTCCGAAAGAGTCAGCTCTTTTGTATTACGAAATGTGCAACCAAAAACGCTATAACAATTATCATGCAGACAACAAATTTAATAAAAGAGTAGATCAGTGACCGGAATATCCCACCGAATGAAAATTCCTTCATCTAAACCCCGGCTGACAATTGACTCTCTCATACAGGGAACCAAATCTGCTGCTTGTTAAAACCCTCCTTGTTTCCAGCTTGTTTCGATTTGAACCATTCAAAACTCATCTAACGGACAAAGCATCTGCCTCCTGAATTAAATCACAATCGTCAATGACGATCGATCGATTCGTAACGATCGGATCAAGACGATGTTGCTTGCCTCAAATACAAGCAGCAGATTCGGATCGCTCGTACAGGCGCAAATAGAAATGATTTTATATAGTGGCCTCACGAGGTAACTTGCATAATAATCTATTATTCTTTTTCTTGGGCTTTGATCATTATTAGTAGTAGAACCGTATGAAAACAACCACCTTTTCGAAGGGTTATTTTGTAAGTTCCTTGTAAATAAAGGAAAAGCGCGGCATTTTGTAAGGCTATTACTTTTTTAGTTGGGCTAAAAGAGAATTTTCTTTTCTTTTCTTTTTCTTCATTCTGCATTGGTTCATTTCATCTTTCACCCAGTATAGATTGGAAAATTAAAAACTACCTAAATTGTAAAAAATGCATCTTTCACAGTAATTTACTTGCGACTTCAGAAAACATAAAAAACAAGTTATCTCAAAAAAAGAAAACGTAAAAAAGACATTTTGTCACTCTAATTGATTAACAAACCTTATTAGTAGTGTACTGTTAAATTGTTAATTGCATCATAACTTGGTTCTCTTAGAGCATCTATATTAAGCAATTAATTTTAATTATTAAACTGTCACATCATCACTTTTAACAATTAAGAAGATTCAAAAATTACTAAACGCTTCATCCCAGCAATTCATTAATAATTATAAATTGAAAGAAAGAAAAAATATTGTTCAATCGTTTTGCAAGTGTGTCATTTAAGCAATAATTTTTTAAAAAACAAATTTATTTAATTAGCAATTCATCTACAATTCAGTAATTGAAATAACAATTGCCACATCAGAATAAACAATTGTAAAACATTTACTAATGCATTGATGCTCTTACTAGAAGTCTCCTATTCATCGACTATACATATAAACTACAAAGCCCACATGTTCATTCATTAACTACGACTACAATATTTTACATCTCAGTACACAAAATATTCTTTTTTTTCTATTTCTTCTCTCCCTTTTTTGAAGTGAACAAAATCTTTCAAATAACTCAGCTTGATGCAACTGGTTCGAGCAAATTGCATTCGAAATTGGTGTGCTCAAGAAATGGACCCAATCTGACAATTTTAGGGATAAAAACGCCATTCCTTAGAGCACATACCAACGGATTGTCCCACTGCACAAGGGACCCCACAAGGTTGGCACGCACTGTCAGAGGGAACACACGAGACCACCTTTCATCAGCATACTCTTTGAGTGCTTGGTTTACTGCATCTTGCCCCTTACCTACTGAACCTGTACATATGGAGCAACAATTGAAGTTCCTTTTGGTTGATATTGTATATATATATAAAAAAGTAAAATACCCTGCTATCATAATCAATATCAGAGTAGCATAGTTGGACCCATGGCGTAAACCTAATGCAATAAAATATTGGCCAATATGTATTATAAAAGCTTGCATGACACAATCTTGACATTAAATATTTTATAAGATTCAATACTGATATAGAGAATAACACCTGCATGTTACATTCACAAGAAAAATTATATAATATATGCATGTGCATATAAAAACAGGCACAAGCCAATGAAGGCTCCATGTTTAGTTAAACCATGTCGCGAACAAAATGGTACACACGATCTCTGGTACACACGAACAAAATGGTACACACGAAATGGTACACACGATCTCATTGGGTGCCATGCATCTCCCACTAATACCACTCCATTTCAGTATGCAGGTGGTGTCAGACCAGGCCATAACCAACGATCCACTAATGGAGTCTTTATGATGATCTCTTCTTCAGTGTTGCATATTGTATCCAATAGATTAGAAGGGAAGTGTCTTACAAGGTCTAAGGCTTCTTTTTTCAATAGAGATGTATTTGCATTTTTCTCACCTGTTCAAATACTAAAAAGTTAAAACAAACTAGCAAATGGCCTAGTAGGAGGACTTCCAAGAGGTCATGGGTTCAAGCCTCCATGAGCACAGGTGAGAACCCCGTTAAGAGGCATTTAGCAATAGATGCTGGGGGTTTCGAAAACCTCTTACATAAAAAAAACATACTAACGAATAATTGAGTATTAGACCTAGAGTTCACATCTGCTACCATAGTCACCCTGGTCCTTAATTTTCTGTATGATTAAATGCAGACAGTTTAGATCAGATCTCAAAACTCCATCCCCAAAAACAACACTAAAATTCGAAGGTTAAGGTACAACAGTTAGTACTGCATTCCGGGACTCGTAGGTTAAGGTACAAAACAAATCAACTAGGTTAATATAATGATGCACACTTCTCTTGTAAAGAACCAACTAATAGGGACAACGGACAAACAATCATAGCACACAACTCTTCTCCACATGCATAATTTGTGGCCAGTATTTATCCAACTTTAGTATGCCTCTGGGCTACAAGTTGGATTGCCTATAGAGTACACATTCTTTAAACTTTAATTGAGGACATATTTCGTATTGTTACCGGAAATTGTCACATTTACCAGAACTGCTATTGTAGCAGATGAACCAGTAGACTTTAGAAGGAGAGACTGGTACAAAGCCAGCATGTAACCCTCTTCCGTAGATATAGTTGAGCTTTGACTCGAAAGGTTGTCCGTCAGGATAGTGCGCCATCCCCCGGAATGCACAATGACCAACAAACTTGGCCTCAGGAAATCCCATCCATTTCGCAATTGGGGAATTAACCCCATCACAACCTATCACTATCTTTTTTCCAAAGCATAAAATAAAATTAGAAGGTTAATAACACAAAACATAATGATTTTTTTTATGAAAATTGTGACAGAAGCTTCTTATTTCCAAATGACAAAATTACTCTTGCAAGAATATCACGGCCATCTTCTAGCTCTAGCAATGTGCTTTCATTCACTTGGCTTTTATAGATTTGACCTTCGAAGAGTATGAAATTGTACTCGATGGTAATTTGTTTGCAAGAGTCTCAAGTAAAACTCTTCTCTCCACTGCACGCACCTCTTGCCCGACACAAGTAATGCATCAATAGTTTACATTCTGATACACATTTGTTTCAGCTGCGTCAGTTATAGTTTAAAAGGGATAAAAATTTACCCAGGGGCTTCTTTGTCGATAGAGAAGGATCTGAGCTCTCTTCCATCATCTGATTTCATTAACATCCTGTGCACAACTGAACAGCCAATAATTTAGCTTTACTCGCTATATGCCTAATTAAGCTATTTCTTTGTTTCTTATTTTCCTAAATCATGTAACCTTCTTTTGTTTGTATATTTGATAGAATCACGGCCTATTAACTCCATCATCCATTTCTTTTAAATTTTCCTCATTTTTTGCCATGATACTGGAGAGTTTATAACCCTTTCAGTTTCAGTGCAATTTAATCGCTAATACATATGTGATCCAAAGATGTCAGAGGTTCTTGTGGACAGTGTTAATCAGTGATTTGAGTCTAGAATGAAATGGTGCTACTTAAGGATTTTGTTCAGCTTCCACGTAATAAAGTATTATTATTTCAATTCACGTATTATTTTATTTATATTACACTTAAGCAAAAAGAAATGATTTATTAGGAAAATATAAATAAAAATTGTGTAGTTTTTTTATTGTAGTATAAAAAAATTAATAATTCTGCATTACAGGTGGACAATTGCAATATTGATTGTTAAAATGTGAGTAAACCACATACGACATACATACCAAAAGTGATTTTACTGCTTTGTGGCAAATAAATATTAGAGTGGAGCATGTATATTTAAGGGTTCAGAAATGAATTCTATTATAGAAAGAGTATATAAAATTTATAAAGAGAAATTCGGCAAGAAAAGAAATGTTAATCTTTCTCTTCTTTTTTTGTAAACAAAAAGGCCATTGATGTTATTTAGAAAAGTTAGGTTGTGGAATTTGGGAAAGAAAGCAGTTGTCAAGAGCAAAAATACAATAGTAATAATAATATTACCCTTGAACAGAGAAAAAAATCCCGCCTGAGCTCGTCGCCTACACCAAGAGAATCAAGCACTCTCCATCCATTCTTAAATAGCGTGAGAGACGTGCCACCGGTTCTTAGAGTACGGCCTTGCTCCAGGACTAGGCTGCCCACACCCAATCTATGCAAAGCAAGCGAGACCGCTAATCCAGCAATCCCTCCACCCACCACCACCACCACCTCCTGAGAACTAGTGGAGGTAGATGTAGCCAATGAGGAAGCGACACGTGGCATTTTGCGACTGCTTTTTCGATTGTGGGGCCCTATTACTTAGGGGCGTAACTAATAGTCACACTCCTAAGTGTTGCTGACAATTTTTTTGCATATAGTATTAATAATCATAACTTAGCAAAAAAATTTGTCAGCAACATTTAGAGACGCAACTATTACTTGCGCCCCTAAATATAGGCCCCACATTTGAAAAAACAACAACAAAATGCCTTGAATTTAGCAAAAAAATTGAAATTTCTTAGAAGCGCGACTAATAATCACACCTAATCCTCTGTGTAATTTTTAGAATGCTATTAACCCTATCTATTAAACATTTTTAAACCTTGGCCTCTGCGAAAATTTTCCTAAAGAAATCCATCAGAATTTGGCGAGCATTGGAAAAGCAAGCTTTATATGTGTATAGGCTTCCTAGAGATACAATCACAAATAATATTTACAACGTTTCAGTTTTTCAGTTTCAGTTGCATGCAACGTGGCGGTATGTTACTGGACTATAGTTATCAGAAATAAAGACTAGATCTAGAGCCTCAATTTTTTTGTTGATAGAAAAGAGTAGAATTGGATGGTAAGAAAATGATTCTCTTGGTGACAGGAGAAAGAGAGGTTTCGTGGGCTTTCCTTGGCGCCACATTATTATTTACTGCAAACTAATTTGCAAAAAGAGGATACTAGCCTGCGGGCGTTATCATAAAATAAAAAAAAGATACTTGAAAACTCTTTTTAGTTACGAGGCATTTCAAGTTTATGCTTTTGTAAAATTTACCGAAAAATATACAGAACATCATATAATATACATTACCAAATGAAATCATAATATACTAATATTTACAAATAGTTGGCTTATATTTTATAATTAGCCAAAAAGAAGAATTGACTTATAGTTCGACGCAAGAGTGGTACCAAGTTGTTTCCTGATCCTTTGAAATTATGAAAGGAAAAAAGGCACCAAATTCACAATTAGAACTATTAACATTAATTGGATCCTTGTTTCTTCACAATGACTTGTATTGTTCAATGAGATGCGACGCATGAAGCCGCGATGTTGGTACCACAGTGCAACCAAGATTTCTAAGATATGCAATCTGTAAAAGAACCAAAAGCGCAAATTCAACCTTCTTTAGTACTTGTAAAATAAATGGTACGCCTGTGTTAATTATCAGAGAAATGTTGGTAAACTTCCAATAGGTCTATAGCGCACAAATAATAAAATTTGAAGAGGTCAAATCTATATAATGCCTTAAAATTCATTCAAGTTCCAAATGTTAGTTTGTTTAAACACATTACCCATTGGCATTCTTTTGTTTTTTGGCTGGTTAGCTAATGATTTAAATTGGACTAAGCTCTAAGAAATAATATCTCATAGGTCTTGACAAAAATTAATGTGCCTTTTTAAATACAAGATGATAGCACCTGCTTAGGAGTGGCTTCAGATGAGTTCATGGAGTTCTCTATTCTCTGCTTCTGAAAATGCTCCTAAAACCAAAAATTAGGAAATAGTCAGTAAGAAGTGCAGATAATAATAACTCTGTAGAATAGAACATTAACCACACAACAAGGATTGAATAAGAAAGCAAACCTGTCTTTCTCTTGTCAGGTAAGCACGCTTGTCAACTGGAATTTGCTCCCATCTTATAACCTGCAATGATAAATGATTGTTCCAAACTTCCACAAGGTACCTCTTTTCCTCAAATGCCCTCAGTTATCCAAGAAATGATCTTACAATGTATAGATGATGATCCCAAAGTACATAATTGTTTTTAGTTGCACAAATATCTGATAAAGTATTAACATATATAAACCATGGTAGCTTTTTGTATGATTTTCTTAAGGGACACAATACCCAAAAAAATAATGATAGTTCTCTCTGCAACCGTTTCACCAAAATATGTAACAGTAAGCATGTGAAGCACAAAACTCACATATTCTGCGTATTGAAATGCTTCATTACTGCTTAGGCATGACTTCAGGTTAGATAAAACATCCTAAAAACAAGAAATAAGGTAATTAAAAGCTTGAAATGAGTAAAATATCATATACTTATGTGCTAAGGAACAGACAAGTAGAACCTTGCGCTTGTATGATTTGCCTCGCATTCGTTCATCAATGACAAAACCAACCTGTCATTTTAACAAAAATATGAGAAATGACATCTTAGCCCATGTCTTATTTATATTTAGAGTGGCAACTTCAGAATACCTTATCAAGCAGCCTCTTTGGGGTCTGAAAAGCTTGTTTTCTAGCCCATTGGTGAAATAAGAGAGACACAACTGACCTATCTTCTGTCTCAAACCTACAAATAGACATTCAGACATATCTCCCAAGTCCTAAATAGAGCAATATGAATTATCCCTTTCAAATTGTATGTTACCTCTTTAAGAAATCATTTCCAAGGCACATCTGAGCTAATTCTGTTGGCAAACACGAGTTTTCACCTTTGCATTCAATGATTTTATTGTCATTGCTTTCAAATAGAGGAATCCCTTTAGGGTTTGGTGCCCATTGTTTCAAGTCTTCTTCTCCCTAATACATAAATTAATGTAAAAAGAACTGTGCATGTGTGTGTGTGTGTGTGTTTTGTGTTAAAGGACGTTTCCATCTCTGTACAGAACCCAATTGGTCTGCTAAAAGACTATCAGTGCTTGTCTTTTTGCCAGAAGAGGATGAAACACATAAAATAAATCCCATTTCAAATTCAAGCAAAAAGAAAACTCAGAGCCCATAACACAACACCAGTGAGACAATATTCCCATCTTGATAATAGAAAATGAATCAAAATGTGATAGTTGAGAACTACCTGACATTCAAGTAGGTGCTGTGGTAGCTCTTTGAGAAATCTTGATGGTTGTAACAGCTGGAAACACACACGAACTAAAATTTTTTTTTTTTTTTATCTATGTATTATTTGATTTACTAGTGCTTCTGTGGTTATTATCATCAGTATATTACATTGTGAAGGAATTATTTAGAACATAAATATGATTGACCTGACGATTAAAATCCAGTGTAATGTACAAAATGTAAAGCTTTCTCTTAGCACGTGTCATTGCAACATAAAAGAGCCTCCTCTCCTCCTAACATGTCAGGAAAAAAAAATATGTTTCATATTTAATAATGGAAAATTAATAAACTTGTATAGATCAATAAGCAAGATGTTATGACTGATACCTCAAGAGAACTGCCACCTCCTTTGGACATACCATTATATTCGTGCAACAAAGGAATTTCAGAGTCATTTGCCTGAAATTAACTAAAGATGAGTGCACTTAAAAAAATAACCAATAGATTATCAATTTCTATAGAAAAAAGAAAGAAAAAACATACCTTTACAATGAAAACTACATCCCATTCTAATCCTTTGGACTGCAGAAGGACACAATATGAATGTCAAGACATATTTCCGTCCATTATTGTTTTATAGAAGAGAAAATACTTTTAAATTAAGTATATTCTATTACAGAAAAATAAATAACCTGGTGAATCGTTGTCAAAGTAACGGAGTTCTCATTCTCATTCTTTCTTGACCTGAACTTCTCAGTTTCTCTTACAGAAATATAGTCTAGAAAAGATTTGAGTGTAGATGCACATCCTTTCTCCTTTGATTCAGTTGCATCCTCTATGTTCGAGAAATGATTTGACAAGAAATCCGATAAATCATCCATTAAAACTTGAATCACCTGAGATCAGAAGCTCCAATTAAATCGTCACAAACACAACAAAATTTAAATTGAAGTTGTATCACCAAAAGTTTTCAATGCTTACAGATCTGAAGTCGTGATCTTCGTTCAAGAACTTCCCACCATCCACATCTATAGTTGCACGTTGCTCTAGAAGGTACTTCTATATAACAGAAATAAATAAAGTTGCATGAACCTAGAAAAGTGAGACGATAAAAGAATGTTTAGAAAGGAATCGTGATTAGAAATTATGATATACCTGAGGTAACAAATCAGCCACTGAAGTGATGACCATTGAAATCGATTGCTCCTTCATGCAAAAATAAATTAATGGAGATAAAAAAACTTACACATTTATGCAACACACACAACAAATAATGTTAAAACTCGTTAACGTAAAAAATGACTTTGACAGAGGTGCTCTCCATAATATATTTCTAAGTTCTAGAGGAAATTTGGTGTAATTTGTAAGTAGTCTGGTACTCTGGTTATCCAGTTAAAGCTGTTTGAACTTTAACACTAAATATACCAATCATTTCATGGCTAAGTATAAATTTCTCGTTGTGTTTCACATGATGGGTCTCAAAGAATAAGAAAAGCACGCATTAAACATCTAGGTCAAAATTGTATATAAAATTAGGTTTGCATCCTTTACCCTCTGCACGAGTTTTGATAGCATGTCTATTGTTGATAGGACTTTACGGCCTTGAGTCAACTGCGCCCTATATGAAAAAAAAAAATAGAACTTACAACAAAATAATGTCAAAAATCAAAACAGCCCCCAACAGGAATATGAAATGAGAGTGTATTTAACTTAAAAGGACCTTTTGAAGGTGCCAGAAATCTTTGCACTAAAGATATCACGCGCGGCTAATAGGAACCCACATTTTCTTGCAGAACTTATCTTGTCAATATAATCCACTACCTGAAATTGCGTTCATAATATTGTTTTGTTGTGTATTGTTCCTCATAACAAATATTACAAAAGAAAATAGAAGTACCTTCTTTTTTTCTTCTTTATCACCAGGGAAAAGGGCTTTAAAAGCCTGACGATATGGGCCATCATCGCATTCAGCCAATGTAGTCTTAAGTATTGCCAATATTGCTTTTATTACCTAATAGCAAATTGTAAATATAAAATTTCAGAACAAATGCAAGTTACTTAATATGCAAAACAAATGAAAAATAAATCCAAGTATCATGCAGACCAAAAGCATATCCTCTTCCGTTCAAATATCGTCATTTGAAAAAAGTATAAGTTTGTTTTAGTTTAGTTTGTATTCCAGTGAAGGAATTAGGGCAGAAAGAACATAGTTAACATTTACAAAGGTCATTGGTTCATGCGTGGATGCGTAGCAACTTTAAAGGTTATGATATTTAGTTATACAGCGGAAAACACGAAACTGTGTGACACATGAAAAAGACAAAAAGAAAGGGCGTGACCTTTTTTCTGTAGAAGGCCACACCATGTATATTAAAAGGAATTTTGCGCTCACGAAATGCCATTTGAAATGCTTTACCAGATATCTGCATTCACATTTTCTTGTTAGCTTACTAAAAGGAATCAAGAATGATGATTGTGGAGGTCATGATACATACTGACACACAAAATTGCATGTTACAAGAGGTCCAGAACAAAATATAAATTATAATATGTGCTTCTCAATATCAACGGGGATCATAGTTCTACCATTGTAAAAAGTACAATGCAATATTACTCTCAGAGAGTAACAAATTCCAAACAGCAGTGGTCTGATATATCAGCTTTGGAACTTGTCGACTGAAACTGAAATAAGCATCTGGATGATGTGTGAATACCTGTCTCCGGTAAAGTACAGCAATGTTACCATAGTTGGAAATTGAGCTTGATGTGATCTCTATAATCTTATCTACTACATAAGCACATTGTGCTTCTTCACTATGGCATTCCTTCACATTTATCTATGTGCACATAAAGGAACATCAAAATGGAAAAAAAACAAGAGAATATACAATAATGGCTTCTCTTGGCAGATTCATAAAACCTTAAATGTAAAAATGTGCTTGGAAAGGATACTTTAGAGCCATCAGGGTTGTCAGTCTCAACTAATTTGTGGCATTTTAGATCTCTTTTGGTATTGTTGTGAATCAAAGCTGTTGCTGCCTCCACTATCGACCTTGTTGACCGGTAATTCTTGTTCAATCTTATCTGTCACAGTTGTTTCAACATACGAGCATTTTGGATTTGAGACCATGAGTTATTACTTATCAATAAATAAAACAAAGTACCTAAGTGATTATTAATTTAATCATATGCCAGTAGCAGTTGAGATGCAATTTCCATGAATTTGTTGCATTACATTTTTTATCTTTACTCTTAATCTAAGCATTTATATGTCTATATCTATATCAACACAAACAAGGAAACATTTTCCTCGATGGAAGCATCAGCTCCATAAACCAAATTTCATGACTGTTTCTCACAATTAGAAATTCTTTTAAGAAAACATTATTCAAAGAAGTAAAAAAAAAATAACCTCCTTGTGATTCGGATAGTCCCTTCGAAATGAATCAAATCCTGAAACATCAGCACCAGTAAAGCTGAAAATTGACTGAAACCAAAATAAGTAAACAAATAAACATAAGCAGAAATGAATATGAGACCATTAGTAAGATTATGTTCATCATAGACTTTGTTAAGAAAATAAACTGAAGGTTCGATAATATAACCTAAAAACCTTCAGACAGATATCTATATAAAACACGAAAATATGAAATCCAATAATGCAAAACTGAAAGAATTCTGAAGGATATTTATGTGCCAATTATGTTTGGCAGAAGCATATGAAATGCTTTTTAGGTAAATTGTATTTTATCTTTTGTTAGAATAACACGTATAATTGTTCCAAATGATAAAAAGGAGTACCTGATCATCATCTCCAACAATAGTTATATGATTATGAGCACCAATTATTCTCAGAAGTTCATATTGCATAGAACTGGTATCTTGAAACTCATCAACAACTACAGCTTTCCATTTGCCAGTACATTCATTTTGCACTGCATATGTCACAATCACATAATTAATTCTCAGGATCTATAATAGCACCCAAAATACAGCTTATTAATACAGACCTTCAGGAAAATGTGACAGAAGCATTATAGAACAGCTAATAAAATCATTGTAATCCAGCGCGTTGCATGATTTAAGTACTTCATTATAGTGTTGAAGAATTAAAGCCTGACAAACAGAAGGGAAAACCAATAGATGAACAATATATGTGATGTTATTGTATTCAATTAATACAAGTTGCCAAATCAAAGAGAGAGAAAATTAACATACTCCAATAAGATCCCCACTTCTTTTGAATTCTTCAGGAGTTCGCCCAGAAGCTTTAGCCTACAAAAACAAAAATATACTTGTAACTGATACAAAATGATATAAGAAAACTAAGTAACAAAAAAAAATCGTGGAAACAAACCTTGGTCACAAATTTCTCCCATTTTTTGGAATTTTCTTTAAATGACTTCATGTCACCATTCAAAAATTCTCTGCAAGCATTTTTTTCATTTTCAACTAATCGCATGGCCTCAACAACTGCACGCCTCTGCTGCCCATGGCCATATACCAGGAATTCAGTTGTTCGGTCCAACCTTCATTATAGGTAAAATAATAGCAGAATTATCTTTTCAACTTTGTAGTTATGTACTTGTGTATACAATCATAAACTTTACAATGCTAATTTATCTAACAAAGCCTTGTCAAGTGAAAAGTGAAAGGAATAAAGTTATAGTTCTCAAGTCATGTAAAAGGATGGATTCCGCATGATGAGCATCAAAATGTCATCTTGACCTTGAACAAATGTAACATAAATTAGAAATACCCTTTAAAACATGAAAAATATCCCTTGCAGGATCTTTTCAACAATATCAACAATTAAAGTCATCCCTCCTTTCTCCTTGCATTACTTACAAAAAAGCAGTTAGTGGTAGTCAGTGCATCTCGAGTGAAATGGTGAACGGATGTTTATAGGCAGCATTTTGCACTTAAAAGTAACCAGATACCCTTTTTCATTTGTATTGATACATAAGAAATTTGTCCTTCTGGAAAAGAAACGAAATTTTCTAGGATAAGGGATATGTAATGTTCCCCCTCAATAAGAAAAGGAAAGATGTACTTCTACAGAAAAACATCACATACTTTTCAGCATGAGATCTACAGAGCTGAAGAGAGAAAGAATGGAACGTGCTTATGACAAGCTCCTTCGCAATCTGTTTCCCGACCACTTTTGCAATCCGTTCTCTCATCTCTGAAGCCGCGGCCGTTGTGAAGGTCATAGCCAGAATGTTATCAGGAGCCATTCCCTACAAGTTAAAAAAATATATTATGTTCTTTTAGGCCCTCGTGCCATAGATAAATATTAAGTAATAAAAGTGGGCATATAATTCTTAGAACTATTACCTTGTTGAGCAGTGTCAGCACGCGACCAACCATAGTAGAGGTCTTCAATTCATGAAAGGAAAAAAAAAATATCAGAACTAAACGAAATGTAACCAAAAAAAGAAGAGATAACAGATGTGTCGTTTATTTTTAGAAAGGATCAAGTACCTTTCCACTCCCTGGTCCTGCCACAATCATAAGAGGTATTGAGACATCGTTGCAAGCTGCCTCTCTTTGCTTGTCATTTAATGATTTAATATACTCTCTGTATTTATCTGGCATCATCAAATGTTCATCGTCTTTTATCTGTCTTTCTAACAAATCTAATCCACTTTCTTCGTCATTTGGTATAGCGTAACTTTGTCCACATGTTATATCAATTTGCCTGAGAGAACCCTCATCACTACAACTCACCTCTTCTTGTGTATGATTCAGAGGCATTGAATTGCCACTGTCATGTCTCTCTGCAAGCCCTTGATCGAATTTTACCTCTTGTTGTTCAATTGTCATACAAGCACTAACATCTGTGATTAACTTAGACTTTTCCTCTTTCATAGTGGACCTTTCACACAACAAATCAACTTCTTTAAGAAATGCCTCATCACTAAAAATTGATTCTCCTTGAGTGCTATTTAAGGGCATGGTAATCTCCTGACACCTATCATGCATCCAATCATTTTGTGCCTCTCTACTCGAACCCCAAGTACCCACTTCATCCAGTTTAGTCGAACGGGGTCCCTCCGTCTTTTGTCTAGACCGCTCTCGACAGATTGTATCAACTGTTTGTAGAAATGCCTCATCGAGCTCTTCATCCAGAACCGAAATTTGAGAACAGGCTAACTGTCTGGGATTCAGAGGAGTTGAGTAGAAGCTCTCATTTTGGTCTTCTGATTCTTGGTTTCTGTTCTTGATGTCAGAAAGTGGAGTACGGTTTTGCAATTGATTCAACCCACTTTTATTGCTGAAATTTTGAATGAAGTTGAAAAGTCAGGAAAGAGCTCCAAATTGAACGGATATTTGGAGGTACTCTATAGAAACAAAGGTAAACACAGACCTGAAAGGAGAGAAGGGTCTCTTGCAAGGGAGAAGAGGCTTTGAAGCTCTGGAATGGCTCGTGACCGCCGTTGAACCAGTAGGCGGCGCATTTTCTTTGTTCATCTTCTTTTCTTGTTACAACTTACAAGTGTATGTTTGTGTGGAGAGTGGGGGCGAGCGAGAGAGAGAGAGAGTTCTTAAAAAAAAAAAGAGCGGCGGTGTTCCAAAATTTGAACCATGAGTGTCAGCGTAATTTGCATCAAGATTCGTGCAAGTTAAACTTTATAATATCAGATCTCTGAATCAAATCTGGACCGTCCGTCAGTGCTGCGCTGTAGAAGAATCGGGTCCCAGCGGATCAAGTTCGTATCTCTTTAGTCGTGTGATCGTGTCCGACTCGCTACAAGTTCGAATACTTCGATCCGGTCCGTCTGATCCATTTCCGAACAACTTAGTGAACTTACGACTCAATCCGATCTGTCATAATAGATTAGTTTTTGTAACTACTTTTTTTATTTATATGTGTTTGAATATGAATTAATATAATTAATACTAATTAGAATGTAGTATGCCATAATCATTAACAAATTTTAAACTGAATTTAACAAAGAAAGATTAAAATGGTCGGCCGATGGTGTCAGAAATTTTGAACCGATACTCCAAGAGTAGTTGATGAAATATATTTTACTGTGTATTTATTGTATTCTGATGCACGTCCATGCAATTAGAGCTTGACTGAGTCGAAGCACACATCATAAATTTTGATAGTGAATCCAACATTGGAGGCGTCATAAAAAACTTGAGATCATCTAATGTTTTGACAAAATTAAGCACTCAGACTCTGCTTAGAGTCTGCACGATCACGAGAGATCGAAAGAGCAATAACAGCTTGATTGTTATTTCACGCTGCTATCAATCACTCTGCTATCAACCAAAATTTGAATCCGTATCATTTGAAATGATCAGAAAATTCTAACCTAAAAATGGTCAATTCTCCATTGTAACAATTATTGTATGTTGCGACAGCGATGAAAATCAGGAGATCTGATCCGTTACTTTTATCTCAGAAGATGTGAATTAACAAAATTTTACCAACATTTTCATTCTGTCAAAATACAAAATAGTGCAATAAAGCATTATTCTAAATCAATCTAAATAGCATTTTTACTAAGATAAAAATCAAAGCCATGCCCCCATTTCATTTTCATTTGCATTTTATTTTTACATAATCATAAAATAGAAAATAAGAAAAAATTTGGAACTTGCTTCACAACAATTTATAACAGTTTCTTTAAAAACTTTTGTATGCTTCTTTTTTGAATGAAAAGGAAGTGATGGGGCTACTCCCCATTCGGTTCAAAAACAATTTATAACAGTAACCTGTGTGATAAACTAAGAAATAAATAGAATAAAACAACGAAACTACAACAACTATTAAACTCAATTCGAATTTCATTTTATGGACTATGCATGAGTCACTACCTTCCACTCTTCAAACACCTCCTGCACTAAGGTTATCAGATTATTTGCCATCTAAATAGCATTATTTGTCACAATTTTGATTAGCTATTACAAATGATGCCATCGTATCATTATTCCTTGATTTATGAAACAAGTATTCCAAATGATCCATTGTAGCATTATTCCTTGATTTATCAAACTTCTTCCATCTCTATATTGTTCGCATTTTTGTTTATTACAGGTGATTATTATCTAAATTATTACTCACATGACACAATCTCTTAATAAATCATCTTTGAATGTTACTTTATCAAAACAGGCAAGCCAAAAAAAAGAAAAACTCTATAGCACGTCATCAAAAGACCCTCTTACATAACTATCTGCTACACAAACCAAAGAATATCAAACTAACTGAACTCAATTAGTTATTTATTCAATTTATAATTCTTAAAGACCTGGGATTGATTCAAGATTATAAGTAACTGATGCATTTTGCTCCTTCTCCTCCCTTTGCCGAGTGTCAGAACGGGAGGAACCAAAATTGGAAGTAGGACTTTCTACTCCAAGTGAATTCAAGTAAGTATATGAGTTATTGGCGTTGAGGGGTGGGTCTGGATTGCTTATTCTACTTGCCAGAAACCGGCGAATAAGGCCTCTGAGAAATGGGGCCATGGTATCAGGCTCGTGTTCCAAGTAGTACATTATGCCTCCCATGCATGCACAGAACAGCACCACCTGTTAAAGTTGCGAACATTATTCAATAATTTGACAACCAGTAAACATTTTATAATAGGAACTCCTGTCTGCATGTCTCACTGTATGTGTAATTGTGCCAAATATCATTGTTTCAATCTGTAAACATGAACGCACGCACCAAGACAAACACATACGCAAACACACACATCACAGTATGCGCAAAGGTGGAGAGAGAGAGAGAGAGACCTCGGTATTTTTTATGTTAGGTATCAAGTGGCGCTTGTTTAGAATGTACCAAAGAGAATCTGCAGCACGAGGCAGTACATAAAGTGCCAGCTCAGCCCTACGTGCTTTCTTTTCCAGAAGCACCGAGAGGGCTGCTAACCCACCTGCAAACCAATATACCACCTTGTGGTCTCTTGTTGCTACCTTTCTATGCAAACATATCACACCCTATAATATAGAAAAATTAAAAAACAAAAAGGATAGAGATGGAAGGTCCTCATTAGTACAAAGCACTACATCAGTGAGAAAAAAAAATATTTTTCTTTTTACCTGGAAGATGGAAACGAATGCAGATAAAAAGGCAGTTGAGCGCACTGCACCAATCAGCGCATGCCAGGATGTCTTTATAGGTGATTCCAAGAACTACATTTATTTAGCAAATAAACTAGCTACCAAATTATATAACATAAATAAAGAAATCACTTTACATTCAGAACATTAAAGAGAAAACAAGGAATGTATGCATGAGAAGGAATACCTTGGTAAGGCGCAGTACCACGAAGGGCACAAATGTCAGAGAAAAATAAAGTGGGAAAGTCTTCCTAAAAGTTGAGGAACCAGCAGATAGATTTTTGGCAACGCAAGAAGATGTCTCTGGATGGATAACAGAGCATGGAATAATGGGTGGGTGCTTGTTTAGCTTTATGGGCCCGTTAACCCGTTTCTGAGAAGACAGAAAGGCAGAAAGAGAGGCTATGTCAACTGGACCTCCTCGACAGCACTCTCGCACAGCCCTATATACTGGTTCTGCAACAGGCCCAGTCTTTTGGATGAAGTCTTGATATGACTTGGGGAGGCTCTCTGGCCGCATGACAAATGCATACATCACCTGGTAAACAAGTAATGGAGTATTTATACATGGCACATATAAGAGGCAACACTTTAGGTGCGACCACATACTTCTTTTTCTTTATTGCTCCTGTGTATTATAAGCGCAAAAATATTGAAACCTGGGCACAAGCCAGAGAGAAGAGCATAGAATCACCATGCCTCCAATAGCTATCCCGTAGATGAAATCTATTCTTTGACTTTGCTGAGTTGCATGCACACTGCAAACATATGGAGAAACTTTAAATTTTGTAAAGTATTTCCAAATTTTAAACCCATTATAAATCCTCAAATAAGAAAATCTCAAACTAACATCGTGGTAAAGCCTAAGTTTCCAAATTTAGCCCGGACAAATAGAAAACAAATAAATAGATAAACCACAATAAAGCAAAAAAGAATTTCTCAAAAACAAATGATAAAACAAAACAAATAAAGCAACAATTCTGACCTGACCAAGCCTGACAAGAAGGTATAAAGCAAGGGTGCGCCGACGGCTTGAATCATCCAATGCCAATACTGATAGACCCGCAATTGACCCCGCTATAATTCTGCTCTATTACCACCTTCAATTAATTCCATCAATTTCATTGGCAATTTTTACAGAATTATTATTCCAACCAAATACGACAGTGGTAAATTTGGTATTAAATTTTTCACAGCAAATATGTTACTATACCAGTTAACTTTAACAAGAATAAAGATTAGTTAAAAGAAGGGTATTGTAATTGTGCAACCATGGACAAGGCAAGATAAGTACTATACTAGGAACTAGTAATACTGGCAGAGATAGTCTCAGACTTACGCATTAAGTGGTGTTTCTCTTTTTCTGGTTTTCCTTAGAAGGCATCGCAGTGCATGATAAGATCCGGTGAACCCTCCGAAAAGCAGTCCTATCCGACAAGCCTCTTCTCTTACTATCAGATCTTTCTCAGATACAAGTTGCTATTTGACAACAAACAACAAACAAGCAATTAGCAACCAAGTGCAAAGCCATATTTCTTTTTTTTTCTTTTCACATCACTCCTCAACTGAAGTCTCATAAATCAACACAACCATTACACGAAATTCAGATAGTATCACACAATCTACCTTAAGATCGAGGAGAGAAGAGTAAGATTGCCCTCTAGCAAGCTTAAAAGCTCTCAACAAAATCCCAATTCCAACCCTCACGCCATAACTCAACAAAAAGCTCTGGCACAGATTTCCCACGGCATGTGCGATGCACGACTCGTCGGGTCCATGGTGATCGCACCTTAAAACTCCGTCGCCAACATCGCCTCCGCCGCCGCGTCGGCGTTGGAGCTCTTCCATTGCCACCTTCAACTGCTCCTCCGCCTCCCTCAGACGGCGCTCCACCGCGTCGTCGCCGGAGGAGGGTTCGCCTGCGCCTGACGAGCCTAAAGATGGGAGGTCGAAGGAGGAAGGGGTGGAGAGGAAAGGCATGGTGGTTTTCTACTGGAGATCTCCCTATCCTATGGAGTATAGTTAGTTTAGTTTACTTTTCGGACGAAATCTCTCTCCCTCTCTCGGTATGGTAATATACTCATATATGGATCAATCTTATGCTTGCACCTCCAAAATTTGACCTTAGTTTACTTAAAAGTTTTAGGATCCAAAATGGCAGGAACGGATTCAGGATTTTCGAGGCAAGATTTTTTACTTTTTTTCAGGAAGGGATAAAATGATGCACATTTTTAAATATACATGGTTATTTTACAAAAAAAATAACAAATCGTACAAATACACAAGCTTATTTTGCAAAAAAAAAATTCAGGATGAGACGACTGCCCCCTCCCTGACCTCATGTAGCTCCGCCCCTGCAAAATGGTATTTTCTATGTTGTCATGTCTTTATTTTTAAGTTTGAATAAATTATATGAATGATCTAAAAGTGTAAAACCCGTGAAATTTTGTACAATTTAAAAACTCCTAATTAACCATAAAAAATTTCCACAAGTTTTATGTTAAGAAACGCTTAATTTCAAATTAAATAATAACCACTATGAATAAAAAGATACGGTAAATCATGAGAAATTGGGCATAGATATTAATAATTTTTACACCAAATTTTGTAAAGAATGGAACCAAATAAACCAAGTATCAAAAGAATTCTACGAATAAATGAAATAAATGTACGAGAATAACTAAATAAACGTATATATATATATATATAATTAATTTAAACCTATATATATATACATGAAAGCAAGTAATTCTTTGAATAAGGTGACCATTAATAAATACACTATATTATACGATGTGATTTACGAAATATTGACCCAACTTAAACTAAACAAAGATACAAGAAGTTGCCCGTTTAAATAGATTATGCATCTGAAAAAAATTACATCTCAATTTTAATACTATTTATCACCCACCGTAATTACTTATAACCACGTTTAAATAATCCTAATAAACAAAAAAAAATATATATATATAAATACTCATATATATAGATTTCCGGAATCATGCAACGAGTCACATAAACCGTTTTAAGTACCATGACTGGCAACGCCAAGAGCTGCACAAGTATACCCTCACTTCATCTAAATACTCATCAAACATAATTCTAAAACTCGTGCTAATACATGCGGCAGCCAAAAACCGATCCGATGGGTCGAGTCTGAGTCTTATAAGTTGTATGCCACACAAAGGCTCACACATGAGAGGCCACCTTGAGCATCCCACTGACCCGTACCCTTTTCTCTCCCTCTGTCTCGATTCTCCCCTCGGCGCATTAATTGCGGTTCTCTCTCTCTCTCTCTTTCCTATCTCATTAACACCTCTACACTCTCTCTCTCCCGCTCCCTCTTTCTGTCACCTCGGAACTTCCCCTTTTCTCTCTTCTCCTTCTTTTCTTTTCTCCTCTTCTCTCGATTTATCTCGGATCCCTCCTTCTCTTTTCTGTTCATGTCCCCTCTTCTCCTTTATGTCGTCCCTCCCTCATTAATGCCCTTATGTCTCTCTCCCATTTTCTCTCATCCCTGTCCCGTCGGTTCTTTTCCTTGCTCTCTCTCTCCCTCAATGACTTGTTGTACTTGGTACGTCGCCATTAATGGATCGATACACCTCATTGTTTCTCCCTTGACCCTGTGCTCAAAACACTCGAGTGATTATGTACGATTTGCTGCAGGCTCCTCAACGAACCCCTTCCCTCCCGTGCCTATAAAACGAACCCCTCTTCCTCCTTGCTCCTCTCTTGCTCGGTTGGGAACTCATGTGTTGAGTATAGATAAGAAATAAATTAAGAGCAAGGAGGCTTGAAATACTGAGACAGGGAGGAGGAGAAGAGCTACGCTTGAGGAGCCTTACTTCGCAGCTTAGGATACGTATTCGTGACCTTGCTTCTGTTATTGGTAAAAGCCTTAAACGATTAAATGTTGTTGTCTTGTGGTTGCTTTGATTTTATGTTTGATGTTGTGCTTGCTGTGTTGGTTCGTGGGGATTCTTGATCTATGGTTTGATACATCTTGATGGTAGTGGTCATCGAGCCACTGTCGGTGATATTGGGGTTACGCACTGGTACTCTTGACTAGGTGCCTTGTACTGCTTGCTTGACATAGTTAGTTGCTGTTACGGAATTATTATAGATTTGAATCCCTAGAAATGTTTTACTGGGTATTATTCTTTTCGAGGACTGATCTGAGTAGTTTGCTGTATTGTTTCGGGTATACTTGTACTTGGGCTGCCTTCTGGTTTTGTCTGACTTACCGTAACTGTACCAGTTTATGACTGTGGGTACTGTACTGGCATACCAGCGCCAGTACAGCCCTTGCTGTGTTGTGCTGTGTTGTTCTGGTTTGGTTGTCGAAAGAGGAGGAACAAAACTGGGCCAGAGGTGGTGACTGGCCCAGTAAGCTTGTTCACTATGTTAATTTAAATAGGCCCATTGGACTTTGTGGGTTTTATAATAACTTAACAGCTGGCCTTTGGGCCTTTAAGGCCCATTTACCCTATGGACCCTTATTGGATAATAAATAAAATGAGTAAATAATAGTTATAGGTATTGTGGGCCTTGACCCTAGTTGGGCCGAGTTAATATTATACAGATATTACACAACTAGAAGGTTTAGCCCATAATACTTAGTAACTAAGACCCGAATAAGAAAAAGGACCAAGAAAGGTATGAAGGGGAAATGACGATTATAAGCCCATGCAGCGAGAGCTACGGCGATGACGTATGAGTCTCGGGCTTCTGATCCCCCGAGATTAACACAAAACAAACGAATAATTAAAATAAATCAACTTGTGTTTTATTGTGTTTCTTATATATATTTTTTCTTCTATACTATATGTATCACACTTACTATAACGAATAATATACGAATTAGCTATATAAATAGAATAGGTAATTAGGTGCGTCAACGTATTTGATTTAAAGACATTGACCTATAATGACACGTAACGAATAAATCAAGTAACTAAACTTGATATAAGGTTACACAGTAATAAATATAAGGGTTATTAAGGGTAATATTTATATATATAAATATATATATGCAAAAGGGACAAAAAGCTATATGATGAATTGCATATATATATGTGGGTACATAAGTATATATATGAATGTATGTCTATACATTATATGTATATTTACTTATATATACGAACATTATATATATATATATATATATATATATATATATATCTAATGAAATACACTCGAATCACCACCAACGAAATTGGACTAAGTATAATTATATAAATGATATTATATATTGATCAATTTTTCTATATCACATAGAATATATTGCACACCTAAATTTCACTCGAATATGGCTAAGTAATCATTCAATACATATAGTAACATAACTAATTTATTATAAAACTAACTAGATATAATACATATAATACATATGATACATTATATGCGATACATATAAGTATATAAGTAACGTTTATACAATACATAAAATACACCTAATTATGACCAAGTAAATATTTAATTACTATGATATAAATATTGATCAATCATTCTATGAACACATAATCAAGATAATTTCACACATCTTAGTTAATATTTAATTAACTATTTTTCTTTCTTCTTTGATTAGTCAATTATAAAAGTCCAACTAAAAGTAATTGAATTTATAACATGCTTTCATCGTGCTGTGTGTTTTTATATTATGCACATTATCGACCTGACGTCACATTGAATAATGGGAATAGTAACACGTTATAAAATAACATTTAAATCAAATATAAAGAAAGAGACATGTGAGTTGAACACACACTCGCCGTGCAGCACGGACCCTGCACGCGAGATTTGACTAAGAGGAATTACTAAGTAAATTATATTAGGAGCATCAAGAACGTCTCAAACGCCTTTATCTTTTCATACATTCCTTTCTCATTTTATCTTTCGAATTGACTAAACAAAACTCGGAACATATAAATAGGTGACTGATAAGAAGAAATTATATACCATAATCATAGGGTATTTTGTGTAATTTATGCCAAAATCCGATAAGTTTAGGTTAAAATATCCAAGTTTAGTCTCAAGTTCAAGTTACTTCCCTAGAATTGGTTTACAATGCAGAAAATAGGTAATGGAAGCACAAGAAGCTATTTCTGGACACCTGGAGCAGTTGGGAGCGAGATCAGACAGTTAAAGGATTCATTACGGCCGTAATCACCCTTCATTACGGATGTAATCATCCATTACGGTCGTAATCACGCTTCATTACGGTCGTAACCACCACATCCCGAGACTGCAGATTCCAGAACTTGGCCAAAACCTCTTCAGATCAACCCATTACGGCTGTAACCAGTACCCATTACGACCGTAATGACCCTTTCCCGAGAGATAGATTCCCAATACTTAGCCACCACAGGAGCTAAGAACACTCATTACGGCTGTAACCAACACACATTACGGCTGTAATGGTGTTTTCCCGAGAGACCATATTTCAGGACTTAGCCAGTTTCAGACTCAGAAAACTTGATTACGGCCGTAACCAAAACCTATTACGGCCGTAACCAGAACATGGTCAATTTCAGCCTCATAAGAGTTCATTACGGCCGTAATGACCCTTCATTACGGCCGTAACCAAAACCGACAAATTCCAGAATAGATCCCACGACCATATTCTTGCACGGTCTGCCAATTTTAGCACTAATTACGACCGTAATGACCCATCATTACGGCCGTAACCAAGGTCGGCAGAGCAGTTCAGTTTTATTTTGGGAAGGTTATTAGAGGTTATTTTGGAATTCGTGTATTCATGTATAAATAGGGGGGTTCAGATCTGTTTAGGATATGCTTTGAAGGAGATAGTTTTCCATTACACTTTTGAGAGAAAGAGAGAGATTTTGGGGAAGAAAGAGAAGAAGAAGAAGAAGGAAGAAGAAGAGAAGGCCATTAGAGACTTCATCACTTTGGTTTAATCTTCCACTCCTTCTCTTGTTTTCTTTTACTTACTTAGTTGTATTTTCATGGCCATTAAGGGCTAATTCTCCATTAGATTTTTAGGGAGACTTGAAACTTGGTTTGTATCTTACTTGGTTTAATGATATGATGATCGTTGTTTTTGTTATTATGGCTTATGCTTGTTTTTATTGTTTATTGTGATCTTGATCAAATTGCATACTTAGGATTTAATGATTGTAATTGAGAAATTGAATTGTTAGATCCCGACCACAAGTAACAAGGTAGATGGTAATTTAAGTACCGAAACGTGACGATTGTCATCTATAGGCTAACTTGATTGAATTGAATAATTGTACCAAGTACCGAGAGGTGAATTGCAATTGTTTAAGTAGATTAAGGCAATTAGGACTTAATGAATTTAGACTAGGATAATCAAGTACCGAAAGGTGAAAATTACTCTAGTTTAGATATGGTACTAACATAGAAATATCTCTTAGTACCAAACTTGTTAATTGCGCCTCCTTAATACAAAAACAAACCTTTAAATGACCAAGTAGATATAAACAAGTGGATAGAAACCCTAGAAACCTAACCTCTCATCTTAATTCTTGAAACTGTTAATTGATTTACTTAGTCTCTAAATTGCATAACACCAAAACCAATCTTTCACTTTACAAAACTCAACATTTAATTTCTTACTTAGATTAAAATTATTAGAATTTGATAACTAAATCCGACTTGTCCCTGTGGATTCGATCCCTAAGTACTACAATAGACGATTGTATACTTGCAACCTCTATTTAACAACTAGGGTTAGTAAAACTCGTACCAAGTTTTTGGTGCCGTTGCCGGGGACAACGGTGATTTTAGTTTCAGATTTTAGTAATTTAGATTTAAGTTTCAGTTTTTAACTTTTTAGTCTTCTTTTTCTCGTGTTTTGTAGGTTGAAAACTGGAAGGAGAATTCTCAACCCCGAAAGTTCAAGACTTGGTTGAGTGGTTCTCTCGAAGAGGATCAACTCATTTCTTCTACGAGAGAAGGAGAAACCGCCCTCCAAGGAGACCAATTTTGAACCTAACTCCACGTCGGTTAGAGATGTCGAACGCCGACGTTGAAGCCGCACGCATAGCGAACCTTGAAAGGGAGCGTAATCAGATGGCCGCTGAGTTGCAACGGTTGAGAGCAACCGCTCTTAATCGTGAGGCTCATGAAGCGGAAGATGCAAACCGTCCCTTGAGGGAATTCACCGCTCCAAAGGCCGAAGAGATACGACTAGGCTACACCGCTCCTACCATCAATGCGGAGGAATACCAAATTCCTCCTGCATGGGTGAACATGGTGCAACGTAACCTTTTCCATGGTTTGGCACATGAGGACGCAACCCAACATCTAGCCAACTTTGAGGAGATTTGTAGCACAATAAAGGTACATACAGTTACACCTGTTGATCTTAAAGTTATGGCCTTTACATTTTCTCTTGCAGATAAGGCGAAGAGTTGGATTCGTAGCCAACGCCCCGAAAACATGAACACATGGCCCAAGGTTGCGAATGCGTTTCTCAACAAGTTCTTTCCACCATCCAAGACCAATTCCTTGCGCCACCAAATTCACAACTTTCGACAAAAGGCGGAGGAGACAATGAGCAAGGCTTGGGAGAGATTCCAAGAACTCCAAAGGTGTTGCCCACATCACGGGATCGAAAGATGGAACTTGCTTCAAATCTTCTACAATAGCCTCATGCCGCAAGACAAAGGTATGCTTGATGCCGCTGCCGGTGGTAGTCTCATGAACAAAGGGGCTGCCGATGGTTACAGATTGGTTGATGACATGGCTCTCAACCAAAGCCAATGGCATAATCCAAGGGAGACTCCGGTGATTTTGCAAAGAGGTGTGAACGAGGTGAATGCGAATCCAGAATTAGTTGATGCAATTGCCGCTTTGAATCGCAAGATCGATCTTCTAAGCGTAAGTGCGGTAAATTCTACTCATTCTCCTTGTTCTATTTGTGGTGGTATGGACCATCTTGCAATTAATTGTGGTGTTAGTAATGATGTTGTGTTTGAGGATGTAAATGCCATTAACCAAGGTAATTATAGACCAAACAATAATCCATATTCTAATACCTACAATCCGGGTTGGAGAAACCATCCGAATTTTTCGTGGAGACAAAACGACCAAGGTAACCAAAATACCAACTTTAATGCACCAAACTAAGGTCAAGGTAACCAACAATCAAAGTCCAATCTTGAATTGATGTTGGAATTGTTCATGAATAACCAAAATAAAAAATTCGATGAGTTAAGTAGAAAGGTTGATTTGTTGGCAACCCAAAATAAACTTCTTGAGACCCAAGTTGCCCAACAAGCATCCTATTTTACACGTCAACCGGGTACGCTACCTCCAAAACCTGAAAGTAACCCAAATGAAGTCAAGGCAGTTACACATACACTTCGAAGTGGCAAGAGGTATGATGATCCACCAATACCCGATGATGTCTATGTGAGGCAACGTGATGGGAAAGACGAAGATGAGCACATCTCCACACATGAGGATCAAGCCTCAAATGAAGCACAAACTCGAAGCAAGTAAGTACGGAGGCACCAAGGTACATACCTCCACATAGGTACGCACCATTTTCTCAACGCATACCTAATGAAAAGACTGAAAAACAGTTTGGTAACTTTGTTGAATTGTTGAAACAATTGCATGTCAATCTACCATTGACCGATGTAATGACCCAAATGCCAATCTACACCAAGTTCTTTAAAGATATTTTGTCAAATAGGCGTAGATTAGAAGAGGTCCAAATGATTGCACTAGATGCATGCAATAGTGCTTTGGTGATGAACAAACTACCAAAAAAGTTGGATGACCCCGGTAAATTTTCTATCCCTTGCTCCATTGGGAATGTCCAATTCAAACATGCACTTTGTGACCTTGGAGCAAGCGTGAGTTTAATGCCAAAATCTGTGTTTGATAGACTAGAAATTGGGGAACTTAAGCCAACTAAGATCACATTACAATTAGCGGACCAATCGGTCAAATTACCCATGGGAGTTGTTGAGGACTTACCAATCCAAATTGGAAAATTCTATGTACCAATTGATTTCGTTGTGGTAGACATGAAAGAGGATACCAAAACACCTTTGTTGTTAGGTAGACCCTTTCTCAATACCGCTAGGGCAATAATCAATGTGCACGACGGAATCATCACCTTGAATATTGGAAATGAAAAGGTGACATTTGATGTAAAAAAGTCCCTAAAATACCCATCTAACGATCATACAGTTTTTAGTGTTGGAATTTTGGATAGGTTGTTGGATGAGGAACTCAGCAAACACATCAGCAAAGGATCTGCTGAAATCTGGATGGAAAGCATGTGCAAACAGCGAGAAAAACTGCCCTCTACCGAGACCCATTATGGCCGTAATGACCACTTATTACGGCCGCAATCAACCAGACCCGAAAATTTTCAACCATCCCCAAGACAAGCATACAACCCTTACGACCGTAGTAATTGCCCCCTACGGCCGCAACCATCTGACCTATCCCATTACGGTCGTAATGATGACCTATTACGACTGCAGTCAATTTTTCCCGAGGACCCTTTTCCTGACCAGACAACTCAGTCGGTCATTACAGCCGTAACCAATGGCCATTACGACCGTAATGACCAAATCCAGAACCCAGTTTTTCATGTATCGACCTCTGAATCAGTTCCAAACTTTTCCAAGACTCGTGATCAGCTCACGTCTTATATTGGCGCTCAGTTCGTCGAGCAGCGCCAGTATTTTGACTCTCAGTACCACACCACCGCTCACCAGGTTAGCTCTGTATACCACCACTTCAAGAAGGTCGACCCTCGCATCTCGATCAGCCAGCCGGAGCCACCGACTTTCCCACGCCTCAGTCGTCAGCCGCCGGACTCATTCTTCGATGGGGCCGACTTTGATGGATAGTGAGCACTGTCACCACCACACCCTCATCTTCATAGCCGCATACATTGTGAGCTTTCCTTTGTCCTTTCTCTATTTACTTTTCTTAGCTTACTTTTCGCACAGAGACGTGCTTTTGGATAGGCTTGGGGGAGGGGTAGAATTGGACATGTATCTTTTACCTGCTTTCAGTTATTTGCTTTGCGTCAGTCTTCGTTATTTGTTTTTACGTGTGTTTATTTCCTCGAATTTAAAAAAGAAAAATTTGGTATTTTAACTCATTTTCGTGATTTCAATTGTATAACGTCATACACACCAAAAATATTTTATTATTGCATTTTAGAAAAACAAAAAAAAATTTATTTGCATGTTTATTTATTTGTTTTGCATAAAAATCTGAAAAATACAAAAAAATCATTAAAAAAAAAATTTGGGATAATTAATCCGCTAAACAACCTTTGATCGATGGGTTTGACGAATTCACTCATCCATTAGACTAATCTTTGGTCAGTGATTTGTTGTACTATTTAATTAGAACCATAAGTATTTCGAAAAGGGTTTTCCTTACTGATTTGAGTTACGATATTTTAGTGATAGTGGTCTAGAAATTGTGAACTAGTTTTACAATGTGTAAGCCAAGTCTCAGACGTGCCAAGCCAAGGGTTACCGAAAGACTTGGAGTCCGTAGGAAATATGGCGCGAGACTTAGAAATCCTTTTCTAAACTGGACTTAATTAAACAAATGTGTGAATTGCAAAAAAAAAAAAAAGAAAAAGAAAAAGAGTGAGCAATATGTAGGGTTGAAGTCCTTAGGACAGATACACCCGCATATATATATATATAAAAAAAAAATTGAGTGGAAAAATGAGAGAGCCCAAAAGCAGACAGATGCACAAACAAAAAAAGTCAATAGCATCAGGGCACAATTTACACCCAAAATTAAAATTATTTCCAAAAGGATTTTCTGAAATTGGCTTACACTTGTAGAATTGAAGGAACAAGTTCGAGATTTACTGATCTAAATTATCACAGTAACTCGTTGATAAAGAAGTAAAAACCTTACCCCAATTCGAGAAACTTATGGATTTGATAAAATAGGACAATCGATTTCTTTAAATTTACCAAAGACTTTGACAAAGGGTTTGTTCAGTAGCGGGTTAATAATCCCACTAAAAACATGTTCCCATAATTTGCATGTAGTTAGCACTTTAATTCTTGTTCTTTATTTTTGTTTCATCCAAAATCGTGTTGTGATGTGAAGAAGACCATTGAAAAATATTCGAATAAGTTGAATACCAATTTTCTTTTTAAACAGGTTATTTCAAGATCAGACGTGAAAACAAATGTGTATGTTAGAGTCCAGTCAAGGTACTTGGTGTAAAATAACATAAATTACCCTTAGAGTTCCCGTAAGTGTTTAGACTTGCTTGAGGGCAAGCAGTGACTTAGTGGACTCGGAACCACACGCTGTGGACGAGATCTATACTGTTGCTGACTACACTGATTCCAGCGCGGACGCAGCGAATCCCCCGTTAGAATAGCTCACGCTTCGTTCCAGGTGTGGATTCCTGAGGATTATATTCCTTTCTCTTTTAATTTAGGACCTACCAGTCTTACCTGAATTGAATTGCGGTACCAAATTGCCAACAATAACTAATCAAGCCCGTAGGACTTGAACTGTCATAATTGCATACTGATAACTGTACCAACTATTGAGACAAACTTGCATCTCATGTCATATGCATTTCATGTTGCATATAAGATCCGATATACGGATCGTATTAGATTATTAGTTACTTATAGTTAGATACGTATAAGTATTATATATATTCTCGTCAGGAGTGATGAGTGTCGGGCTGGTGGTCACTAGCCGGATGTGTGGCGTGAGGGCATCGTGACGGGCGGATTACGTACGCAAGCTAAACGCCCGTGGGATTCTCTCGTCGGGATGTCTTCATAGACATTCGGCTGATGCTCATCAAACGTGATCATCACTTGATGACTCGTAGTGCCAGTTAGAGAGT
The DNA here is from genome assembly GCA_964058865.1 of Eleocharis quinqueflora. Classification (NCBI taxonomy): domain Eukaryota; kingdom Viridiplantae; phylum Streptophyta; class Magnoliopsida; order Poales; family Cyperaceae; genus Eleocharis; species Eleocharis quinqueflora. Next base: position 145,583 of record CAXKVX010000296.1, on the reverse strand, counting down.
TTTATTTTCAAAATCATTATTATCTAGTATTATAATAATTCCTCTTTGAGTGATTAAGGTTCGGTTTCTCAGTTTAGAGTATGCGTGTCATATGTGACGTATTGGAGCTATTCCGTTCTTTATTTATTTCTATTAGCCGATGTTTCGGGATCTCCTAATATTCGAAGGACTTCCTCCTTTGGCCCCTAGTTGGTACAGAGGAAGCCTGGGGCTCCCCTTTGGCCCCTGGTTGGTACAGGGAGTTCCCTTTATTATGGTTACTCAAACGGGTAGTCGGTTCCTTATTTCCGTATGACGGCTGAGACCGAGAGTTTATGTTTATTATTTTCTTTTTGTAAGGTAGGCTTCTCGGTTCGCTTTTGATCGAGTGTGTGCTTTTATAGCCGCTCATGCTTTTACCAGGGCGTTTCGTTCTGGAAACTCAGAATTAAGTTAGATTGGTGGCTGATTATACTAGACCCGTCTAACGATACCTTTAGATTTGGCGGCTGACATACTAGACCCGTCTGGGAGTTTGATATCTTTTCATATTAGTATTGTATACTACTATTCCTCATAAATATTTTGGGTTTCTTTCTCGTATCGTCTCTTTGGATAGATTTAATTATTTATTTAAATTGATTAATGGTTAAACTAAATACAAGTCAGGAGTAGTAACTAAATATAGGTATTCTCAGTAAATGTGATTGGTCCAACCTGGAATCGGATATAATCCCAAAGGCTGGACCTTAATCCACACTGAGTAATTTTTTATAAATTACTCACGTTCCACGGTTGGTTGTGGGGTCCAGGTAAGGAGCAGGAGTCTCTTTTGATGTCCAGAGGATAGCGTTAGGATGGAGTCCGGCGTCTTCCGTTTTGAAGATCATTTCATTTGTTTCCTTTATTCCTTGTTTTAGGATTAGTATGTAGTAGGATAGCTAGGGTCGGTTCCACGTTCCTTGATGGGACCGTCCTCTTTTGTATGAAATTAACTTTTGTTTGCTTCTGCTGAAAACTTTGTATCCAGACGCTGGAAAATGTATATATATGTATTTTGTTGGATGTTCATGTATTGTGTGTGAAATGTGTGTGATTTTCCTTAAATAAAGTAAAATAAACTATTCTTATTTATATCTCAAGTGGTCAACTAAGGCTTTCGTGTACTTGTAATCAAGTACACGTGACGGGATTAACACCCTTAAGCTAGTCATTATTTCTGGGATGTGACAAAAAGTTTCAAAATACATAGTTAATTCTTAAATTGTTTTTGTTTGGTCTGTTAAGTTTTAAAGATATAATTTTTGTTCTTAAATTTTTTAATTTGCAATGAAATAGTCCTACCAACATTGTTGATCACGAAAGTAAATAAAGATGGACGTTTGCATTCCTATCAAAATAGCATATTCTATTACAGTTATTGATAAAATATGTAAGTATTATTTTAATTAAATAATGATTAAACAGCCATTTATGTTAGTACAATTTAATTGATATTTGATGTTATGAATAATTATATTCATTTCTACATATTGTTTGATTATCACATTCTCACTGATTTGAATATCAATTTTATATTTAAAAATATTTATTTTCAATCAATATTGACACCACTTTGAAAAAAAATTAAAAAAAATTATGACCGAAATGTCAAAATAATCAACTAATGATATTCTAAGTACTAAAATGTTATTACCTCAAAACTTCAAGAACTAAGATGATAACAAAGTAATGCTTCAGGGATCAAATTAATATTTTAAAACTTTACGAATAAAAATAAATACTTTAAGACCATTCATTTAATTTACACTTAAAATTTTGGGAGCTGATATATCGATATCTTCAGTGATACCACCATCGATACCACCATCGATACCAATAACGAAAACAATATGCATCATAAGTAAAACAAATTTTCGTCGGAACTCAATTGGATGTGTTCAGTTGGTATCGCTGACGGTATCGAAGTTGGGATCCGCAAAACATTTTCCTAAATTTTTTAACTTAGCAACCAGTTGAGTGAAATTGTTAACTTGGAAGTTCTGATTTGAATAGAAGATCAAATCTGCTGGAGCTATTTGATTGTTTCCATATGAAGAATCCTGAACTGAATTATTTCTGATAAATTGGTAATGGCATACAGAAGGTATAGTGTTAAATAAAATAAAATAAAATAAAAAACTACTTTTGTATGATTTGATGAACACAGATTAGTCGTGAGAAAACCTTGCAGCCATGAGCATTGCACGTTCGTAGAGTTGTTTAATTATATCTGTTCTCATCCTTTGTCCTTCGGCCTTAGGTCAAGTTTCGGATGTTTTCTACGTCTAAAATTTGAGATTGGGATTTGAACTGAAAAACACAGTTTGAACGGGAAAACAAAAATTTGTCTGAGCAAATTCACAATTTTCCACCTGCGTGGGAAATGGCTGAACAGGTCCTTAAAGTGGTTTGGTTCGGTGACTCAACGGGATCAAACAGAATGTTCGCGTGCTAGCAACTTACATGCATCAACTGTCACATGTAAATTAAATTAAAAATTCAAATTAAATCGAATCCGATCAAATATCGGTCAATCAAATTAAATCTAGACTAAATTAAGTATAAATTAAATCGGGACAGGGTCGGAAAAGATGGACGGGAGCTTGAGAAGCAACAAAGGCGAAAATGGCGAAACCAATGATGAAGAAGGATGGACGAGAGTTACAAGATGGAGAGCACGGAGGGAAGAAAGCCATTATCAAAGACGTACAGAAAGGGGGAAGGCAGGTTGCAATAGGATATTAGAATATTATTTGTTATAGTATTATTTATGTGGCATGTCGTTATTATGATCATTTAAGAATTTACTAAATGATGTATTAAAATTTTTGATGGAAAATTCAAATGATCAAATTTACTGTACTTGATCTCAAATGTTACTTCAGAAATTTTAAAAGACTCATTTCAGTTAAATGAATGAAGAACTTTTATCATAATTTTATCCACTAAAGACTATCAAAAAAGAGGAAAACATCTAAGTTATCATCATTATTTCTGAGAAAAATCTTTGAAGATCGGTACTGACACTTCTTCTTAGTGACTTATGTTCTTTAATTGTATGAGTTCTTTCAATTATGATTTGTAATCTTATATGAACTACTCATAAGTTAAAATTGTATATATTGAAATCTAAGATTAATTGTGTTTAAACCAAGTTTTGTTTGATTCAAAATAATTTAGATGTAATTTAGGTTAGTTTAGATTTAGGTCGTATGAGTTCAAGTTACTGCTTAATTTTGATGTTATAATGCAGAAAACAAGTTATATAAACTCAAGGAATCAAACTTGACGAATTGAAAGAAAACTAAGAATAGAAACGACAAATAGCCTGACTAAAAATACCATGTTTCTGAAATTTATTGTTGCACACTGCTGACTAATATAGTCTTAATTCATTCAGCCGATGTCAAAATTACATGGTTAAAATTGCATTGGAAATATAAGAAAAATAACTACAACTTTGTTATTTTAAGTTTTTCCAAATTCAGCACGCCTCATCGTCGAAATGTCGGTTGAACATGATTGGACAGTTTCAGACACGTTTTCGGGCTACAAATAGAAGTTTTTGCTTGTTTTTCTTTGTTATTTCGGGTGAATTCACACCTTATATATTTATCATGAAAATTTCTTATGTTTTTTGGATGAGATGTTTATTGGTAGACACTATTGTATTTCTATCTTTAAAAATTGCTATTAAGATTCTTATGATCATTTATCATATTTCTAGGGTTATGTCTTGGTTGAAAAACACCATTATACCTTTTTCTTTAAAAATTGTTATCAAGTTTCTTGTTCTTATGTAGTTCATGAAAAATGATTTTTTAATGTATCTTTTCTTTCTTGGATGAGGTGTTTATTGGTAGACACCATTGTATTTCTTTCTTTAAAAATTGCTATTAAGATTCCTATGATCATTTATCACATTTTTAGAATTATGTCTTGGTTGAAAAGCATCATTATAACTTTTTTTTTTAAATTGTTATCAAATTTCTTGTTCTTATGTAATTCATGAAAAATGATTGTCTATGCAACACTGTTTTGTCGTTTCTTATTTTGTTTTGTGCTAAATGAAAAAAAAAACAAAATGAATTTTTATCTTTCGTCACGAAACGAAATGAAAACGAAACAGTATGAACAAGAACGAAACGGAAATTTTCATTTTGTTTAAAAATCATAGTATAAAATATCATGATATTTCGCATTTCCTGACGAACAAAACGATGAACGAAACGATTTCTGTAAAACGAAATGATGAACGAAATAAAACTTTGTTTCGTGAACTAAACGAAATTGAAATTGAACTATTTTGTGGTTGTTGTCCATGTTAGACACCCTTAAGTATTTGATTTCTAAAATAAACTAATATTTGTATGGTTTCTTATCTACCAGATTTAAAGATTTGACAAAACCCGACCGAATTCTACCCGGCCTGGGAAACCCGAGGCCGCGACCTGGCCTGGCCCGACCCAAGACCCAACCCGTGCAAATGCATGTATAATAACAGTTGGATCAAATATTATCATTTTTTGTATCTCGTTTTGATACACTCTCTTCCATTTTTTTCTAAATTTTAATTACTTTCTATAGATATATTTTGTCTTAGTAAATAACTTATCAATTTCTATATCTACAAAGAAAAGGGAGGATTTGGGTATAGATAAATTTTATTTCGAATAAGCATATATCAATATATAATGATTTAGAGTAACGACTAAATATGAATACATTACATACATAATTACTACACAAATTATCAAAAAGTTCATATCAAAATTTCCGGTCCTAATTTTTCATTTTTTTTAAATGTACTCATTTTTACAGATTATTTTATTAAAAACTATAGATATCAAAAAATATATACATGAAAGTAATTTATTTATTTTTCTTCATTTTTTTCTAATAATACTTGTTAGTAAGTTTCAATAATTATATATATAATGTGTACATATGTATTATTTTAAAGTACTAACATCTATCAAATATTTGCGTGTATATTCACATATGCTCAATAAAATATTAGCCCAAATATAATCAGGGGCGAGAAGCTACATGAGGCCAGGGGTGACAGCCCCTCCTGGAATTTTTTTTTTGGCAAAATAATCTTGTGTATTTGTAGGATTTGTCAATTTTTTTGCAAAATAACCATGTATAGTTAAAAATGTGCATCATTTTGTCCCTCCCTGAAAAAAAATGACAGATATTATCTCTCCCTGACGGAAATCCTGAATCCGCTCCTGAATATAATTTAGTACTATTCTATCAAAATTATGTCTAATTACATTCCTAAACAACTTATGTAGTAAGTTAATAAACAACAAAAACATTTCCGTATATAGCAGATTAGCAGGCAGACAATGTGCTTGTGGTTGCATTCTTTAAAAAAGAAGGAAAATAATAATTCATGATCATTAGTATTATTCGTACAAGGAAAGTAAATGAAGGAAAGAATATGACTGAAGGAGCTCTTAAATAGAGACAAAAACATCAACAAAATTGAAACAATTTTAAATTGTGGTGTTAATATAAGAATTAGTGGTGTCAATATCACAAGCCAGATGAGTATGTTGGATAAGATTTTATTGATCAATCACTATTAATTTTACACATCCGGTTAGAATAAACATAGCATGAATTAATGTATTAAAAACAATTCATAAAATTGGAAACAACTAAAGTTGCATTAATTCAATGTCATGTAAATATCGCGCAACACAACATAAATTCTTGGCCATTATTGCCTGATTTCACATGGTTGGTGGCATTGGCATGGTGCAAACTGAAAAAGAGGGAGCTCAATTTTGTGATGTTTTTGTAGTTATGCCAACAAGAAAAAAGATATGATCTTTTGAGTGAAGTCAGTCTGACAAAAGAGGGATCACATTCACACCTAGGCATATAACATCTATCCAAACAAGAATTTACTGCTCTAGTAATATATATGAATCTAAATATATCATTGTCATTTCGTTATTATGAATTTCACAGTGCGATGAAACAGTGAAAAAATCGTACACCGCTACAGTTTTTTCGATTTTTTTTATCTTCCAAAAGAAAAAAGTAGCGTTTTCACTGTAGACAACTACGGTATTTTCGCATTTTTTTTTTAAGTTCCTACATGACTAAGGACGGAATCAGAACACCAAGTTAGAGGGGCCGATTTACAAGTATAGTCTAATTTTAATGTTATAAAGATGCCAAAATTTAATTTTGATCAAATTATATAAATTTTTAATAAATTTTTTCAATTTTAATCAAAATTTTAACTAAATTCTTGCCATTTAATTAAATTTAATTAGAAAATTAAACAAGAGATTCAAAACTTTTTGAGCCAAAGAGGAATCGGAACCCACCCCGACCCCCTACTGATTCCGCCCCTGTACATGATGGAGCCACGTCACTCCTCTAGTATTAATATTACATTATTACAACATAAATAATCAGACGACTACTGTTATATCGAGATTCACGCACTGGTAATCTCTACTCCCCGAACAAAGCCTTGTTCGCTGTCACAGTTCAGTTCATTCAACTTAAAAAAAGGCCCATATTATGGCTTTATGTAATGATCTTCATTGTAACTTCTCTTTGAATCGAATGGATTCAAGTCTTCTATAATCTATTCCTTTATTCCGAGTCTTAATCAGTCAATTTATTTTCGATGGTTTTTTTACCATATTTGTACGTTTTGGACGTAGTATATTTATACGTATAAAATATACTTCAACTTTTGGGCATATACGAATATGTTGTTTTTTTTTGTCGTTTTCACATTTTATTGATGAGATCATTGGCAACTGGCAAGTGACGCTTTAACTAATTTCATCGAGGCTTTTCATTAAAGGGAAAGAGATAGCAAGTTCAGCAATTGTTTTTCGTTAAAGTGGAAAGTTTCAGTTTCAATACTCTTATTTTTAGTCTAAAGGTCGTAAATGTAGCATATTTATCCTGAACATTGATGGAACTGATAATTCTATGCCTTTTTCGTGTGTACTTCTATTAATTTCCTTTATCTAGTTTTTTGTTTATTTTTCTTGCCTTATTTTCAGTATTAATAAATTTCATAAGTTGTAGGTGTTAATGACAGTATATTTGAAGTAAGCAATGTTTGGATAAGAATTTTCAATTTCTTTATGCCTGAAAAATAAAAATGATGATTTTCGATGGCTCTTTACTGTAATTTATGGACCTGTATTAGCAAATAAAAGAGTGAGATTTCTCAAGGAATTAGAATATTTAGGAAGTTCAGGTTTTATAGAGTGGCTTTTTTGTGGAGATTTCAATATGATTAGAAAAAAGTATGAAAAATTAGACAAGTCTTTTGATCATATAATAAATACAAGATCTAATAGAAGTATTGATACATTACAATTAATATAATTGCCCATCAGTGATAGAAAATTTACTTGAACAAGATCTATCACATCTGATTCTTATTCATTGTTAGATAGATTTTTATGTACTTCTCAAAGGTATGACCACTATATAAATAATCTAGTTACTTAACTTCCATATTTTCATTCTGACCACCACACCTTTAATTTTACAAATGAATATAAATAATTTTCATTCTAATGCACCTATCAAGTTTGAGAAATTTTGGCTAAACGAGAGGGATTTATTGACCTAATGATTGGTTGGTGGAATAGCTATTCTTTAGAACAAGAGCAAATAGGTAACAATTGGAGGATTAAACTTCAATTCATTAGAAAAAAATTTAGAGGTCGGGACAAAAATCTTAGAGAAGAACAAAGACAGCATAAAGATAAATATTTAGAGATTATAAATGAGTTAGAAAAAAAAAAAGGATGAGCTCCTCATAGAGGAAGAATTAGATATTTTGAAAGACTCTATTTCTGGATTAGAAAATATATACATGAGGATAAGAAAATATATTGACAACAAAGAGCTAACTTACAGTGGAATTTGGAAGGTGATAACAACACAAAAATTTTCCACACAACAGCTTCCAGTAGGAGAAAAAAGAATTTTATATTCTCTTTAGAAATAGAAGGTATAGTTGTGACAGATATTAAAAAAAAATCAAAAGACATATCTCATATTTTTATAGAGGTTTGGTGTGGACTGCAGTTGATAGAACAATACAGTAAATCCAAATTTTTGGACAATGCTTACAGGTGATAATGATAATCTAGAAATTACAAAATCTTTTAGTGAGGATGAGATAAAATCATGTGTTTTTTCCTGTAACCTAAAAAAGGCCTCTGACTCAGATGGATTCTTTCAACTTTTATCAATCCTTCTGGGAGACCATTAAATTTGATATCATAAATCTAGTTAATGCATTTTATTGTCATGAGTTAGACTTAGAGAGATTAAATCTAGCTTCAATTTGCTTGATTCCAAAGAAAAAATGTTAACACAGTTAAAAACTGTAGGCCTATTAGTCTTATAAATTGTAGTATGAAAATTATTACCAAGCTATTAAGTGACATGTTGGTAATATTAATGGAATAATTAGTGGACCAAAGTCAAACAACTTATACAAAAGAGAGGTATATAATGGATAATATAGTAATAGCACATCAGGTATTGTAGAATCTAGGGGATCTATGCGCTTAACTAATTTTTGCTCGGTTCAACCAACTGGACCTAATTGCAAATTTCACAAATTATGGCAAATAATTCAATTGAGCAAAGCAATTCTAATAATTTCCTAATCAAGCAATTCAAGCGCAACTCAATTCAATTCACAAACAATTTAAGCAATTTAAACTAATTGAATTGAGAAAATGTAAATCGAGAAAAGAGAAGAGAAAAGCTCAATCGCGTGTTGACGGAGTTCGACTTGTACAAATGGCCATGCCAACTCTCCGGGTCCCCGGCGCCCCCGCTTCTTGCGGTAATAAGTCCAGTCCGCTACATTAAACAATAATCGCTTGCTTAGCGCTACAACTTCGAAATTGGGTCTCTCTTACACACACCGGTGGAGCCGCTAACCCTAACCCGACGCCGGACTCTATCTCTCTTACACACACCGGTGGAGAATCGAGCCGACTTCCTTGAACTCACTTACACACTCCGGTGGAGCTCAAGGCAACACACACACTCACAAATTTGATAATTTCTAAATGAAGGAGAATTAAAGATAATACCTCAAACAACTAAACTCTCTATAATCCCTAGATTAGATATAGCTAATTAAACTTGGTACTAGAGCAAGGATTTGGCTATTTGGAACTAAGCACAACAATGGCAGAAAGGTTTTTGAATTAATGGAACAACAATCTCAATTGTTGAAGGAGAAGAGTTTATATAGGGTTCAGCCCTGGCCAAAAGCAGCTCTGCGCCAGATAGCGTTATAATGTTATCTTCTATAGAAAAGATAGCGTTATAACGCTATCTTGGATATGGACAAAAAATATGACCGTTGGAACCAATTTCCTAGTAGCGTTATAACGCTATCTAGTGTCAGGACAAGAAATTTGACTGTTAGGATTTGTCTGGCGTTATAACGCCAAATTTAGCGTTATAACACTATACCAAATTCCGACAAAAAATTTCAGTACTCAGCCAATTTTTGGCACTTGAACTTACCTTGGCGTTATAACGCCAACTCTCTGGAAATTTATGTTGATTATTTTGCTACTAATTCAAATGATGTTTTTGATTAAATAAAGTTTATATTCCTAAACTTAAATTATATCTAAGACATATTCTTGATGTTTTGAAATTTTATTGATTCAATTTCTATTTTAAAATTTATTTTGAACATTTCAGCATTCTAGCGTTATAACGCTATATTGTTTCGATCTAAGTTTTTGGCCAGAAATTATCATTTTGGACATCTAGCGTTATAATGCCAAGTTTAGCGTTATAACACTATATACTGTTTGGTTTGGATTTCCTTGCTCTTTTGTATCCAAATTTAAATAAACTAAAATCTAAATAACCTAAGCATGTCTTCATTTTGATCTTGATCTTCTAATCTTGATTGTCTTGATCTTCAAACGACCATAACTTTTGACTCGTAACTCCGATTTCAGCGTTCTTCATGACGTTGGAAAGCTCACGATGAAATCTACGATCGATATCGGGCTTGCCCATACTGGATCACTTTTAGGCCCATCGGAGATCATTTGAAGCCTCAAAAATTCTCTTGAAGATTTCCTACAAAATTTCTCAAAATACCAAGCTTTGTAAAATTCAAGATCGTTTTGCAAATCAACAAATACAAGACATTGCATGAGGCAACAGGTATTACATCGTACATATAGAAGAAAAAAGAAAGGGATATTATTTAAATTAGACTTTGAGAAAGGTTTTGATAGAATACATTGGGATCACTTAGAAGAAATACTAATATGAAGATGATTTGGGGAAACATTGACAAGATGGATTATGGATATCTTCGTAGTTGTAAAACATGTGTCAATATCAATGGATAGTTAGATGAATATTTTTATTGCAAAAGATGAGTGAGACAAGGAGATTCAGTCTCCCATTTTCTCTTTAATTTAGCAATAAACATCTATAATAAGATACTTAGCAATTCTAAAGAGCATGATTATATTAAAGGTTTAGGAAATTTTAAGGATATTGGAGATACTCAACCTCCACTTTGTTGATGACACCCTCGTCTTTCTAGAAGCTGATTCAAAAGCAGTAGATACAATAAAGTGGATTCTGGTAGCCTTTGAGGACATTTCAGGTTTGAAAATAAATTTTGATAAATGTGAAATGTATCCCACCAAATTAGAATAAACAAAGAGCCAAGAGTTAGCTAATCAAACGAAATGTTTGCGAACTTTCCCTTTTATATATCTAGGTGTGCCACTTAGTCCAAAAAAATAAAAAAATATTGAAATATCTCGATTGAAAAAGTTGAAAGAAAATTACAAAATTAAAAGAGCTCATTGTTATCTCATGAAGGTAGAATAGTATTAATCAATTCAATTTTGTTTGCTATCCCACTGTATTGGATGTCTATCTAGGATACCAAAAATGATTAGATACAAAATTGATAGGTTAAGAAGAACTTTTCTATGGGGTAGTTCCTTGAAGAAATTTTTTCTCTAATATCATGAAAAAAAGTTTGGAGAAGTAAACAAAATGGAGGATTATGACTTATGAATCTAGAAAAAATGAATACAAGTATGTTACGTAAATGGATAGTTAGAATTAATGACACTAGAGTTAAAGGTATATGGAATGAAGTTTCAGTAGCCAAGTATAAAAACTGTAGAAGTAGTATCTCTTGTTCGCTTTTCTGAAAAGGAGTCATGGCTACAAATCAGATTATTCAATTTGAAATAGATAAATAATTAAGAAATGACAAAACTATATCTTTTTGGAATGACAGATGGCTAGAAGACTTTACTCTAGCCTCTCAATACCCAAATTTATATAACTCAGTCAAAGAGAAAAAAATTAACATTTTATGATACTATCATGGTTAGGAATATACAATTTAGATACTACAATACTTTAACTCAAATAGCTCAACATGAATTAGATTCTTTGACTAGCTCTTTGCAAGAAATTCAACTGCAAAATGATATAGATGACAAACTACATTGGAGATGGTCTTCAAATGGAAACTTCTCAGTCAAATCATTATATGATTGGATGAAATTTGGGAGAATAAAAAATAAAATATATGACTCTCTATGGCAAACTCATATTCCTTTGAAAAATAAAAGTCTTTTTGTGGCTACTTAGAAATATAAGACTCTTAACTAGAGATTTATTAGGGGAAAAAGCAATACTGGAAATTCTAAGTGTCTATTTTGTGATGATTTAGAAACCGTAGACCATTTGTTTGTTACATGCTCATATATTGGGAAAATATGGAATTGAATCACATAGTTTAATAACTTCATTTTTTTGGGAGAAACTGTTGAAGATCTATGGAAAATAGGGAACCGGATCTCCTGCTCGTAAATCCCTGCTTGTTTCGATCTGGACCGTTCAAAACTCATCTAACGGTCAAAGCATCTGCCCCCTGAATCAAATCACAGCCGTCCGTGACGATCGAGCGGTCGGATCGAAGACAAGCAGGGAAACAAGCAGGGATTTACGAGCAGCAGATTCGAACCCGGAAAATTGATGATGGGATTCCATTAAAAGATACTTTAGTTGTGGAAGCAATTAGAGGTGTTGTTTGTTGGAATGTCTGGCTTGAAATAAATAAACTGGTTTTTTCTGACAATAAAATAGCACAAGTTAGATCTATTGGGGATAAGTTTATAAGCACTGTTTTTTTTGTGTAAATCGTTTAAACATAATACTCTTCTTAAAGTGACACTCATACTGCCTCAAGACACTCAATCCTTATAGGAAACAAATATGACAAACAACCTGGAGGAGGCAAACCTGTTACTGTTGGAGTGAATGAAAAACCAAAAACTAAAGGTGTCTAACTCAAGATTCAAGTGGATTAGAGAAGCTTGATTTCTTCTGATGGAAACTGGAAGACTATTATGTTTTAGAGTCTTTTTGTAAACCTGTTTTGTAATAATTGTTATACTTTGTGGATTTGTTTGTTTTGTTGCTGATGTTGTTGGTTAAAATACTTCAGTTTACTTAGATTAATGTAGTTCAATATTTGATTTCAATTAAATTGATGAGAGTACCCAATTTTTTACAAAATAAATAAATAAATTTCATAATCTCACTCTTTTTCTTTATTTTATTAAGGTCCTTCCTTATATTAGAAACAAGATCATATACTCAATATTTTTTAGAAGTGTTTAATTTCTCAAGATCAGACACTCAATACTTTTTGAAAGTGTTTAATTTCTTTCTCCAGCATTTGTTAATATTTGAACTTGCGACTTTAATGATAATGATGATCATACTAAACACTCAAATTGAACATCATATTCATAAGTTCAGACTCTTTAATACTGTCAACTATCTGAAGTGTAGATATTCGCTCTCAATCATAGAAAATATTATCTTTGCGAATTTTGTAAATTGATGTTATACTATGTCCCATAGAAATATTATTTATACCTGTTTTCTAGAAGGGAATATAAAATAGATCTTAATTAAATCAATATCTTCTAGAGAACCTCTATTGTGAAAATTAAATTATCTCATATCCTAAATGATTAAAATAGGGAGCTCTCGAGTTCTTTGAGATCAATTCACCAACTTAGGAGCACGACTAATAGTAGCGTCTCTAATATAGGAGCAACAAAATGATCTAGCGAGATTCAAATTCAAGTCATTTCAAACTAAGCACGACCAAGCAATTGCTCCCCACCACTAGAATTTATATTCCTCGTTAACTCTACACCAATATTTTTACTTAAAACACTTTCAGTTTCTTTTGTGAAGAACACTTTTGTTAATATGTTTTGAACTATTAATATTGCTATTAAATTTACTATTATTACTATTTTTATTATTGTTTTTATCGTTGTTATTTTATCCATTTTCATTATTGTTATTATTTTTATTATTATATTTATTATTACGCTTATTATTGTTATACTTATTTTTAGAATTAACCAAGAATATTATTATTATTATAGTTATTGTTACTATAATAATAATTATTATAATTATAATTAATCAAGTGTGTTACTAATATTATTATCATTATTATTATTATTATTATTATTATTATTATTATTATTATTATTATTATAACTTTTCTTATTTTCATTATCATTTTTCATTATTTTGTATTCATTAGTATTATTATAATTAGGAAAAAATTATGTACACATAAATAGGTGCTTCCAATGTACTCCACTCAATCTGTATCATTTGATTGCATTGAGGTTCGAACCATATATTCCAATCTAATAGTACGAATTGAGTGGATTATCTATCGAGCACCTATTTAGGTGTACCTAAGTTTTTCTCTTATAATTATTATCATTATAATTGTTGTCATTATTATTATAATTATTATTAAAGTATATTAATATTAAACAAAAAATAAAATGAAATCAGATCTCACTAGAGGCGCTACTAACATTAGCGTCTCTAGTGGAGGATCAATTCTATAGCTAAGTGAGACTCAAACAAGAGAGAAATTGAGAAAACAAAATAGATGAAACTTAGGGGCACTATTAACAATAGCGCCTCCGACCATTTGTAAAATTTTCTAGAGATGTTAGACCATTACATATATAGTCTGACTCATTATAAGATCATTATAAGATTCAGATTTTAACGGATATCGAATATTCAGATTCGGATATATTTGAATACGAATACAGATAATATTTTACCGAATACAGATACAAATACGGTTTCGATTTTTGAACCGGATATGGATACATATTCGGATAATTATTTGAATCCGGATCTTATGAATTTTCGAATATCCGTCAAATATGGAGGTCCAAGTTCATTGTATTTATATTTTTTTATAGCTCAGTAAATTAATTATTTTATTATTTTATTTATTGATAATAATAGAAAAATAAATTATAAAGACAAATTATCCCATTAAATTTATTTTATAATATTATTTAAATTAATTTTATTATTGAAAAATGATATATTAATGATTTTTTTTTCATAATGTACTTATTTCATTTAATTATCCGAATTATATCTGTATTTGCATCGGTATCCGTTTATTATCCATTCTTATCTGTATTCGTTTATCATCTAATTTGTATATGTTAGGGGTGTAAGTCAAACCCGACTAATCCGATTAACCCGACCGACCCGACCAATCCAACCCGAAAAAATGCGGATTTCGATTTTTTATGGTCGGTTACGATTTTTATTTTGTCGAACCCGACATCTAATACGTGGGTACAGATTGTAAAATAAAATGTGGGTGAAACCCGACCCGACCTTTTATATTTAATTAGACAATTATACTGCTAGTAATAAAGTTTTTTATTCGATTTTCGTCACAAACTTACATGTATATTTTTTTGTCAAACTTCTTAATTTTAATTTTTAGTACGAACTAACGTTAATGTGTTATTTAAATTATTTACAATTGTTATTTTACTTTTGTATCATTAAAAAAATTGTGTGAAATATTGAAGTATGCGAAACCCGCGAAACCTGCAAAACCCGACCGCCTAAATAAAATATGAATTCGATGACTTTTATTTTTCGTTGGTTGGTTACGGGTTGAAAACACTACAACCCGAATGACATCTAACGAGTTAAAAAACTATACGAAATCCGACCAACCCGACCCATTTACACCCCTAGTATATGTATTCAAAACTATCCGAATTCGTATGCATATCCGAAAAATAATTACGGATACGAATACGATAACGCTATTATCCGTCTGTATCTGATCCGTTTGCATCCCTACAAAATGCGCACCTTTGTCCTCCATTATTTTTTTTTTTCTTGTTAGTTGGAGCAGTTGGTAATGGCAATACTGTACAGTACTCGTATACTATGCACGAATATACGGATTTTGCTGGTGCCCAACTAGGCAACTACTGTTGACTTCCATCCCCGGAAATATTACCAAAAAATATATATAATAATAGAACAAGTAAAGCCTCAAGTTTTAGCTTATGTTTTGTCTAAAAAATTAGAACTTGTTTGTGGTTATAACTCTAACTAACAAGCTACCATCCTGCACTAGATTGAAAAATTGCGTTGGACCATTTCCTCAAGGGAAAAAAATATTATGTATATAACATAACACGACCACGTCTATCCAACAATGTCTATAATATTATACTAATAAGCGTATTCATGCACAGTAACAGCAAAAAATAATATAGACGAAAAATCGTCTCATATTAATACATATTAACAAATCACGATTTTATAATAAAAAATATATATTATAAGCATATACATAATGAGTAGGGATCGGATGACAACAACTTTGCTGACATCAACTATGACAACAATCATTTTTTTTCATTTTCAAAGTCCAAATTGTTGATCCAAACCATTGAACATGATCTCCACAATAAAATACGCTTGCAGATCAAATTTTATATATTTTTTATTTTTTTACTATTTATTCAGATGGGTGCAAAAATATGTCAAAGTTACAACTACCTGAATCGTTGAATTTTACACCTGTCTTAATAAATAGTAAAAAATTAAAAAAAATATAAAATTTGATCTGCAAGCGTATTTTATTGTGGAGATCATGTTCAACGGTTTGGATCAACAATTTGGACTTTGAAAATGAAAAAAATGATTGTTGTCATAGTTGGTGTCACCAAAGTTGTTGTCATCTGATCCCTCCTCATATATAATATATACGTATTGTATCAAAAATGAATGAGTGACTTAGTGGTTAAGTATTTGAAAGGTGTTAGACTTGACATAGATTTAAAATTCATTGCCTACATTATCTTCAGTGAATTTTTACTTTAATCTCAAGTTCTACGAGATCTTATGTGGCGAATTCTTGAGAACGGTTGTGGTGAAGTTCAAATTTACTTGAGAAGCGCTGCAGATGGAATTTGATCGGATGACTGTTACACTGTCCGTCCAAAAAACCATTAAATCAGGACCCTTGAATGTTTTATCATTCAAACTCCTTAATAAGAAGGAGAGAGATTTTTAGATGTACATCTCAATGCCAAAGACCATCTTATATTCCATTTGTTCAAGAAAAGTATATCACATAGTATGTAGAAGTTATCTTTATAATATTGTAGTGTAAAAAAGTATAATTATTTGGTAATAATTTGCATCAAATAAGAACTTGTCTACACAATATTTTTTATGTGAAATATGCAAGTTCGAAATCCGATAAAAACAAATATTACGAAAACATTTATATCAAATTTAAATTTGATTTAAGTAGCAGTATATAATGGATGAGTTAATGCATTGTTTATGCAATTTGAATCTAATCCAATTAAACCTTTTCAAGTTGACCCACCCGTAAATTCACCCAACCCATTTAATTTATTTACATGCAAGTTTTGGCGGTAATACTAATACAGGTCGTACTGAACTTTCTATAATATTTTTTTATTAATCTTATTTTATATTAATAAATTAATATTATTAAAACTAGACAAAAATATAGATGATAAATATAATATCATAACAATATTTTGAGTATTAATATACACGCGGAAAAATATATTGATCATCATGTTGTTTACAAGAAAAAAATATAAAAACTGTTTTTATTGACAAAAAACTATAAATGATATAAATAATAAGCACTATGTTTGTCATTAGTTGAATTTTATATATGAGTTATATTATTGTGTAGAAGGATACATATTTTAAAATATGCAATAATAATTAAAATAATTGAGTCGGACTGATATGAATTGTTCAAGTCATAATTTTAAATCAATTTAAATTAACAAATTGTCTAAATATTAAATTATTACTTGATCCGTTAACATTCTAGTTCGTTATGCTGAGCGAGTTGAATTATTTGTACATTTCATTTTGTACAGTCTTAGATTTATTTAAGTAACAAACTTTTTGGGTCAATTATTGGAATTCAAATCAGCTGCAATCGCTCTGTGATTCGTGCAAATTAAATTTTAAAAACACAGATCCTTCTGAATCAAATTTGAACCGTTATTTACTTACAACACAATAAATTATGAGCGTCCGATCTGTACTGAGCTGCAGCAGATTTGAATCCGCATGAAAGATAGGATTTTCATAAATGTTTTTAAGATATGGCACGAATATCGATGCTATAATACGCTCCAGCAGATAACTTATTGCAACTGGTTACTGGTCTACGACTCTGAATTTTATGACTTGAAGCCTGTTAGGTTGTTAGCTTCTTCTGAAATAATTTGTGCCAACACCATATTATATTATATGAATAAAATTAGAGTGTTCTTGATGAACTTAATAAAACAAATTTTAAAATTAAATTCAAATGACAAATTCTAACTGTTGATAACGAGTGAAGTGTTTAAATATCAAATTTATTAATTTTGAATTTGTTTAATGCAAAACCAAGTAGTCAAAATATTAAAGGTTTATGAATTAGTTTCATACATTTATTATTTTGTTAATTTTTTTTACCGTTTCATTAGAATTTAATTAAAATAAAAAGTTATAAATTTAATATGAAAGTAAATCACTCGTTATGTAGATCGATTTCAACGATTCAGATTTATTATTTAAATTCGATTTTGTTAATTTTTTTAGTTAAGCCCACCAACTCGGTTGAGCTTAAAAACATCATAACTTTAATCAGTTAATCTGTAATCTGTATTATATTTTACAGAATGTTTGTTTCTCACTGTGGATATCAAATTGGTAATATTATATAATTATTATTTGAATTGATTTGTGCTGGTCAATATTCTATCTCTTTATATAGGATGCAACCGGGTAATGTCAGAATTTTTGTTGAAAAAAAAATTAGAATCCAAAAGAGTTCCTACAACTTGATCGAAATGTACATTTAAAAATATTCAGTAGAAATCAATTTAAAAAATTCCTAAAAAATTTCCTCAAAAAAAGAATTCAATAAAATTATTTAAAAATTTATTTTTTATCAAGATAAATAAGAGGTTGAGTGTAATTTTTAACACTTATTTGTAATGAATTCCACTACAAACAACTCATATTTTACTCCAGCCAAACACATCACATATTTAAAATTGAGTTTTACTCTGGCACTTTCACTTGACAAATTAATTAAACTAAAAAGTAAAATAATATTTTTGAATCAACAATTGTAATTTATTTTTTATTTTTAATAAAAGTATGGAAGCACACTCCGTATAAAAATGACTTAAAAAAATTGTACTTCGCTTCATCCGTACAGAAATTTAAGGAGTCCCATGATAGAATTTGTATTTAGTTATTTACAGCTCATTGTAATTGTCTTGTACCGATGGCAGAAATATATATTATTCCCAACTTGTTTCATTTGCTAATACGAAAAGTATTTAATCCAAAATGAGGTTCTGTCACTATTGGAATGGGTTAATTAATAGGATGGCAACTGGCAAGGGAAGTGAACTGGATTATTGATTAAAATGGCAGATATCCTTTGTTGGAAAAGCGGACTGTGTAACGAGTTGCACGTCGAAAGGAGAAAAGTTGAAAAACAATACACAAACAAACAACAAATAAAAAAAATAAATAATAAAAAAAGTAAATAAATAAGGGAGACAGATTTGCAGACTGTGGTTTGAAACATAATTTCCATTGACTAGATATAGAAAGTGCTTGCAAATCAAATAATAAAGGAAGTGATGAAATCCATAGTTTAGCATAGTGTCATGCTAGAAATGTTTGAAATCCATTTCTTTCACGGTGGGCATCACATAACCCGCCACAGAACATTCACATCCCCACCAGCTTCTTATTATCAAATTAATTTCTTTTTTCTTCTTCTTTAGAACAAATTTTCCTTTGGTGCACCTTTTTCATCTAAATTAATCATTACAAAAAATCGACCAACTCAGCTTAAAACTTCTCATCTTTCCAAAGGCTTCTAAAACCAAAATATATATACTTCCATTTCTTCCCCTCTATCTGTACTCAACTCCAGTAGCAAAGAAAAAAAAAGGATTTTCTTCTCTCTCCTTCCCAAAGATTCCTTTCCATACCCCTCCTCCTCTCCAGTCTCCTCTATTTTTTCACTCGTATATATCTACTAACATATAGTTATATACTGCCAGGAGCTCCTGGTGCCATGCCTTGATCTCCCCACCCCGCCACACCCTTTGTGACCTTGTCTCCACAACTCCGCATAATCTCCCCACCCCGCCACACCCCTTGTGACCTTGTCTCCACAACTCCGCATACTGACACAACCAATCTTTTCTCTATCTCTCTCTTTAAAACCCTCTGTTATCGCATTGAGAGGAGGAGGCAGCATAGCCTCCACAAGCCAAATGCGGAGATGCACCTCCGATCAATACCTAAAGGGTAAGGGTAAGGTTCTCAGCAGTGCTGGATCTTCTCCAAGGAGCTCCATTAGAGGATCCGATAATGACTCTGAGGAGTTAGTCGAGGTCACGCTTGATCTTCAAGATGACAATACAATTGTACTTCGAAGTGTCGAACCGGCTACAGCTGCAGCTGCTGGTTCGGATCCAGTATCGGAATCTGCTAGCACTCCTGCTTCGGCCCGATCCACTACCAACTCGAGGTCTCCCTCAATCAAGCGCACCTCCTCTCACAAGTTCCTCCAGTTTTCTCAAGAACTGAAGGCCGAGGCAGTGGCGAGAGCAAAGCAATTCTCGCAGGATTTGAAGGCCAAACTCATTCGAACTCATAGTCGGGATACTGGTTTCGGTGGCGCCAGTGGATCTGGGATTGAATCAGCTCTAGAGGCCCGTGCGGCCAGGCGACAACGGGCCCAGCTCGATCGGACGAAATCAGGAGCGCACAAGGCCTTGCGTGGTCTCAGATTCATCAGTGGTAGTCGTGCGAATTCATGGGCTGAGGTTCAGCGCAACTTCGATCGGCTTGCGAAGGATGGATTCCTCTCCCGTTCTGATTTTGCACAATGCATTGGTGAGATGGTTGAATTTGTTTCAATTTTTGGTAATTTTGTTTCCATTTTGCTGTTTTGAGAGTTCTTAATGGATTGAACAGGGATGGTGGAGTCAAAGGAATTTGCACTGGAACTGTTCGATACATTGTCGAGGAGGAGGAGAACGAAGGTGGATAAGATTTGCAAAGATGAGCTGAAAGAGATCTGGTCCCAGATCACAGATCAGAGCTTCGATTCAAGGCTCCAGATTTTCTTTGAAATGTATGAATTAATCTTTCAATTGTAGCTGATTTCTTTTTATGGCCATGTGCATTAATGAAAGTATTTATTGGTATATTGAATTGAAACTTTAATTTCAGGGTTGACAAAAATGCGGATGGAAGAATAACAGAAGCGGAAGTGAAAGAGGTACGTTCGTATTTACAGTTTACTTTGCAGACTTGAGTTGACCATAAGAAATTAACATTTTTGCGCTGAAATAAAAATTTGAATAAGACATGTATGTATGTTATTATAAATATGGAACTCATTTATGATCCTACGTTAATGAAATTTGATAAGATATAATATACGAGCGCACGAACTCCAAAAATTTAGATGGGGCTCACACTAGCAATAAATTTTCTAATTTTCTGAACACAAAACAAAACGAAAGTTTGGCAGATGTTAGGTTGTGGGTGTATAAAAAAAAATTCATTATTTTGATAATCAAGAGACAGTTTTTGTAATTGGACCTTTTAATTTTTTTGATAAGTTTTGTGGGCTCCTTTTATTTTAATTGTAAATTACGCCTGGGGTCCCAGACAGTTTTTCTAGTTTTTGGGGATTTGGGCGCAAAAAACAATTTCCTATATAATTTAAATAAGTTGTGGAGTGAAACGAGCAACATTATCAACCATTTGTTATAATGAAATATTAGAAATACATTTTCCATCCAGGGATCAAAAGCATATGATATCATATGCAGTTGGTGAGGGAAAATGAAATGGCAGATTGAATGGCTCTTTCAGATTAAAAATACATTTTTCACCCTGGGTTTTTGGTCTCCATGTTATGCAAATCTGTCATACCCTTTTAATAGTCTTTAAGGGTATTTATAATAATTATTTTTATTATTATTATTTCAAAAATACTGGAGAGAACCTGACGTAGCACAAGCATTGCCACGCTATCTCCACAATAAATGCATAAACAAGCTCATTGACGTTGTTGAATTCTCACAAGATTGTGACTAAATCAAAGAATATATTTCTAAGAGTAGTAGGAGAGGCAGGTAACCTGAAACTAGTAAAGAAGAAATTGAAATATTATTATTATTAGTTTATTACTATTAACAACGAATTTTAAAACTGTTCATAGACTTTGAAGATGTCTATTCAGATATACAATTTATGTTTTGTTACTTAATAGTATAGTCGATTTGACAGTTGACAAAGTCTCTCATATACATCACTTTTCAGATTATAATGCTCAGTGCGTCAGCCAATAAGTTGTCAAAATTGAAGGAGCAAGCGGAGGAATATGCAGCACTTATCATGGAAGAGTTGGATCCAGAAGGCCTGGGCTACATCGAGGTATTGACACAGTAAACGCGTTTGATTTTATTAATTAATTATAGAGTTCATATATGAACTAATAAAATATCCCCAACTCTTTAGAACGTCGAAGTAAAGAATTCCGCAATGTTTATTATTCATGCTCCAATAGCTAAGCTTTTTCATTTATGCACGTATATTTGGAAAATTGATTTGCCATCTCGGCGGTCCATCTTTTAAATTTTAAAATCGTATTTTTCAAATCCCCCAATTCCGATCGCTTTAATTTTCTCGTCGAAAAAGTGTGTTTTACTAATATTTTAAATATTAATTTAGTGAAACGACAGACAATAGAGTAAAATCTGCAAAATTACAGTACATGGAGATCTTTACCTATTTACGAACGATCGACAGGAGGGCTGAAACAGTAAATAGAAGTGTTTGGTTTTAGACGACGCATTGTCTTATCTGTCCAGTTTAAAAGAAAAGCTTATTTCGTGGGGGTAAAATACGGAACCGAATCAGTCGCTTCGTAATACAGGTAGCGCATTAGATGTAGTTCGTCGGATTTTTTTTTCAGCTGCATTAAAATACGTGTAGTTTAGTAGTGGTACGTCGTCAGATTTTCTTCAGCTGCATCAAAATATGTGTAGTCTAGTAGTTGTAGGTCGTCACATTTTTTTCAGCTGCATCAAAATACGTGTATCGCGGTAGTTGTAGCCTTGTAGGTCGTCGGGTCTTCAGTTGCATCAAAATTTGTATCTATTTTTAAAACTTCCTCTTACTTTCGTCGCGTGGTCCATCAGTGACTATCAATACGAACTATCTTTTGAGTAGGGGTGTAAACAGATAATATTCGGTTTATAAGGATCCGTATATGAAAAATAACAAAAAATATTTAATTCGCATTCTTATTCGAAGATATCTTTATATGTATCCGTATCCGAAAAATTTTAACGGATAAAAATACGATTTGACTATCATCTATCTGTATCTGACCGTTTAACTATTATTTAATAGTATTCTAAATTTCATATTCGTATTCAAGATTATCCGAAGTTATATTTATATCCGAAATTTTTTTATGAGTAAGAATATAATAAAATAATTATCCGATACGTTCACATTCCACTTTTGAGTGCAATACACTAATACGGCACTACGCTACTGCAGCCTCAGACTCATAAAATACACATAGTAACAGGGGTCCACCAGTCCATGACTAGCGCATTTCACATCGTTGGTTGGGACTTGGTCCACTTGATCCACTAACCCATGTTATGCACTCGTCACCTTATTTTTCTAAATTTTCCCGCGAAATAATAACCTCATTTAGTGTTTATTAACGTATTACATTTCTCCAGAAGAACGCTGGAGACAAAGACGATCCACAAATAAAATTTAGTGTTTATTAAATGGTACAAATTATGATTATCTTTTTCCTGTGACAACTGCAAACAATTGTACTAAAAGCGAAAACACGCAAAGAACAAAAAAAGTCGGGTTTTCCGTTCGCATCGACAAAATGGGGATGATATTCTTTTTGCTAGAATAATAGTAATGCCGCGTACATCCCATTAAGCCTTCCAATAGGGAATATTGTCCGATTGTTTGCTGGCTCTCTCCCAAAATGTATCTGTTGGTGAACAAGTGACAACAGTTTTGTCACGTTATACGTGGCATGTTGTCTTTGTTCGTTTAGTTTCACATTATTTTTGGGTGAACTTTTTATCTTGGGTAATATTCCAACCATATTCTCCTTTATCTTTTTCAGATACCAAAAAAATATTTTTGCGGGATAAATCTATTCTTGTGGGGAGTTTATTTTAATTTGGCAAATAATTCATTATTTAAGAACAGAATAACCAACACTTTCCAACTCGAATTATTTTTCTGTTTGATCTACAAAAAAAAATAAGAATTACATTCATGGTTCTGCTTTCAAATATTTGACAGTTATGGTCCTACTTTTTTTTTTGCGTTCAAACGTGCTTTCTAAACGCACTCGTTCAGAAATAGAGATCACTCGAGTTTACGAAACACAAATATTATCAAGTATTTTTTAAATATGCGTTCACGTCTAAACGCAACGTCTGAAATGCGTGTTCAGACATGGAACACATATTTGAAATTTTGCACCATACTTAATCATTTTTGTCGTTTGTTTTTTCAGCGTGAACGAACGCATGCGTTTAGTCTGAATGCCGAACGCAGAAAAATAGAGTCATTAATGCCAAATTTTTGAAATGAGGATCACAAATGTCATTCTTACTTTTTTAAGGACCAAACAATTTTTTTTTCCAACTCCAGCTCATCTGGCTAGGGCTGTTAATGGATGGGTTCCAGTCCATGTCTAGCTCAGTCCGCTGAGGAGTTGAAGTCCATGATCAAATCAAGTTCATAATTATCTACTAACTTTCAGTTCATGTTCAATTCATCTTATAACTGAATAATGTTCACCATTTATCCATAAGCTAACCATGCAGATCTGATTCTGAACACCACAGTGCACAATTCTCTTTAAATGAAAGCTCTTTTATCACTGTATTGAATAAGGTTTCTTTGTGCGAATAACTTAATTCTCTCTCTGTGAAACAGAAATTTTAGAACTTGGTTGATCTATTGAAATGTTTGAACATATTTTCATTTAATCTCATATTGAGCTTTCAGTTAGTCCAGAATTAGTCTAGTTCAGTTTTAGTAATTGAACTTGAACTGAACTTCAATCAAAAATAAGAAATAATTCATCCATAAATGTTCAATAAAATTCAATCAATTTTGTTCATGAATCGTCATATTCATTAGCGGTCCTAAATCTGACAATGAGTGTACAGAAAAGAAAAGGGCAGGACTGTCAAGTCAAATCTTGACTATTTCACGGAATCATAATATTTGTGGAGTTGTCAAATACGAAAAGTCGAAAACGAAACGGAATTAAGTTCTTTTTTCCGTTTAGTTCACGAAAAAAATCGTTCCGTCCGTCATTTTGTTTTACGAACGAAACAAAAATAGTTTGTTATTTTTTCGTTTGTCACAAAACGGAACGGATTCCGTGATATTTCATAAAACGCAAGTCCGAAGTCAAAATTTTGTTTTGTTACTATTTTATTTTTTGCACGAAAATAAATATTTGTTTCGTTGCGTACTTGCGTTCTAATACGGAATATAAAAATTATTCCGTTTTCGTTTAGTTTACCACAAAACGGAACGGAATACGGTCGAAATTGAATCGTGGACGGCCCTAGACATTCCCATTCAATTCTGAGTTTCCCACCATCACACATCACCGCAACTTTTGTGGAAGTTCATGACATCGTTTGTTTTCAAATCGAACCTCGTCATTCTTTCATAGTGGTTCAACAAACAGCTGTCAGAAATACTCCCTGAAATGAAATTGACATGCTGCGCGCATCTGTGGATCATGCATGCATAGAGTATGAATACGGTTTTTCTTTTTCCCAAATTTTTTTTTTTGACATCGTCTGGATCCTTTATTCGCGCCTAACTCAGCCACAACCGCTTTAACCAACATGAAGCTTAAATGCATCCATGTGGGATGTGGCGCCATAAATGTTCCTTCGTTTTAGTTCTTTTGTTTTATTCTTTGGTCCTCACATGATTTGAGGGCTTTAATTTA
This sequence comes from Eleocharis quinqueflora, assembly GCA_964058865.1. NCBI lineage: Eukaryota > Viridiplantae > Streptophyta > Magnoliopsida > Poales > Cyperaceae > Eleocharis > Eleocharis quinqueflora. Next base: position 120,019 of record CAXKVX010000296.1, on the reverse strand, counting down.
TTTGTACAAATTCAATTATTTTCTACAGCTTTGTTGTTAGTTTGTTTTTTATTACAAGTTTTGTTGTTAGTTTAACTTTGAATACAAGCCAGCTTAATTAATTCACATTGACATTTTATGTGGTAATGCAAACAAACAAAAAAATTGTCAGGCAAGGCCATCTGTATAGTTCCATTACCAGATTGAAAAGAAAAAAAGTAGGAGAAATACAGTCTATATTAAATACATATTTCCATAAGTTAGCACGTTTATACAAACCTGGTTTATGTATGCCAAAAAGGGTAAAAAACTAACTAGATAGAGTTACTGTCGGAGACAGGTTAATTTAATAATTTTGACACAGTTGCAAATTGTCAGAACTAAAAAATATTTTCTTATGAGAGAACATAAAGGATAAGTTCGTTGAGATGAGGAATAGTTCTTTTTTTCCCTTGTTTTGTTTTACCATCATTTTGACTTTCTGAACTAACAATTAATTGCAATGACATACAGGTGTGGCAACTAGAGACATTATTGCTGCAAAAGGACACTTACATGAACTACAGCCAAGCACTCAGCTACACCAGCCAGGCGCTAAGTCAGAGCCTAGCTGGGCTTCGACAAAAAAGCCCAATGCGGAAACTTAGCACCAAACTACGCTACTATTTAGAAGACAACTGGCGCCGTATGTGGATACTAGCCCTTTGGATCATGGTCATGATAGGCCTGTTCACTTGGAAGTTTTTTCAGTATCGAAACCGATATGTTTTTGAAGTCATGGGGTACTGCGTCACTACTGCTAAAGGAGCAGCTGAGACTTTAAAACTTAACATGGCTATTATTTTGTTGCCGGTCTGTCGAAACACCATAACTTGGCTGAGATCAACTCGTGCCTCAAGATTTGTACCATTTGATGATAATATTAATTTTCACAAGGTTAGTGTTATGTTCTCCTTGTTATTGCTTTTTTTTTTATCTATTTTAAGATCACAATTTCTATATAATACTGATTCCCAGAAAATCTGTGTATGTTATTTCCCTGAAACACGTGAAGCATTTGTTATATACCACAAAATACCCATGCCAATATTTAATCAGTGTAGAAACATTCTTCATACAACGAGTCACCATAGATATAAATGATATTTTCAGCATTTTGAAAAAGATATGTTAGGATGAGTGGATGGATGACCATTGTTCTATATTCAATATTTGAAGTTGTCTTTGATTTTCTTTATTTCCCTGTTTAAATAGGATAATCTTGACCTTTTATACAGGGCTTTCATGAATTTTTGGTTCCTTAAAAAATTTGTAACAATTGCATTTGGATTTGGCAGCAGGCCAGCAGCTAGCAGTTACTATATGAATTTATGGTGTTACGTAGTTAATTGTGAGTGTATAATAATCGTCACTTTGGTTTTAAACTCACAATTATTTGCCTTGTGACATTTTGGAGATTTAATATAAATTTTTGTTAAGCTACAATTACAATAACTTTCGAGGTGAATTCTTGCTGGCTGCAACTCTTCTATATCGCTACCATGCCATTAGTCACTACTTTTAAACTTAAAAAAAAATATTTCTTTCTTTCAGGCCCTCAGATCAGGGCATCTTTTTGTTATAATTGTATATAAAATCATGTATCCTTATACTAGGTGTAAACATAACATTTCATATAGTGGGGAAAGAGATTGGACCTTACTTCTTGTGTCCACTTTTGATAGTTTAGTTACCTCACCTAGTGGCAGTGTGCTCACCAACAGTTCCTTCCCTGTTTCCCACTTATCATTACCTTTTCTTTTATTCACACACATGAAGAGACACCTGGACATGAAGAAACGTTTCTGATTAAAAATTTAAAAGTTTTCTGTGGATCTTTTAGAATAAAGTTTAGTTAAAAATGGTACTTTGGTCTTTGGATTATTTAAAAAAATATTTTTATTGCTAAAAAAATTGTAGAGGTGAGCATACCCCCTCACTCTTTTTACTCTTATTGAAAAACAAGTATTAAAAAGGAATATTTTTTTATGCTTGTAAAATCAAGGTACATTCCACGGAAAAATAAGCACAAGCTATTCCAGTTTGCTATGTTCCTTTTAATAAATGATTACTTCTTTTATTTTGTTCACACATCAGCACATTAGGCTACCATATAGGCATCATTTCTGTCCCAATTCATTTGGATGTTGCAATATTATCTTGGAAAGCGTGGGAAATATTGTAACTTTGTTAGTGGAACTTCAAGCTGAGGCATGAGGCCACTTGTCAGTTGTCACTTCTAACTTCTAAGCCATACTCTGTATTGTGTTTGTGTGTGCACATATCTTCTGCCTTTGCAGCTTGTGTAGAAAATTTTCTGATGAAAGTCTGAATTGTGGACTGCCAGCTAATATATAACTATAAACACATTCTTGTAACAGACTATAGCAGCAGCAATTGTGGTAGGTGTAATTCTTCATGCTGGCAACCATCTTGTATGTGACTTCCCTCGCCTGATAAATGAATCAGAAGAGAAGTACGCACCATTAAAACCCTACTTCGGTGAAACAAAGCCGACATATATGAAGTTGGTTCGTGGTGCTGAGGGCATCACTGGGGTTATCATGGTAATTTGCATGACAATTGCATTCACGCTCGCAACTCGGTGGTTCAGAAGGAGTCTTGTCAAGTTGCCACATCCTTTTGACAAACTGACCGGGTTCAATGCATTTTGGTACTCTCACCATTTGTTGGCAATTGTTTATGTCTGCTTGGTGGTGCATGGCCAGTGCTTGTACCTGATCCATGTTTGGTACCGCAAAACGGTAAGCTATATATTTTGTATATATCTAAGTTTATGGTCTGTAGTCATATACCAGATGTTAGTTATGTGCAAGGCCTTGCTGTTCTGGCCGGTTGGTACTCAGGGTTTCAGTTTTAATTGGAGTTTAACTGATTGAAACCAAACTACATCCTATCTTCTTAAAGCATACATTGCAATATATAAAAAAAAACATGTAGCAAACTTTTTCTTTTTCTTTTCTTCTCCTCATGAGGTTTGTTGGTTGTGATGTAGACATGGATGTATTTAGCTGTGCCAGTTTCAATCTATTTAGGCGAGAGGACACTACGAGTTCTCCGATCTGGTTACTACTCTGTCAGATTGCTAAAGGTACCTATAATAAAGACTTTTCTGACATTACATTTTTCTAGAGTGTCCATCCTTTTTTACAACATTATAATTGTGTTTTGTAGGTTGCTATTTACCCTGGTAATGTTCTAACACTACAAATGTCAAAGCCACCAGCATTCAGATACAAGAGCGGGCAATACATGTTTGTTCAATGTCCGGCTGTGTCTTCCTTTGAATGGTACATTTCTTTATTTCATATTGATGTACATATTTGTCTAAAACTTGGGTAGTTATTTTAGGTACCAATATAGTTCCAAGACATCTACAACAATTACAATCAGATTTCACAATTGAAAACTTCATATATGTGATAATCAAGCTTGCCATTGTCACACTTCAAATGCTCGTGTATAATAACTTGTTCTCTCTGCTTGATGTTTCTCATTTAACTTTATATTTGTTTCAGTAACTATGAAAAATTCTGAATCTTCTTACATTAGTAAAATAGGAAATGTTTTTCAAGATTTTGAAATTTATCTTCAAATGTATGAAACCTATTTTTGAGTTAAAAATGACATTGCAACACGAAATTGTATATTGTCTCATTGATTTTGATGGTTAAATGTCTATTAGGCACCCCTTTTCAATTACTTCAGCACCTGGGGATGATTATTTAAGTATTCATGTGAGGCAACTTGGTGACTGGACAAGAGAGCTGAAGAGAGTCTTTTCCTTGGCTTGTGAGCCTCCTGGTGCTGGTAAAAGTGGCCTCCTCAGATTAGATGAAACCACCAAAAAGAGGTATATTTATATTCAAATTCCAAGTTGTTTGGCTGAATAGATTAGTAAGTATATATGTTGGCATACAATTGAAAGTTCAAATTCTTTTTTTCCCTTTCAAATGGAGCTATAGAGACCAAATTGGAAAACCTATCTATGTCATATTATTAGGCTTGGTCACTTAGGGTCTGCTCCAGACGAAAATAAGGAAGAAAGGAAAGGTAAGGAAGGAACGGGAAGGAAAGGTGAGAATAAGGAAGAAGGATGAAGGTGAAAACTCACATGACGAGCGTGAGTAGGAAGGAAGGAACGATGAAGAATGAATTGAGTTTAGTGTTGTAACCTTCTCTACCCTCCGATTCGGAAGGGAAAAAAAAACCGGCGAATGGAACAATCTAACCTCGTTCGAATCTTTCCTTCCTTTGACAGAACGCGTTGGAGCAAGGAAACTCGTCTTCTTCCCTCACCTTCCCTCACCTCCCCTCGTAATTCTACGTCCTGGAGCAGACCCTTAGGGAGTCTAGTAATTTGGTAGTTTCAGCGCTTGATGCAAACAGTTAAAGTGAGATTGTGTCAGTACTCGGAAAAAGTTTTCGTCTCGTTGGCGGACGTATCGAACCAAAATAGGATCTCATATTTACATCTTGATACACTGATTTACCATAATAATAAATAGAGTCAATGGTGGCCGCAGGAAGAGCCGCTTCTTTTTTGCGGGCTCCCATTCACCAGCGCAGACTACATACAAGTGCTCCCCGGACCGTGCTGGATAGTTACCCATCACACGGCTCTAAAACCCAACCTAGGGAAAAAAGTAAAAGCGCCTCTTCCTGCGAAACGGCCTTTGCCCTTCGTTCGATCCTCGCGAATAAAGTCTTCCGAGTCAGCAGAGAGGGACCCCAAGAGGTTAAGGAACTTAGTAGTAGAAAATAATTGGCCCACCCTTTTTGGGTGGACCTTATTATCTATCGTTTTTAAGGGAGTTTTCTTGACTCGGGAAATCACAGAGGCTAAGCATGACTTTTTAAAATACTTCATTCATGTAAATTCTCATTGCAGCTTGCCAAAGCTTTTGATTGATGGGCCTTATGGTTCACCTGCACAAGACTACAAAAAGTATGATGTGTTGTTGCTCGTTGGATTAGGGATTGGGGCAACACCATTTATTAGTATTTTGAAAGATCTACTAAACAATATCGTGAAAATGGAGGAAGAAGATGTAAGTTCTTTTGTCATGATTTACAATTTTTATCTTACTCTCCACCAAGATAAGAAGCAGTTAATATTATGTTTTGCATCTTCCATTTTTTTCCACTATCGGTTTCTTTTTCTACCTCAATTAAAGATAACAGGAGATAGAAAATGAGAAACGAAATATTTATCTGCATCCTATCTGCACCTGAATATCCTAAGTGGTAATTCATATTAGATGCATTTCTATTATGACAGTACTATAAAATGGTTAATTTGCAAAGTTACCCTTCTTTAGACTTCTAACTCCTTACCCGATGTCTCTCCCTTTTTCTTTCGTAAAGGAAGCATTTGAAGATCTGTATCCTCCACTCTGCCAGAACCGTGCGCATGTCGACTTGGGAACACTAATGAGAGTTGCATCTCGGCCAAAGAGATTGTTTAAGACTACCAATGCATATTTCTATTGGGTCACACGTGAACAGGGTTCCTTTGATTGGTTCAAGGGAGTCATGAACGAGGTTGCTGAGCTAGACCAAAGGGTACATTTTCTTTTATATAGATTCAAGTTTTGGTATAAGGAATAAACTCTGTATATTTGGTACATATCAAGCACGGAGCAATACACCAACCTCCCATTTCAGTAATGCTAACATATTAATTATTCTTTTAGGGAATAATTGAGATGCACAATTACCTGACAAGTGTTTATGAGGAAGGTGATGCAAGGTCTGCTCTGATTACAATGCTTCAAGCACTTAACCATGCCAAGAATGGTGTTGATGTGGTCTCTGGAACCAGAGTATGATCATTGTTCCCTCGTTTTCAATTTGTTGCATATCTTTCTTCTTATTGAAATTTGACGACTAATGCATGGTGATTTGTACTAAATCCTTCTTTTTTTCTTCCCTGTAGGTTCGAACCCATTTTGCGAGACCAAATTGGAAAAAGGTTTTGTCTAAAATTGGTTCCAAGCACCCTTGTGCTAAAATAGGTACCTATAATTACATCTATTTTTTTAACCGCAAACTCACAACTATTCTTGGAGATTGAGATAGATATCAGCTCACTCGACCTATTAACAGTCTGGCATAGGATTATTTTTACCTGGGAAATTGGAATACTGTACCTCTTGGTTTGTTCAGATACCTTACTGTATAATGCTGGATGTGAAACAAATTGGAAAATTTAGTCACATCTTTCTCAAAATTGTCACGAAAATGGTACTGATGCCCATAGGCAACCAGCCAAACATTATACATCTCCAGTATAATTATGTAATCAAGTACAATAGCAATATTTATATTTCCAATATAACAGTATGACTATGATTACGATGAGCAAACATGCACCAAATTAGCTTTTAAGAAATTACTCCTGGTGCATTGGTACTGATGCCCATAGGCAACCAGGCCAACATTATACATTTCCAGTATAATTATGTAATCAAGTACAATAGCAATGTGTATATTTCCAGAATAACTGTATGACTATGATTATGACGAGCAAACATAACGCTAAATTAGCTTTTAAGAAACTACTTCTAGTTGCACTGAAAGAATTCTTTTTTTTTATATTAATAAAGTGGTAGATGGCATTTACTTGAGATGATTGTATATTATGTTGTTATGCAGGAGTGTTTTATTGTGGGGTCCCACTACTGGCCCAAGAATTAAGTAGACTTTGCTTTGAGTTCAACCAAAGAGGTGCATCTCGTTTTGAGTTCCACAAGGAGCATTTTTGACACGCACGTACATAGCTTGACAAGTTGCTATTTATTTTGTATAGTTTTGTTGTCCATAATTAAATAGTATAGGAGAGGGAATGAGATTTGTCTTTAAATTTGTTTGACACGACCAAGAAAAACAAAAGGCTGGAGTACTTGGTCGAGTACAGGAGGAAATGGAGCCTGCTTCACCATTTTGAAAACAAAAAGAAAAGAAAATACTATTGTAAATGCACTTATAGACATATAGATCATGCCGTTGAAAAATAAAAAATAAATTATGTATAGTTTTTGGCGTCTCGAGCGACAACTGGCAGATAATGGAGGAAAAAATAAAGGTGGAATTGGGATCTCTAGAGCTGTATTTTTTCTTTTGTTTCACTAAATGTGGAGAAAATTTTGGTGAGCAAACATTTGTTATTTCGGACTCGAAGCTCACAACAAACACGTGTGGACCAAACCACTACGAGGGGGTTTCCACATTCCAGCATTTTATGTGCATTGTAATTAACTGATTTTGTGATTTTGTGAGTGCAATTGAAGTTCGATCAGGATTGGATAGATGGAGGCGTTAATGTTATTTAATTTGGGTCAAATACATGGTTAGGTTAACGATAGATGTTGTAGCTATTGTTGGTTGATAAGTCAAATTCCCTTTTGACTTTGAACCTGTTACCTGTGAGGCTTACTCTTCAAGCATATATTTAGATTTAAAAAGAATATTAATCTTGCACTGAACAAAATTATTTGAACGATCGACCATGATATATTTTACTTTTCTTCAAAGAGTCCATGTTAGTGCATGATCTGTGCAGCATTTTATTGGCGATACTGTGTAATATTTGACTAGACAACTAACACAGTTTTTTTATTAGTAGAAATGTATTAAATATTTGAGTGAGATTATGATATTTCACAAAGCATCACTAACGCGATACTTCGCTTTCGTATATCTAATTTCAAAGTTCAAACGACTGATTTGAATCGTTGAACTTGATCTTCATATTAAAATATCTTTATATAATAGCAAAGTGATATTATAGGAATCAATTAAAAAAATTAATTTAAAAATCATAATAATACAAATAATAAAGTAATGATAGGACCATCATATAATTTACTCTTTTAAACTTGAACTTTGATTTGCAACCAGTTGGGTGAAATTGTTAACTTGGAAGACCTGATTGAATAGAAGATCAAATCTGCTGGAGCTATTTGATTGTTTTCGTATAAAAAGAATCACGTATCTGAATCACGGAGCTACTTTTTTTTTTTGTTTTTACTTTTGTATGATTTGATGGAGAAAGATTTATAATGGTGAGAAAATCTTGCAGCTGTCCCCTAACTAGTAGTATTAAACTATTTGCCAAGTCTGCTATAAATTAAAATCAATTTGAATTGTTTTATTATTGATAATAATTAATGACTTTGATTAATTATGATTATGATAATAATTTTTAGTGACAGAAAAACTAGTCTAAATTGTTTGTTGTTGGTCGAAGTATTCAATTCAGCATATAGACCAAATGTCCCAAATATTTATTGTCAACAAACTTTCATGTCTTATTAGTAGCTTAAACAAAAATATTTGTAATAATCATGTCGACGAATAATAATATATAAGAATCGAGCGTGGAAGGACATGAAGTCGAAATATAAACTAAACAGAAGTTGAGTAATTATTGTTCAAAAAGTATTGTTCAAATTTCATTCATCCACAGATAGCCACAAGATTGGCTTCTTTTTTTTCTTTTAAAAATCACGCCTCGCCTCGCCTCACTTTCTTAAAATTTAATGAGGTAAAGATGAAATTTTTAAAAAAGAGCCGTATTTTGCGTAATTGTGGCATTCTATTTTTCAAGAAATTATTGTTGAATGTCTTAATTTATATAAGCAATATGAAAAGGATGAAAATAAATAATTGATTATATTTGACCCAAAAATATTGAGATGATAATGGCGCTTTCATGTGCAAATAGAACGATTGATACGTTCTAACCACCAATAACACGTATTTAAGAAGGTTGTGTGCAAATAAATTGATTGATACTGTCTCATTTAAGAATTATTGTGCTCTAATAATATTGGAAAAGATTCTTTAGTGTGCTCTTATGTAAAAAAAAAATGATGAAAAAATGAGAAGAAGAAGAAGATGCCCCTTCCCCTCAACCTTGAGCCTTTATATAGTGTTCAAAGTCGACCATGTTTCATAGAAAAACGAACTAAATTTGCGCCTCAGTAATAATGAAATTGACTGGATTTATGCTTCGGTTACCGATTTATACGTGGGAGTTGGGACATGGTTAAGCTTCTCTTTACTCGAATAAGGTATTGTTTCGAGACCGGAATGGAGATGGTCGAAAATTTTCCCTTTGGTTTCGAGACGACTTAAATGTGAAGATACTAAAAATTTCGAGTCAATCTTTTATAGTCGTTTTGGGCCTAATGTATAAAAGGGCTGGGCCTCCGTGGAATAGCCTATCATTGGTAAACTTTGTAGATTGAATATAACTTTGAAATTAATTCATCTATAGTGAAAGATTCCTCCGAGCTCCGAATCCGTATCCCTTCGAAAGAATCGACACTTCCGTATTACGGAATTGACAACGAAAGTATTGTAAACAGTAAAAAATGTTATAATAATTATTATGGTTAGTGGCAGATTCATTTTAGGACAAGCTCGGACAAGTGTCTAGGCTTGATATTAAAAAAATGTGAAATTTAGTGTATTTTTTGTTATTTTTGTAGTGAAAAATAAATGTTTAATGATATTTTAGTGCGTTTTAGTGTATTTGTGTCCGGACTTAATCTCAAACTCAGTGCCCGAACTTAATTGTGCCCGAACTTAATTGTGCCCGAGCTTAATTGGACCTCTGAATCCGCCACTGATTATACTAGCATAAAAAAACAAACATGTCAAAACCTGTTGATTGAAATCATAGTCCCAATTGGCCATGTTTGATTGTGGAGTAAGAGGTGGATTAACTCTCTTACTCCACACTTAATTCACCAAACGTGGAGTAAAATTAATGGAGTAAGTTGGAGTAAGATTTCAATTAATCCGGAGTAAATTACTTCACCTCTCCACCTTAACTTGAGTAAGTAATTTAATCCGAATTAAAATTACTTCACAATCAAACATGACCAATGAGTTCAATCCAACATATCACTTAGACACATGTCATGACGTCATTCCAACCTTCCTCGACGTCATGACCTAAATCATATAGATACGTGTTTGAAGTCAGAATTAGAGACATTTGCCATTTCAAACACACAATGACACAAGCGCATGTCAATTCGTGATTGCACTAATCACCTAATTAGTATTGTATCAACGACAACATGAGTACAATATATTCTGGAATGCACGCTACACATGATATAATGCAATTATACTTTATACAACACGTCGGATCTCATCATTCTCTTCACTATCGGATACACTTAATGGTGAGTTTTGAAGGAGAGATTGAAAATAAAAATTGAGAAGAAAAAACGTCATACAAATTAATAAAACAATATACTTGGAGCATAAAAAAGTTTCTCTGAATAAAATAAAATGGGAAATATGTCTCAACTCTCTCTCAAACTATGGATTGTGAATTTGTGATAAGTTATCCTTCAAATTTTTAATTCGACCAAACATTCCTTCGAACTATCAATTCATGGCTAACATTCCAAAAGTAAATTAACCATCTAATATTTCATTATGACTTATGGGATAAGATGATCAAATTTTAAATTAACAAACTACACAACACTTTAATTTTCAAAATATTAATATATTAGTATATTAAAATGTATTTTGAAGTCGGTCATTACTCATCTCATAATAAAAGATTATATAATTAATTTATTTTCAGAGATATTTGCAAGATTATATAATTAATTTATTTTCAGAGATATTAGCCACAAATTGATAGTTGGGAGAGGGGTTGTGCAAATTAAGGCCAGGTTCGGTTTTTTTAGAACGGGCCCTAAAAGTTTGGGAAATCACAACTTCATAGTTCGGACGAGTGTTGAAACATGGATCCGTATCTGCTGTCATTCTTTCGATGGCAGCGTTTGTATGGCAGTTGATCTGGACCGCTGTCTTAAATTTCAACGTTGTAAATTTGATCTTGTGAATTCCACCTGTCAGCCTCTCTATGATAACTCGCTGTCATCGAAATAATGACAGCGGAACCGTTTTTGTTGAAACATATTCTCAACAAAATAAGAAAAATAAAAGAAATAAGTTTTAGTTCTAATGAAAACAATGAGATATTTCGCATGTAAATTGAATATTTTCAGAATTTTATAAACAGGCCAACTGTTAAATCATAAAAATACCTTCAGGTTAGCTCAGATTTCGAATCCGGAATTCTGCTGCTTTATACATAATAAAAAAGTTTCGGCTTTTGGGTACACCAATCATTGTTGCGTTTTCATTTGATAATTTTGCATACTGACACACACAGTATGTCGTTTTTCTGTAGTCAACACGGAACCGGATCCGCTGCTTGTAAATCCCTGCTTGTTTCCTTGCTTGTTTCGATCTGAACCGTTCAAAACTCATCTAACGGTCAAAACATCTTCCCCTGAATCAAATCACAGCCGTCCGTGGTGATCAGGCGGTCGGATCGAGACAAGCAGGGATTTACGAGCAGCAGATTTGGACTCAGTGAACACACGGCATGAGTCACCTCCCACTGACACAGGGGGCTACTTTGGACAGCGATTAATTTACTTTCCGAACAGCTTAGCAATTGAAAATGACCAAGTTGTCCTTCATATCTTTTCTTCAATAGAGGAAACCCACCTATATTTTTTAACACTCCTCCTTCTTCTCCGCCCTCAACTGTCTTCTTCTTTCTTCAGTCAGTCTCTCTCAGTTTTCCTTCACAGTCTTCTTTTTCGATCTCTTTCTCTCCTCTTAACTTCTCCTTTGTCTCCACAACAGTGAGAAGCATTCAATGTACGAAAATAGTTGGTCCAAAAGACCTAGACAATGAAATATTATCCCTTCTCCGACCTCAGGCAGCTGAAGCTCTCTATCTCTCAAACAACTCTCAACTTCATTTTTTTTTAGTGAAGTCTGCATATCAATTGTATCGATTATAACACTTAAGTACTTATCTGAAAAATGCATGATCTAAAATAAAAAGGAAATTAGAACAATAAGCGAATTTCTTGTCATTTGACTTTGTTTCATGTTTTAACATAAAAAGAAAAAAAATGTAGTGCATTACACTGGTACACCAGTACACTGCTTGACTGGACAAATTTTGATTCCAGCTTTGATCGTGACACACTTCAAATTTAGTTGGGCAAAGGTTTGGTTAATTTTTCTTGATCAATTCTGATTTTATTTTCCTTTTAAAAAATTGAACCATCAGGTGTGCTCTCAGTTGTTTGAATGCTAGTTATTATGTGGATCTGATTCCAAATTATTGCTGAGTAAGTGGAAATTAGAGATGATTATGCGTGATTGGTTGCTTGGTTAGCATGGTTCTTTAATTACCACCATTATGGGTTTGTCTTTGGTGCATGAATGAACTGATGCATGTGGTTATCACATACCGCGTACTAGTTCTATCATGAGGCAGTTGAACTAGTAAATGGATTTTGTTAACCGTATGGTATCTATTTACCCTCTTTCTGAGTGTCTTGTTGTCTTTGTATAGTACTACAACCATACTTTGGTCGGTACCTGAAAAAGAGCCGGTATGCTCAAGTGTGTTGGTACTGGTGCTCAATTATATCCGGCTACTGTTCTGGAGTAATTGGCTGCTGAGGTGAAATCAATCTCTCAATTTTTCTTTTCTTGATTTTAATAGTAACATTATAGGAAATTTTATTAAATTGTTTTTTATTTCCAATAGGTGCTTGAGTTGGTTGTTAATGCTGCAAGAGATAACAAGAAAACCATATTGTTCCTAGCCTTGGTTTGTTGGCAGTAAGAAATGACGAGGAGTTAGGAAAATTACTTGCTGGTGTCACAACTCCGACTGGTGGAGTATTGCTTAATATCAACCAAATATTGTTGCCAAAGAAGACCAAGAGCGACTACCAAGAGACCAAATCTCCTAAATCTCCTTCCAAGAAGATAGCCAAGTCTCCAAAGAAGGCTTAAGACTAAGTTTGTTGCTGCTAGATTTGAATTTGGGACTGTAATAGTTAGGAGCTTAGTGTGTTGTTGAATTTGTAGTTTGTAATTAGGTCAGATGATCATCTACCGTGGTACTAATAATTGGAATATATGGAACATGTATTTGCATTTTATAGGAGAAATAAACGTGATAGGTAGATCTTTTCTTCGTAACATGTGTGATAGAATTGAAAATAACTAATCATTTTTTGTTGCTTCTTTCAATTAGCAATTATATGTGGTTAATGATGGTTCTGGTTTTGACATTTGCAGTTTAAATTGTTGTTTGCAACTCAAAGATGTATGCTGACAAGTTGCAATTTGTTATCAGTCCTTGTCAGTTATTAATTCATGCATTAAATTTTTTTCTTAATGCAATCTTTATTGATGTTGTTAACACTTGGATATTTGATTATTTAAATGTATTATTATGATTGTAGTATGCTATTTCTTTTCAAAGGTTATGAAGATATTGTTACCCTTTCTCTTTTTATCTCTGATCAAAATGATCTTTGCTGAGAATTGATTTCAATTCAGTAAAAAATAATTCATTGATAATAAAACAATTCTACATCTGCTCAAAACAACATAGTTTCATCTGATACACACCACCATGCCATCAAAAGCTTAAGAAAAGGGTTTGATTGTTGCAAATTGAATTGCAACATTTATCACAAAAAGTTTCAATATCTAATTTCATTTAGCATTTGATTGAAGAGGAACTATTTCTGTTTTCTTTGTCTTCTTTCTCTTTTATCTTGTAGGCAGATGGGTTGTTTCTAAGAACTTTTTATTACATTCAAATTTTTATAGTGACGACATATATAAGTAATTAAATTTAGATTAAAATATCATGATGCAACAAGTATTTTGGAAGTGTTCTGTGACTACTTTCGTCTATTGAAGAAAATATCTCAAGGACACTTTAGTCATTTTCAATTGCTAAGCTGTTCAGAAAGTGAATTAACCGCTGCCCAAAGCAGCTCCCACTGACACAGTATGTGGCCGTGGTTTGTTTTTTTACATGAACAAATTGGCCGTACGGCACGAATCAAGAGATGTTAGGAAATATAAGAGCTAAAAAACCACTAAAAACTAGACTCCATTGCCATTGGAGAGTTTCCAAAGTCGAGCGGGTAGACCTCTTGTATTTCTTGTATTCGCGCGATAGAGACGATAGTCACCACTGCCAGACAAGATGCAACTTCGCTCGTTTCTCCTCCCTCTCCTTCTCTCCCTCTCCGGTTAGTACTTGACTGATTTGTACTACCAGTCGTTATTTCATTTTCTTTGGGGTTATCTGCAAACATATCTGCCACTCGTAGTTACGGGATGTATCCAGTAATATAATTGCTTGTTGATAATTTGTTTTTCCGCTAAATTATAAGCTCGGAGTTGATCGCATTGACGATTAATATTAACGGGATTAATGAGGTTGAAGAGTTATTCCGGTTAACTATGATTGGAATCAGGAAAAAAAACTATAGTAATTGCTCCATTTTTTTATTTTGGTTCTGATATCGTGATGCTACACCTGATTTTCGCATAGCATCTCATTCTGGCACTGGTAACTGGTAAGGCCTTTGTTCCAGTCAGTCTAGTTGCTACTGGTTGAATTTTTGCATCCTTATTTGGTTTTTAAGGAGGCAGGACAAACAGTAGATGACAGCTACAGCAATGATTTGTAGTTGTAGTTGGAATATTTTTTAGAATCTCCTTCATCTAACGTAAATGGGGCCAGCCAGGGTCAGACCTATAATCCCATTGTTTTTTTTGTGTGTATCAGTTTGTGTGTTTGCATCATTAGGAAAAACAGGCTCATAAAATTTCTTATCAGCATTGAATAATGAGTTGGTGATTTGTATCAGAACTCTTTTGTTAAAAGTCAAGTTCAAGTAGTATTAGTGCATAAAATATCCTTTCCTATAGACAAAAACATAATCTGGTGTTCTTGTTGTTTGATGTTCTCTTTCTTGTTTTTGAATTATTATTTTTGTTCATATTTGGGTCGGTTTCAGTTGGTAACAATATACCAGCTATTTCTGTTAATTGATTAGATGCAACAATTATCTTTCTGATTTTGACATTTGATATTTGTAACAATTTGTTAGTTATAAAAGGGAACAAGGCTGAAGAAGGAATGTGCTCAATTTTTGCAACAAGCTGTGACATGGACTCTAAAACCCTTTACGTCAAGGTCACTAAGCCAACCCTCAATCCTTCTTGTCTCCAAGGTACTTATTACTTTTTGTTAACCATTTTGAAGTAAATGAGAAAGGTTGCAAGAGTATGCATCAAAATATGATGTCTAACAGGATAAAAATCAATTAAACTGTACAATAGTTGCAATTTCACTTATGAATTAATTTTGCAGATTTACCAGGTTTCACCCGTAGTGTTTTTGAGCGGGACCATGCTCTAGTTACACCTGAAAGCCAAGTATTCAGTCCCCTCCCTGATTGGTAATCTTCTTTCTCTTTCTTCTTTATCTCTCCTTTTCTTTCGAGAATGTTGTCAGTGGCTGCCAAGTTTGTCGTCTCTCGCTCCCCATCCTCAAAATTTCTTTTGAATATTTCAGCATTCAAACAATATATTCCTGCACTGGTTCAATAAATATTCAAAATATTTTCAGGATCAACACATCAGGAGCATATCTGATCACACCAGCCATAGGAGCACACTTTGTCATGTACTTGGCAAAGATGCAAGGTACCTTTGTGCGCAATTTTGTAAGATCATACAAGATCACTTGTTTGATAGGCATATTGTATGATGCCAGTACCTATGAATCCACTTGCTAATAAGACCAACAGGCCTAAGTAACCCTTGGCAATCCTCAATCAAGCCCTAACACTGTTTCAGTTATCCTCAATTGTGCAATTTGGCTCACTTGAGACTCACTAAATATTTTAACAGAACTTTAACATAATTTAGGTATTGTAAAGAGCAACTCAGTATAAGAAGATAAGATAGCTAAAACAAGTTCAGGTCAGACCTGTATCTGTAACTAAAATGATTAAAGATTGTACGAGATACAAGATAATGACATTTGAAAATATTTTGTCAATCCTTTTCACATAAACTTTAAGGTACTATTGGGCATCACTTGCTAAGTATTTGTTGTGTACTTTCTGTAGTGAGCTCCAAATCTGCCCCCCCTCCGAAAGATGTTGAAAGGTGCACTCCATCTTGAAGTTTATAACTTTATATCTAACTGTCTGAATTTTTCTTTTGAATAACAGTCATGATAAAATCATAAATTTCTTGTAGAAGAATGTGTCTCTTCAACATCTGATATTTAGACAACTGCTGAAAGTTTCTCCCACTTAATCTTATTACTGTAACTGGTATAGTTTATCTCAGCACAAATACAATTGAAAACATGAAAGAAGTATGATATCTACAATAATGAAAATTGTTCTGCACCAGTTGCCAGTAATACGTAATATGCTGATACCGAGTTAACTGATTTTCTTTTCAGGTTTGTTTTTGTGGTTCAGGGCAGTGTTGTGTTGGAAGCTGGGACCCTTCATAAGCTGAAAGTAAGATTTTGTATCATCATATTACTTCTTTGATCTATGCTACTTATTTATTATAAATTTCAAAAGTTACTCCAAAAAGCTGCACATTTACAGAAACCAAACACTTGTATGAAGGTCCTTTAGCTTTCCTGATGCATTGCTATTCTGACACAGTTTCTTGGTTTTAAGGGCTTGATGGTGATCTTTACCTATTGTATTTTGTTTTTTTTCAGGTGGATTCATATGCATATTTGCCACCTAATACAGATCACTTAATGAGTTGTGATGAATCAGCAACTGTTGTTATTTTTGAGCGAAGGTAGTGCTTATATCTATTGGATAATGCTATTTTCAACAATGATTCTACTAAAACTATGATCCCGATAAAGAAGAATTGACGCTTTCATAAAGAGAAAAGCAAACGCCACTTTTTTCCATCTGGGGTTAGTTGGGCGCAATATCATTGGAAATTTTTTCACTTGTAATAATCACATAAGTTGCTTGTATATATAGGTATTCTCAAATTGGAACGAACATGCCAGAGCTGAGAATAGGCTCAACTGATGAGCATCCACTCCTGGAAACTCCTGGAGAGGTATCATGTTACTTGATTTTCTATCCTTTTTAAGTTTTAATACAGTTACTTGTATAGAAAATGACCAGCAGATTTATCGGTCGTGCGATCAATTTTTCAGTTGGGTGATTTTAATCATGTAAATCTTTGATAGCTTAGTACAAAATCATAGTTACAGTTTCATTTCTATAGACAAATTTTATATTCACCAGAGGGAGACAAGGATTGAATTGATTCATAATAGCCAGAAGCTCAGTAATTCAATGCTTTTGCCTAATTTATTGGAAATGTTTTGATGAAATAATTGAATAAGAAAGAAATTATGTCTTATCTTTGTTTTGCTATGTTTAGATATTTGAACTGCGCAAGCTGTTGCCTACCTCAGGCCCTTATGATTTCAACATTCATGTAAGATTTCGTTATCACATATGTTAATATTGTATTGAGACATTTATGTATTTGTATGATACCTTTATTTAAAAAGTTTTGTTGATTACATGATGATTATCCCTTGTTTGGCCTCCTTATTTTCAGATTATGGATTTTAAACCAGGAGAATATCTCAATGTGAAGGTTTGTCAAATTTGTTGATCTCTTACTTTTATTAGTATGGTATACACCAGCCATTGTCTGGTACTTCATTTCTGATTCTTAATATCTTGTTTCTTCTGTGAAACAGGAAGTACATTACAATCAGCACGGTTTACTTCTACTAGAGGGACAGGGTATTTATCGGTTGAGTGATAAATGGTATTTTTTTTCTTTTCCATAGATTTTTCTTTTGAAATGTCGCACTGCACTATTATTGGCTTCTACAATATATGGTCATAAAATTGATTATGTTAAGTTCATTGACATATCTTTTTTTCCTTTTCTGTTCCTACTTGTTTTACAGGTATCCTGTCCAAGCTGGTGATGTCATTTGGATGGCACCATTTGTTCCTCAATGGTATGGTTTCCAAGATTTTGGTGCTTGGATATGTTTTGAGACTAGTTTTATCAGAGACTTGACAAGAACCAACTCTATAAAACCCAAATTAAAAGAATGATGAATAATGAGGCTATGCATATCTGCTGACCCTAAAAGGGAAAAGAAAAAAGGGCCGCACAATCTGTTTTCCAGCATATGGTCAATTGGCTACTTTCAGCATAGCTTCTGGTACTGTGGTCCATATTTTGTAAAAAATGCTCTAAGTACGGCTTATTTATTTTACTGAAATCAAGCACAAGTGTCTTAAATTTATCATTTTATTGTCTCAGGTACGGTGCTCTGGGGAAAGATAGGAGCAGGTACTTGCTCTACAAGGACATAAATCGAAATCCATTGTAAGTGCAGAGTGCAGATGAGAGCAGATATGAATTCAATGGAACTCGATAATTCATTGGCTTCATTGTTTAACTACATTTATCTGTAGTGTACAGCTGATTAATAATGGTACAATGGGATTTTCAACTCTTTTTTTTCTATTCTTCTTCCTCTTCTTTTCTTTTCTAAAATATAGTCATCTCTATATAAGGACGAAACAGAAAAAACGATCAGCCCTTTATCAACTCTTCGGAGTAGACACTATCTTTACTCGGCATCATTTACATTTGTGACCTTCATTTCACTCTTATGTGACCTTTGTTGAAGACATGCAACCTCAACAAGCATAAAAAAAGAAATAGAAAAAAGAATCTCACCACAAACTTTGGAATTTCTCAAAACAAACGCAAAAAATTTAAAGACCCCAACACAGGTAATTCCATCTCTTCATACCCAGGATATGCAGCTCTGCTGAGCTGCTAACTGCACCTGTTGTATCAGCAACCTATAGATGGATTTTAACACTGCTTATCTAATTTTCGACCGTGCTTAATCTCCATCTAAATTCCAGTTTAATACATTGTATCCGAAGGAGGATCAACTAAGCTACAAGACGGCTACCTTTTTTGTTTTCCAGATAATTAACACTGCTTATCTATTTTCCAAAAATGTAACAACAAAATGGAGCAAAGAAACTCAAAAGCATTTTGAATCTAACAGCTTCTAAAGCCCAAAAGAGCAGCAGATTCAGACCAATTCAACGGATACTTGTCAAAGCCCATTAGCCCAAACCAATGATAATCCCGCCCGGTTCAATAAACCCGGTCCAGTTGGGTTCATTAAAAAACAGAAGCGTGTGTTAAAAGCCCTAAACCCTCGAAAGAGAACCGTCTTTCTCTGGAACCGTATTCTCTGCGGAATTTTGTTTCTCCTGCGGAACTAGATCTGGACCGTCTGATTAAGGATCAACGCTCGAACGCCAACGATCTGATTGTCTGATTGAGGAGATTTTTATATTATTAATCCGAACCGTTCATCTTCCATCTGACGGTTCAGAAAGTTTTCCTGCGGAACAAAAAGTTCCGCAGATGATTTCGTTTCTCTTTCTCTTCACACTCTCTCGATCTCAGTACAGCAACAAAGGTGATCTCTTCTTAATAATTCTCTGCGATTAATTGCGATTAATCGCAAACAAACTAATACTTCTCTGCGATTTCTCTTCATATTTAGCACGATTTGAGAATAAGAAATTTCTGGAACAAAATTCTGCTACTTTATGGCATATCTTATCAGAAGACCCATATCTCAATTGCTTCAAAGGCAGGTTCCTAATGGCTATTCAACGTGGGCATTACAAGCTCACAATTGCAGCGAGTTGTTCCTTGATAGAAGAACAGCCTTTTCGGACCTGGTTCAATTGAGGAGGTTTAGTGTTGAGGTGTCAGCTTCTGAGCAGATGAATCTTATTAGACAACTCAGAGAGAGGACAAGTGCTCCCATAAAGGATGTCAAATCAGCTCTTGTTGGATGCAATTGGGATATTGGTGCATATTTGTTTCTCATTTTTGTGTCTTTTTTTTAAACTCCGCTATAGCCGGTTTCAAGTCTGGAAATGAAGAGGATTGTGATAGACTTGGCGAGCCAACGTAAAAATTTAGTCAATCTTATGGAAATGAAATTCAATATAGACTTCATTTCTATCCTACCCAACTTATTTGGGACAAAAAGCTTTGTTGTTGTTGTTGTAATGGTTCTCTTTTAAGTTGGAAATTGTATTGATGAAAGAGTGAAAACCATCGAACTAGCAGAACTGGTATTCACTGCAGCATGCTTTTGGCATATCTAAATTGTGTTAATATTGCCAAATCACATTTGGGGAATAGTTAGCAGAACTACTTGGATGTCAACATATTAAATTCTTGTTTGAATTAGTTAGCATTGTGGGGAGTGTGCCATGAGTACCCAAGTGTTCACTTCACGTTCCCTTCAATTGAGCAAGTTGTGCTGCATCGCTATTTTGGTTCAAGAGTTTTGAAACTTGAAGAGTTTGAATTTTAACTAAAATGTAATATTTTTTAATTAATGCTTACTGTTCATTTTAGGACTCTCCAGTGTAAGAAAATAGGGTACAAATATACCAACTGAGATTTCATAAAAGCTGCAATCATTTATTTCAGATGAGGCTCAGAAGGATCTGAGAAAGCGAGGTGTTGTAATGGTCGCAAAAAAGTCAGCTCGAACTGCAGTTGAGGGTATACTTGCAGTTGCACAAGACGACAAAAGAGCTGTTGTTATCGAGTTGAATTGCGAAACTGATTTTGTGGCCAGAAATGAAGTTTTCCAATACTTGGTATGTTTTACTTGTGCAGAATTTGTTTCTGATTCATCCATTCGGCTCCAGAATGGATAACAGCTGCCATGTTTATGCAATTGCGTTGACAGTACTAATGCAGAGTTTATGAAATTTGTTATAGACAAGTGGTTTGTGATGCATCACTTGGTCCTATTTGGTCTCCTTACCATGTTTTTCATATAAAGACAACAAATTGTTGGATATTTTAGATTACAAAAAAATCAATGTTCTTCTTGACTGGGACTTATGTTTTTGTTTAGAGATATAATTAGTAGGTAACAGAAGGTATCATTGGGATAGTATGAGGGAACAAAATCCTCTGCGGATTTTTTTTCTCCACTCTTTGCGGAGATATCATCTGATCAGTCAGATTAAAGATTAACGGTCTTGATTAATAATACTAAAAACTCCTCTGAATCATATGATTGGCGGTTGAGCATTGATCTTTAATATGACGACCATATCAATCTCCCCAGAGAGCAGAGAAAAAAAATCCGCATAGAATACGGGTCCATAGTATAAGAACTAATGGGGAAATGGGTGACATTTTTTGGCCCATTGATGAAACCTTTTTTTTGGTACAATGTAATCTATTGCAGTTAGTATGCCTTATACTAAGAAACATAAATTTTCATATACCCATTGCAAAAATTGCTGTAACATCTATTCCATCAAGGGTAAGTGAACACCGCTGCCTGACATACCATTTTTAGGATTAAATACGCCCCATCTGGATTACCAGGTAAATATGGATGCTCTATATTGGTGTACATAATTACACTTGAAGTGTTGTTCTTTTCGTTATTGCAGGCTTCTAGTTTGGCAAGAAAAGCACTACTGACGGAGGGACCCACTGGTCAATCAGCTTTTCCCTTTGGCCCTGAATACTTGGAGGTAATTCACATTTTAAAAAAAGCACAAACAAGAATGAATTCACCTTAAAACCATGGTTCTGAAATTGGGCCCATTCTAATTCGAGTCGGCCGAGTTAACTCGGAATCAGTCGGGTCTGAGCCGAGTTTTATCCGATTCCCACACATGCGCGAGTTTTACCCGATGACTCGGATAAACCAAGTCAGTCGATTCCAACTGATTCCTGGCAGATTCTTGGCCGAGTCAGTCGATTTTTGGCCGAGTCAACTGAGTTTTACCGATGGCCCCCTCTACATTTTACATTTTTTTTACTCTTTTTGTATTTTACCTTGAATTGGTTATGTTGTTTTTAGGAACGTTGATTGGCTCTGTTAATTAGTTCTCTTGTACACAATCCATATTCTAAATTGGCAAGCACATTAATATCTGATAAATATTTCTTAACAACAGAGCTTTCAATCGAGTTTTTTTCCTAGTTTTTTTTATTTTCTGACTTTCATTGAATATTTTTCATTGCACTTGTGTTGAAATAATCTTCAAAAGCAGATCAATATTGAACAATTGTTTTCAAGGTCTGATGTAATGTCACATATAGAACACATTTGCAAGGTTAATACAGAGGACAATGAGATGATCTAAGCCAGCTCGGCGTAGCTTCTGACAATAGAAGTGTGTTCTATTTGTAATGTTTGTAATACATTATATAATTAATAAATTATACGAGTGTATTAATTAACATAGTTTTTACAAATTATTTTTATCAACTTTTTCTATTATTGGCCTACAAAACGAGGCTTCTGTCAGAAAAACTTGAGTTACCGAGCCGATTCATCCGCTTCCGATTCAACGGTCAAACAAATGATTCCGATTCCAAATCCGAGTTTAGAACTCTGCTTAAAACATTGCTTCTTTTTTTGCATTGTTTTTGTTTTGTGTATCTTTGTATCCTCCTTGCTCAACTTCATTGTAATTTAGTTGGTAGTAACTATGATATTTCTAAATCCTACCTTTATTAGCTTTGCCAAACATTAAACTGCCGATTCGTTGTTTCTTTCCAATTCAAATAGAGCATGATAATAAATTTGGAGCATCCTAAACTTAGCGGAGCGTCAACTGTACAAGGTGCAGTTACTGAGGTGGCTGCCATGGTGGGAGAAAATGTCAAATTCAGAAGAGGCTTTATTCTTTCTACTTCCTCTCCTGGTGTTGTTTATACCTATCTCCACACCTGCCCTCAGCCAGGTAAAGAAAATAGATCTGAGGGAATTTACTGTGAAATTTGTTGCTTCTGACTGTACCATCCAGGCAGAGTTCATATAAAATCAATGGTTGTTGGATGCAATTGGGATATTGGTGCATATTTTTTCTCATTTCTGTGTCTTTTTTTTAAACTCCGCCTATGTTTTACATAACTGGTTCCAAGCTTGGAAAGGAGGAGGGTTGTGATAGGCTTGGCGAGCCAACGTAAGAATTCAGCTAATCTTATGAAAATGAAATCTAATATGGGTTTCATTTCTAGCCTACCCCAACTTGTTTTTGGGACAAAAGGATTCGTTGTTGTTGTTGTTAATACACAGTTTATAATCCTCCTTTCGAAGCCATTATCATTCATGCATTTTTCCCACTTTTGTAGGACTGGGTCGGATAGCAGGTTTGGTAACATTAGAAATAGAAGATGGAAGTGCCTCACTTGACCAGTTAAAATCTGTTGGTTCGTCCCTGGCCATGCACATTGTTGCATCTAAGCCACTGTTCTTGTCAAAGGAACTCGTTCCGGCACAGGCTCTACAGAGTGAACGTGAAATTCTCAAAACTCAGGTATACTCCTTTTTCTTGTGTGTATTTTTTCTTTCTTTTAGGATAATACATTTATATTCCATATATCCTTTGCTTGCTTCCAGACATTGTCACTCTCAAAATTGCTTTCTTGTAGCCATTATGTTAGAGAGTTCTTGTGTTTCTTCTCTTTCTAATGGCAGCACCATTACTAGCTAATCTGTTTGGTGACTTTTTGTCATTCATGTTTGACTGAAGTATGAGCTCAAGCGTACCTAGGTCGTTTGTGAGCTTGACCTGAAAAACTGTACAATGGGCTTTCTAATAACAAGCTTGAATGGTCGATCTTGATCTACTTCATGAGCCAAGTGTTTTAGATCCGGACTTCTAATTTTTTAGTTCATTTTTTGTGAGATAAAAGGTTAAAATTGTTCAAAAATGTATGTACCAGAATAATTTATTTTTCAGCCTCTTTGTCATATACAAAAAGAACTAAAAAAATGAAAAATTTGGAAACATGAACATTTGGCTTGTCAGGTAGATGACGGTTAAAAGTTAGATTTCATCATATGTATTTAAACTGATGTTTTTGAAGTTAACGCTTACATCCCTTGGTGATCATAGCCTAGGAACTAGGACTCGTTTATGTTTTTGCAGGAATAACTTCCCAAAATACGCCATTGTTCATGTAATACCTTCTTTGCTATTTTTTTTTCTGAATAATGTTTCAGCTTATCATTTCCTCCATGAAGAGCCATTTAAGTTTAGAAGAGAGATGCCCAGACTAGGGGTCTAGGGCTCATTTTGCAAGATGTTGCATATTTCCATATACACATTCACTTATTTAGAAGACAACCCAACTATTTCATAATCCATAATCCATAATCAAATAAAACTGTCTAGTTTTGATGGTCATTCATTATGATTGCATAATTTAGTTGCAATAGCAACAACTATTTTAGGACTCTTATTTCTATCCTGCACTAGCAAATTGCCAAGGAAAGCAAAAAAAAAAAAAGTAGTGATAATTATTTTGTATTTCTACCTATTAGGCGGAAGCCTCTGGAAAGCCTCAAATGGCGATAGAGAAAATGGTGGAGTAACGTTTAAGAAAATACTTTGAAGAAGTGGTGCTTCTGGAACAAAAATATGTACTCAATGATTCCAAAAATATCAAGGTTTGTTTTATTTGCATTATAAATTAAAGGGCACCTAGAGTCCTAGTTGAGATTTTGAGATTCAACCCATTCCGTTCCCTAGTAACTCTTCAAGTATTAATTTTTAACCTCAAAGGGCGAGTCCTGGTATGGATTTAATCAATTTGGACCAATAAACTGTAGTTACCTTCATTGTGTGATTGTTACTTGCTTAAGCCTTTTGATTTTCCTTGATTTAATATGATCGTGCAACTTGGTAAAACTGGACCCTCGCCTAGCTTTGCTTGTAATGTACCTGTTAAAATGATATCGGACCAATTCTACTGTGCATTGTTCTTTTTCCTTCGTTTCTCTTGGACTTGTTTTTGTTCTAATCTGTTATTCAATGCATGTTTTTTACTCCATTTCAGACAGTGTTGAATGAGTTATCAAAAGAAGTTGGTTCAAAAGTAAATATTGGGAATTTCATGAGAATGGAAATTGGAGAAGGAATTGCCAGGTAATATACTCAATCTGTGATAATTAGTGATCACAACATATACCAGTAAAGGCACCAAATTATTATTGGGATATTTTTATATATCCACTGTTACAAAATTAGTGGTCAAGAGCATGTTCTTGCAAAACCTGCTAATTTTGCTGTTAACTACTTAATTAAGTTTTATTCTTGTAAACTTTGCAGTCCCTGGTAAATTTTAGCAGAGAATTTTGGGAGTCCATGAAGAGGGTTTGAAACAGCATGTAACATTGTTCGAGTATCACTGATTTTATTTCAGATAACATGAATATTGAATTAATAATTTGCAACAGGTTTTCAAAAGATAAGTTACTAATTAAAAGAAGAATTGGACTTGTTTGTTGCTATGTGCTTTACACTCACACACACACACTCTCTCTCTCTAACATATCTACTACGTCTTGTATATCTTAATAAATAATAAATAAATGCGTTGTTATACATAGTTAACCAGCTTTCATTAATTATTTCGTTGTCGTAGTTATTTTTAAATGATAAATGCAATATTTCACTAAGCGCTGGGTTAGAATCGGTTACATCCATAAATGCACCATCTAAATGTGTACTTGTAATTTGAATTATACCCTCTTCTTAAATTTTATGGAGAGAGAAAGAAGATGAGTTATTAAATTATAAAAAAGAGTGTAATTCAATAATTCCATTGTTCAAATTTGGAATGCACAATCAAATAGTGCATGTTAATTCCAAGAAAGTAATTGTACAGAACTACAAATGCACGCAAAAGTAGAGCAAGATCTGTCTCGGGCTGTCAGCCTAATTTATTGATTAACCTTTTTCAATGATGTTTTTTGTGACGGAGGAGATAAAACCTGTGCATCGAGTATTGTTCTCAACTTTCACAAGGATAGTTGTTTAGATCAAGATGCAATAATCAATGGACGTCTTTAGTTTAGGTTTAATTTGCATATTATTGTAGCTATTATGCATATTTTTTTAGTTATTGTGCACATTGTTGTTGTTATTGTGCATTTAATTGACTAAATGGTTGACCGAAGACGCTCGACAGAAGATGCTCGATTGAATTCAATGGACGAATTTAGTTGCATTCAATTTGCACATTGTTGTAGTTATTATGCATATTATTTCTGTTATTATGCACATTGTTTTTGTTATCTAATTATTTGTATGCACATTATTTGAACTATTATGCAAGTTATTTGAACTGTTATGCACATTGTTGTTATTGTTATGCACATTGCTTCTGTTATTGTGCATATAATTATTCTTATGCATATTATTTGAACTATTATGCAAGTTATTTGAACTGTTATGCAAGTTATGAAACTATTATGCATTGTTTTTGTTGTTTTTATGATTATTGTTATTATGATTATTGTTTTTATTATTATGCATCTAATTATTATTATGCACATTATTTAAACTAATATGCATGTTATTAGAACTATTATGCATGTTACAAAAATAAATGTGAATAGACATAAAAAAACTGATATGACGATACAGTAATGTACATAATAACAAAAATAATAAGCATCATAACAGAAATAATGTTAATAACAACTACAACAATGTTCAAATTGATTGAACGCCTCCAATAATATCGATGATATAACACTATATCAGCTCCCAAAAATAATGTCTGTTGAGCACACAATCATACCCACGAAACTATCTAAGTGTTATTCGCGGCACATCTTTTTTTCCTTTGAGATATACTTTACATCATATTTTTTTGTGTGTGTGTGCATAATTTCTCAACCGCACAAAAATTCAACTCTTGATCTAGTGGTTCAGAACAATACTTTTTCAAAAAGAGATTACAGATAAAAAAAATGCAGCTCTAAAAAACTTTAGGTTAAATTTTGAATTAAATTTGAGAGTTTGAGACAAAAAACTCTACTTCTTCCAAAAAAAAATTCTCAGTCGCAGCACAAGTTCAATTTTGAGCAGTGCAGTAAAAGGTGGTTAATGCCATGTTCGTCAGAAGAATGATCGAGTTGAAATTGGTAACTTCTCAGGAGGCAGAAAAATGATCGAATTGAATTGACATGCGGTGTTCCGTGTTGGTCATGCGCTTAATCCAAATATGAGTATATGATTCCAAAATCGCTAGAAAGTGGTGTTGAGAAATAACATATAAAAAAGGGAAAAAGGCCCAACGGTCACTAGACCGTTAGTGCCAAGAAGATGGTAACGGCTAGTTGGGATTGGACACCAACGGCTCATTATTGTGTATAAAAATGTATTACTTGATATGAAGGGGCAATGCAATATAAAATATTGTTACTACTCAAGCTCTTCTCAATTTATAATTTTCCACATGGTATCAGAGCAAGTTGTTGTTCGATCCAGAAAAAATTCCGCAAAATCAATAGCCAAGCCTCTTCTTCCAAAATTATTGATGTCCAAGTCGAAGAGAGAAAAACTCACTTGGACACAAGTGGTGTCTATGTCCGGCAACAAAATTAACGATAAAAATTTGTCTTGTGCAAAAGCCCCAACTCTTAACAGCAGTCTTCAAGATCAACCTTCCGTTACAGAAATGGCGAGAAGAAAAAAAGGAAAGAAGGCCAGGCGTCCACCCGGTGCAATCATTGCAAACGACGAGATCAAACGAGGGTCAGCTGTTGGATTCTCAATCCTTTTCTTCGGTCATTTCAAAAAGGGGAAAGCAGAGGCGCTGCTAAGAGGGATCCAAAAAAAGGGGAGCAAAAAGATGTTCCAACCGATTATAAAGGTTCAGATTTAATACACTCTTGTGGGCTTGGTAAAACCCACGTTTTTAATATCTCCTTATCCAATTCAGAAAAAAGAATGGAAAATGGAGAAAATAATGAGCCTTACAAATGTACCAATTTAGGCCTCAAGATGACTAATTTTACAAATAAAAATGACCATGATAAATGAATACTTGATTCCGGTGCAACGGACCATATGACCAGTAACAAAAACATGCTAGATAATTATCAACCATTAAATGACAGTAAATTTGTGATTGTTGCTAATGGTGAGAAAATGAAAATTAAAGGAATTGGTGAAATTGAATTATTTTCAAGAAAAATAAAAAATATTTTGCATGTAGGAAATTGTTCTTGCAATCTTTTGTCTATAGGAAAAATTACAAGTGAGTTGAATTGTGAAGCTATTTTTTCATCTAAAAATGTAAGTTTTCAAGAATCAGTAACCAAACAAACTATTGGTGAAGGTTCTTTTGAAAATGATCTTTATGTTTTTAATTATCAAAAAATGAATTTTCATATTAAAAAAGATGACCTAAGCAATTTATGGCATAGAAGAATTTGACATTCATCTAATAATGTTTTTCATAAGTTATTTTCAACTCTAAATTATGAATCAAATTCATGCGATGCATGTATTTTTTTCTAAACAAACGAGATTACCATTTCCCTCATCAACAACACAATCAAAAGAACCATTTGAACTTGTTCATTCCGATGTTTGGAGACCGGCACCCTTAACTTCATATAATGGATTTAATTATTTTGTCTTATTTATAGATGATTTTTCAAAAACTACTTGCATTTATTTGTTAAAATCAAAATCCGAAGTTTTTTCAAAATTTCAAGAATTTTGCAATGAAGTTGAAAATCAATATAACACAAATATTAAGATTTTTAGATCTGATAATGGTACGGAATATATTAACAATAATTTCACTGAATTTCTAAAACAAAAAGGAATTATTCACCAAACCACATGTGTTTATACCCCTCAACAAAATGGAATTTCCGAAAGAAAAAATAGACACATATTAGAAGTAGCTAGATCTCTTTTATTTAATAATAATGTTCCAAAACGATTTTGGTCGGAAGCGGTGCTTACCGCTACATACTTAATAAATAGACTACCTAGCTCAATTCTTAATTACCAAAGCCCCTTAGAAATTTTGTACAAAAGAAAATTAATTATAAATCACTTAAGAGTATTCGGGTGTACATGTTTTGTTCACACACAAAGAATTGATAAGTTGGACAAAACCGCTATAAAAACTTTATTTCTTGGATATTCTTCAAGCAAGAAGGGTTATAAATGTTATGATCCGATTAATAAAAAATTCTATGTTTCTCGAGATGTAACATTTCGAGAAAATGAACCCTTTTACCAAAAGGCTTGTGCTAACAATGGTGAGACCAATAAACCAGACCAAATTATTTTATGTCTCCAATTGTGTATGAATTAGATATACCAAGAAGAGTTGAAGATACAAATGTACAAGAAGAAACCGAAAATTCAAATCAAGAAGACACAAGTGAGGGGGAGCTTGACAACACGTCCCAAACCTCTCTTGAAACCGAAGAAGGAGGGGAGGAAGAAAGTAACGATGTTGGAGGAGAAATCTCATTGAGAAGATCAACTTGTCCATCAAAGCCGTCTACAAGGTTACGAGATTTCGTAACCTACCAGGTTCAATATCTCATTCAAAATTATATTTCATACGATAAAATAAGCAATAACCATCGCACTTTCTTAAGTGCAATAACCAAAAATGAAGAACCAAAAAAATTTGACGAAGCAAAAAAGAATCCAACTTGGACTAAGGCTATGAAAGAAGAGTTATGTGCCTTAGAAAAAAAAATGATACTTGGACAATTGTTCAATTGCCCAAAGAAAAAAAAAACCCGTTAGTTGCAAATGGGTTTATAAAATAAAATACAATAGTGATGGTACCATTGAACGGTATAAGGCAAGATTAGTTGCCAAAGGTTATACCCAAACATACGGCATTGATTACCAAGAAACTTTTGCACCGGTTGCAAAGATGAATACCATACGGATTTTATTATCTGTAGCAATAAATAATGGTTGGAGCCTATATGAAATGGATTGAAAAAATGTTTTTCTTCAAGGGACACTTGAAGAAGAAGTGTATATGTCCCTACCACGGGGTCATAAAAAAGAATACGATACTAATTTAGCTTGTAAATTAAAAAAGCTATTTATGGCCTCAAGCAATCTTCAAGAGCATGGTATGACAAGCTATCTCATTTTTTAATTAATTGCGGATTTAGAGTAAGCCAATCCGTTAACTCATTGTTTTCAAAACATGAGCATGGAGATACAACTGTTGTTCTTATATATGTTGATGATATCATAGTTACCATAAACAATTGTGAAAAAATTAACAAAATAAAAAAATGTTTGAAAGAAAAATTTGAAATAATAGATCTTGGTCGGTTAAAATATTTTTTAGGAATTGAAATTGCACACTCTACCAAAGGTCTCTTTATTTCACAAAGAAAATATACCTTGGACTTGTTGAAAGAAACAGGAAAATTAGGAGCCAAACCGGTATCTACTCCTATTGATAGCAATTGTAAATTAAATTCGGAGGATGGTGAACCGTTAGATGATATTACCCAATACCAAAGATTTGTAGGAAAGTTGATTTACCTAACGGTAACAAGACCCGACATATCATATGCCGTAGGTCAAGTAAGCAAATTCATGCATGCACCAAAGAAACCTCACCTTGATGCAATTGATAGAATTTTAAGATATTTAAAAAAATCACCCGGAAAGGGTATATGGATGAAAAATAATAATCCTAACGAAGTATGTGGCTATTCCGTTACAGATTGGGCCGGAAGCTTTGACAGAAAATCAACAACCGGCTATTGCACATTTGTAGGCAGAAATATAGTCACATGGAAAAGCAAGAAGCAAAATGTTGTGGCACGATCAAGCGCGGAAGCAGAATATCGAGCCATGGCATCCACCGCAAGCGAGCTCACTTGGATCAAACAATTGCTTGGAGAATTAAAATTTTCAATCAAGGGTCCAATGAAGATGTATTACGATAATAATGCAGCAAGACACATTGCTTCAAATGCCGTATTTCACGAAAGAACAAAATATATTGAAGTTGATTGTCATTTCATACGAGAAAAGGTGCAAGCAAAAAACATCAAGACTCCTTATGTGAAGAGTCAAGACCAATTGGCCGATATCTTCACGAAAGGATTAGAGCCAAAATTATTTAACGATAATATAATCAAGTTAGGCTTAATTGATATTTATAATTCTAACTTGAGGGGGAGTGTTGAGAAATAACATATAAAAAAGGGGAAAAGGCCCAACGGTCACTAGACCGTTAGTGCCATGAAGATGGTAATGGCTAGTTGGGATTGGACACCAACGGCTCATTATTGTGTATAAAAATGTATTACTTGATATGAAGGGGCAATGCAATATAAAATATTGTTACTACTCAAGCTCTTCTCAATTTATAATTTTCCACAGAAATAAATTTCCTTTAAGATATTGTTGGTCAAAGATCCAAACGGGTATTACTATTATAACATTTCTAGGCGTGGCTCTCCTTTGCATTTTTCTTTTTCATATACCTATATTAATTATTCATTTATTTGCCAGCTTAGCAATATTATAATTACAATTAAGCACTCCTCTTCTTTTATTCAATTGTATATCTAGTCTGAAAACAAGTTTATCAATATATGTTTATCAATCCTGTAAAACATTGTGAAGTTTTCAGTCCCTTATTGAACTGCTAAGTTTTAATTATTGGTAGCATTTATTGAATCTTCTGTTAAGTTAAATTTAGCATCTTTAATTTTTTACAGTTATACATCTTCGTCATTACAGTGGAGCAGTATCAATAAAAATAACCAAAGTATTGACAGGTTATATATTTCCTCTTTCTCTTTCTATAATTGAATTTGTGAATTTGACATG
Organism: Eleocharis quinqueflora; assembly: GCA_964058865.1. Taxonomy (NCBI): domain Eukaryota; kingdom Viridiplantae; phylum Streptophyta; class Magnoliopsida; order Poales; family Cyperaceae; genus Eleocharis; species Eleocharis quinqueflora. The sequence goes on along the minus strand of CAXKVX010000296.1, from coordinate 88,325 downwards.
ATAACGCTTTTGTCAAAGGCCGACATATTGGCGATAATTTCATGACAACGAGGGAAATATTGCACAATGTCTCCGTCTCACACAACCCGGCTATCTTCCTCAAACTAGACTTTAGCAAAGCCTTTGATTCAATAGATTGGGCATATCTAAATAACGTTATGGCAGCTAGAGGCTTTCCAGATCATTGGTTAGCATGGGTGAGGAACTTACTGTCCACCTCCTCTTCGAGAGTAATTGTGAATGGAAAACCTTCAGAATATATCTTGCACAAAAAGGGCTTACGGCAGGGTGACCCGTTATCGCCCATGTTGTTTATACTGGGGGTGGACGTTCTACAACGGTTACTGGGTAACATGGAGGAGCTCTTGTTGTACCACCTAACCCCCAAATTGTCGCAATCTATCATTACCCTGCAATACGCGGATGACACGTCAATCATAATGAACGCCAGCGAGATTACATTGGTTACGGTGATGACAACTCTGAGAGTCTTTTCCAACATGTCGGGCCTAAAAATCAATTACCACAAGAGTTGTTTTATCCCGTTTAACCTCACCGAATCGGAGATTGATCGAGCGCGCGCAATTCTATCATGCCCACAAGGAAGCCTATCGTGCACGTACCTTGGGATGCCTTTGACCATCTCAAGGCCATCGAGGAGAGAATACATACCGCTCATTGAAAAAGTTGAGAAGCGTCTCCAAGGATGGAAGGGCAAGCTCATAAGTCGGGCAAGCAAACTGCAATTAATCAACTCGGTTCTATCTGCCATCCCGATCTACTACATGGGTTGTTTCAAATTTCTGAAATGGGTCGTAGAAAGACTGGACCGAATTCGGAGAGACTTCCTATGGACTCACAACGATAATTTGAGGCCCGGTGTACACCTGTTGAACTGGGAGACTGCTTGTTTGCCAAAAAAATTCAGGGGTCTGGGAATAAGGGACTTACATGTTCACAATGTGGCTCTGCTGCTACGCTGTTGGTGGAAAGCGTACAACACGCCTAAGTCGCTATGGTCAGTAGTTGCAAAGGCATTGTACTGGGTAGGAACATACCATCAAGGACCTCTCTTTTGGAAGAAAGCAGATCCTTCTTTTGGAACTCTCTGCTAGCGATCCTACCCCAATTCCATTGGTGCTCACATTGGGCAATCGGCAACGGCAGATCCATCTCCTTTTGGTTTGACTCATGGGCAGCACAACCTTTGACGCTGTCCTTTGAGTACCAAGGGAAACCGCCAATGTCTCAAATTTCACTCCGGGACGCCTTATCAATCTCGGCCATTCTCCTGCCACACCCCAGAACATCAGCAGCGAGTTCAACCATGCAAATGCTGGAATACCACACCTTCACAGAACAGACGGATGAATTGAAGTGGCGCTGGGAATCAAAAGGTAACTATTCAGCTAACTCATTTTACAACGTAATTGTAGGTGCGGCCAAGGTGGAGCGACACTGGACGTGGATTTGGCAAGCTAGAGCACCACCTTCTGTCAAATTCTTCGCGTGCATGCTGCTGCAAGACAGATTACTCACCCACGACGTCATGCAACGGAGACACATTCCGTGTGACCCAATCTGTGTTCTATGCACGAATTGCCCCGCAGAGTCCGCCCTGCACCTATTCTTCCTATGCCCATACTCGGTCACAATCTGGTTCAAACTGCAATTGGCGTTTCGAATGCGTTTCATCACACCTACAACATCGATACACTCCATTATTCAGGCGGCAAGGCCACAAGGTAACATTAGTGCATCGACACGGGCAAAATGGGACACTACGTTCTTAGCAGCCACATGGGCACTGTGGAAACAAAGGAATGCGAGAATCTTTCGTGATGCTGATGTTTTTCTCTCAACGGATCAACTAGTACAGAGGATTGCGGAGGATGTCCAACTATGGGAGAAATTCTGCTGACATGGTGATATTCAGTAACAGAACATGGAGCTGAGAGTGAGTGTGAATGTTGAAGAGGGATAGGGCACTGCTGGGGTGACATGCAAGCACAACATGTGTCAGTTTATGTTGAGTTCTGGTGTTGTTAGTGGATAGTCTCTACTGTGTAATGTCTAGATTACATGATGTAAGGTGATGTACATATAACTGAGTGGTTTCAATACAACCCTGACAGCTTCTGTCAGGCTTTCAAAAAAAGAAATTGACATGATAAGCAAATACTTTGAATTTTGAAAGCAAGCTTTGTGGAAAATAGATGTTGCCTTGGAAATTCTTGCTTTAAAAAACCAAATGTCTCCTGAAGGTTTTACAGTTATTTATTATCTTTTTTGGTTCAGACTTCACAATAATTGATGTTGAACTTAAATTCTTGAGTTGTGGTCAAGGGTCGTCCCATGAATTTCTCTTTCACATTAGCATTTGACAGTAGTTGTTCAAAGGAGTTATACATTCCGACCAAGTAAAATTGTGTAAAGCCATGGTTTAGATTAACTAATGCACGAGGGAAACTGCATGATAAATTGAGAGTGCATATGTACCAGACAAAAGGAGGTACAGCATACAGAGCGAAAGCACACTATTACTAACCAAACATGTCTTTTGCAAAATCCTTAAAATATGTACTTGGGGATCAATGCAATTATTAAATTTTTTTTTTTTTTTGAAACATAGCGCCCCAAGCCAGGGTGCCAAACGCAATTATTAAAATTATTACAAGAACAAATCTTTTATTACATCAACTAAGATCCAAATTATCCACATATTTTGTGATCTAAGACAAAAAAAAAAACAAGACACAGAAAGAGAGCGCTCATCCAAGGTCTACCAAAAACAAACAATAGTCTCTCTCTACATAAACTTGTCTACACCAAAAGGATTCTATGTACAAAGGTCTACTCTGAGTAGCTGTATTCCACACCACAACATGTTTTTAGTTAACTACCAAAAATGCAGTACCATCAGGTATCTTGTTAGGAGGTAGTTTTGACTATTTTCCTAAAACCTTGACAGTTGAGCATATCCACAAATTAATTTAAAGCCCCAGATACACATATCAACAAAAATATAACAAAACAATTAAATTCTTAGTATACCGATAAGGAACCAATCAAGGTCACAAAAACTACAGATTTGAAGTAGAACATATGTGCAAGTTTTAAGAAATAGAGTGTGATATTGTGCTGTCAGAACTAACAACTTCTCAAATCCATGTCGAGCCATGAATAATGCAAATAAGCACAACCAAGATTCCTTTTTACCAACTAGTAATTTGCTCCAGGGTACATATATATTTTATCCAAATGCATACCACTTATGCACAATGTACCTTATTAATCCCCGATTCCATTCATAAGATGTGAGAAACAACGAGCATGCACATTTATTTAGGAGCGTGTGGAGGCAACCTCTTTTACTAATATTCTTGCCAACTCTCTCACTCAGTTAAATCGAAACACAGAAAACTTATATGCAATTTTAGAAAAACCACACTGGAACCATTAAGAGAGGTTGCTCCAGTCGATTACATCTCTGACTTACAAATAAGTTGCAGTATTGTAGACATGAGTGGTTGAATTTGTTTTGAAATTTCTCAGGGTATCAGTTATCCTAATCCTATCCAGCAGTATTGGAAAGATTTAACTATGCACTTTTATCTGCACAGTTAGATTGTGACATGTACAGCGAGGAGAGGGGGAGGGGACAGTATTAATGAGCAGGATTTAAAACACATGTAATCTACTTCTTCCACAAATTAGATTTGTTACAAGACTATCGGATGTTTTAAGGTGGAGATGGAAGACGGAACACAGCAAAGGAAAATTTTGATTGCACCAGCATGGTCAATTGGTAAGAAACCCACATCCACATTTAGTTAAAAGCTATTTGGATTAAGCAACAGTTCTTCAGCACTCCACTTGCTGACAGGAGTCCGCATTCCACGTGACTACTCTCAGAATAGAGCAAGTGCATGAATCCAGGATTACTGAGTTAAGAAGGGGTCAATACAACTAACAAAAGGAAGATCAGAGAACTAAAGAGTCTGCATGAATCAACCATTTTGAAGTCTGGTACAAACCATGGTCATCTGGAACTAAACTACTAGCAAAAGCATCTTACCTTTCAACTCGTGTTATGAAAGCCTATAATCTGCCTTATAAACCTTATGTGTGTGCATGTGGGCACGTGCGAGTGCCTGTGTGTTTTCGGGTAGAGGAGGGAGAAAAGGGAGGGTGGGAGTTTCGGTGGGAGCACCTACATGTGCACGTGTTTGGTGCAGCTTCCCCTTGATTTGTTAATTGTCCCCAACTTACAAATTCATCTTTTTCCCAGTAAAGCTAACACCATCATCCACTCTTTACTACCATTTCAATAGTCTTCCATGTAATGAGCCAACAACACAGCTGAGTTAATATCGAGTAATAGAAAGTTAGTAAATTACCAGTGCAGTCATGTAGAATTTCCTTGTAGATACATGGTATACAACCCTTTTGTTTCATGTTACCAAAATATATCATGCTCTTAAATCAGCCAAGTTACTGAAAGCACCAACATAAATTTATTTCAACTAAAAATTGTCCAAAAGCATCCGATAAACCCTGTTGAATAGGTATCTAATAAACAACTTATCTAAATAAGCTCCACTACATGGCACAGCATAGATAGATTTATAAGACCCTTCCTGCTTTCTATCCGATAAATACAAACTGTTATTTAAAACCAAGCAACGAGAAGTAACTCTCTCCAACGATAACTCCTTTTTCTGTAGGTAGGTTTAACCATGCAGTAGCTTGTCATAGCCTATTTCAACCCCTTGTTTCTGTGTAATGAGAGGTACATCCCATACAGCGTACCAGCCTCCTTGTATCTCTGTAATAGAAGGTAGATCCCATATGGTCATGGAGCAGCAATATTGCAGAAACCATGAAATGACTGCTTAGTCACGGCTGAAGATTTCCATCTTCCAATAACCAAATTCAATTCAAAAATAAAACTGATAATACCACCCAAAAAACTGGCTAAGAGGCACTAGCTTTACCCTCTATCCTATAATACAACAATATTACAAAAACACCAAGTACTAGATATTGAATTGGAATATGCAAGGATTGCAGTACAGTGGATGGTAGGTTCGATAACACCAATGGAAACCCTCAAGTTATATTTCATTTCAATGTTAAGGATTTTGGTTGCGAATTAACTGGGACCACAACTGAGAAACCCCAACCCCTCATGTAATGGTTAAACCATGCAAATGAACCATGTATGGTGCTTCATCTCATTGGAAAGCCTTTCTTCTCCCTTTGAAACTCTATTAATAACCAGTGAAATCACTACTTCCCTTTCTTATTCAAAGTGCTGATTTGCATCTGAATTTTGGATAACTGGATTTTGGATAACTGGGCTTGCTCTCAGATTGCTTAACTGGCTTTGTGCCAAAAGAATCTTACAAAATGAATTTCCACTTTCAATGTTGAGGAGGTATGAACATGCTTGTACAGCAATCCTTGCCAAGGAGTACTAATTATAGGGTCATCAAAATGCAGTAAATGCTTTCTTTCCAATAAAATACATGGTGCTTTCATAATATCAGGTAATACCAGGTTGCAAAGAGAATAAACCTTACATAAAATTGAATGATTGCATACCTCAGTAATATGAACCAGAGCCAGCACCGCCTAAACCTCGGCTAGGATAAAAGGAAGGGTAAGAACTGCCAGAAGCCTGCCAAACAGATTTGAGTTAGAAGTTAGTAAACAGAATAATAATATAAGATTATCTATCTTGAGGGAGTGTAGGAGTGCAAACAGAAAAGGCTTACATCAGACCCCCGAGGCAGGTATTCTCCAACTAAGCCTGAAGAGTACATACCACCAAGACCATTTCCACGAGCAGATCCTACAACAAAATTAATTCAGGCCTCAATTTATCCAAAAATAGTAGAGCAAGTTAAGTAAGGTGTACTGGGACAGCATTAGAACAACATGATACATCTTAAAGATGGAAAAAAGGTACAAGACAAAAGTACCGCCAGGATAACTCAAGCCTTGATTTCTCCCATATGAATTATCAGACATAGCTGCTCGGCTGCTCCCTGCACCAGCCCCATATCCTGCCGGTCCCCTTCCAAGCCTAAACCAATCAAGGCACATTAGAAAACTAAAGCAAAAGAAAATGGACAAATCAGAAAAACTAAGTTTGTTTCAGGAAATATACCTATCACTGTAAGAATCCCCATAGCGATTGGCCGTAGAACCTGGTGGGTAGTCCAATCGAGCCCTCGAGTTACGTCCTGCATCACCGTTGCGTGGTGCATCATCCTTCATGATGTTAAAGAAAGAAACATATTAGTTAATAACTGCATATATATATAAAACCCACAATACAGCCCCAGAGTAATTTTCCTTTTTGTCAACTTTTTGTTAAGGATTGGTTCATGCATAATTGCACTTGGCCAAAATTTATCGCAAACTTCCAAATGAAAGAAAAATTACAATTTCAGAATAAGGCCGCTTGGTCCCATAAACAGAATCATAATCCCGGCCACCTCGAGCAGGTGGACCTCGCTCGACAGGCCTTTCTTCGTGTTTCCTGTAATCATCCAAATAAGGTCTCCTATCAGAGCCACCACGGGATGCCATATCTGCGTAAGAACTGGGAGGTCGTGCACGGTAGTCATCCTCGTAGGAAGGACGTCTAGAAGGTATGGCCCGTGTGCTGGGGTACTCAGAAGCTCTTTCTCTTCTAGGAGGTGGAGGTGGAGGCAATTCATGCTTTGAGTAGTCCCTTCCTTGATCTCTTTCCCTCTCCCTCTTTAATGAGCTTTTAGGATGTGCTGGCGCTGTAGAAAACAAATTTACGCATCAATGAAGCAGTTGATCAATCATTGAAACTAACACTTCAGTAGCTTTAAAATTACAGTATTGCTAACATCAGTTAACAAGAATGACGACAATGAAGTACAACAATAGCAGCAGCAAACAAGATAACAATTTCATGATTAGATTAGAATTTAGAACAATTGAAGTTACAATTTTGAGATAATTTTACAGGATGTAACCAATACATCCTGACGACAAAACCTGAATGGAGATACCTAATAAACGACAATCTCCATTATGTCTAACAATATCTTGGTTCCAGTACTTCCCTAGTTAGACCAGTATAAGTAGGTCATATTCTTAGTGTTTTCTACCATCAAAGATACAAAGAGAGAAATGTGTACCAGGCCTCCTGACCGGAGGAAGAGGAGGTGGTGGAGGCAACCTCTCAGGCCTAGGCCTAGAGGGAGGTAGAGGCCGAGCTCTAGGTCTCTCTGACACGGTTACCAAAGGACGTCTGTCCCGTCCAGTACTCACTACTCTTCTAACTAGTCTTGAAGAACTATTACTAGGAAGTGGGGGCCCACGCAAAGGTGCACGGATACTCATAGGTCTTGTTGGGCGTGGGGGCATTCTACGTGGTGGGGGAGGCAGTGCCCGTGGGAATGCTGGCCGCACTCGGTCCATACGAGACAGCATAGGTCGGACCCTGGGGTTGGTGTGCATCATAGAACTAGCACCGTGTCTTGGCCTCGATTCTTTCTTAGTTGGTCTTGACAATCTTGCCCTCAACTTCACCTGGTATTATAGTTGCATTTTCATTAGCACAAACTATTAAAGATGGATTTAAAATCATAGTTTAAATTCAATAGCGCTACCTTTTTATCGCCATCAGTGAGCTCAATATCATTGATTCCATCAACACATGCTAGAGCATTATCATGTGTATCAAACGTCACAAAACCAAAATCCCTTCTCTTAGCACCTGGCATGTTGCGTGCAAGTTCAATTTTCTCAATAGACCCGTACTTTCTGAGGTACTTGCGTATCTTGTCTTCGTCCCATGCAGGGGGCAAATGATCAATGAAAAGTGTGGTTACCTGATATTGACAAAAAATACATATAAAATATAAAAGGCAGTGCAATTTCTGTTACTCTAATGGAAACTGCTGATGTTCAGGTGGTGAAGGAATTACTTTTTTTTACCTATAATCATGGTAACTTCAACATAAATTTTGTTCAAGATTTCCTCTTTCAATTTTTTTTTTTTTTTTTGCAACTTTGCGGATCCATGATGATATATTTTGCAAAGAGGAGGTATATTGACAAACAAATTTATCTTAAAATTGGGAAGTAAACTATAGATGTTCCTTATCATTTATACAGACAATGAACCAAAATAAGCTGCAATTAAAGAAACAATTAAACACAGATCAAGTGACATAAACTTTCCAAATAGCTTGATGTATGACCAATCAGATTGCAAAAAATATCATACACAGCCTATCTAAACAAATATAATAACATCTATAAATCTAAAATTTAAATAATTTTGACTTTGACAAGTCATAAGTGTCATAACTCATAAACATATCAGTATCAGAACCAAAGCCAGTTAGGTTACAAACTAATAAATACACAAACAGAAGCAAACACTCAAATCTGACCTGAGACATGATCTCTTCATCCAGCTCCCTGAAAGAATCCGAGAAGGCCACTTTAGGAGCACGATCAGACCCAAGTTTGACATCTCTTTTCTGCAGGAGCTTAAGTGCATCCATGGCCTCATTTCTGGAGGAGAACTCTAGAAAAGCAAAGCCACGGTTCATCCCCTCATTGTGTGGGTCCTCTACCAGCTTCAGATCTTCAAAGTTTTCCACCCCAAATCCTTTCAGAGTTTCCTTCAGCTGCAATCCGATAGTCGCATTTGTAATAAGAACAATGCTCTCTTGCTAAGTTCACAAAAAAAAAGGTGGATGAAGCAGTCTTACATGTTCCTTGGTCCAGGTCTTGCATATGTTGCCAACAAAAAGGGTGTCATTGTCATGACTGGGTGCCAACCCACATCTTCTACCACGGATCTATTAATAACGGAGAGAATGTTAATGAAGAAAGCAGCAGTTTCACAAATAAAACCCAGTGTACACTGAGAGAAAGGAACATTAAGTGTGCATGACAATTATTCTTAGTTTTCCAAAGTGTTCAGAAATCATAATCTCTTTTTCATTTAGGCTCTTCTGATAGATCGCACAAACACACCAGATTCTTGTTTTCTGTACACAGGAAGTTACAATTGCTGTTTTTAAGCATTGTGTCCTCCTTAATGGAGTCTAAACATAAATTTTCCAGCCAACTATAGCAGTAAATAAACAAAGTAATGAGCATACCACAGGGTTCTTGAACTCAGAGACAATCCGTCGTGCCTGTTCCACAGTAGCAAACCTCAGAAAGGCAAACCCCTTGTTCCTTTTTGTGATGGGGTTGGTCAACAACCTAACCTCCTTTAATTCACCAGAATCAGCAAATGCCTTTCTGATATCATTTTCAGTTGCATCTTTATCCAAACCACCTAAAAATACCTCGAACTCTTTCCTCTTTCGATGTTCTTTCAACACCTCGCGTTGCTCTTTTCGATCATCCTCTTCTTCATCTTCAGGCCCTGATATGTCATCAGGTTCTGACAGTTCCTCCTCTCTGATATCATCCTCTATCAGCTCTTCTTCTTCTTCTTCTTCTTCTTCTTCTTCTTCTTCTTCTTCTTCTTCTTTTTCTTCTCCTTCTCCTTCTTCTTCGTCTACCTAAGATTTGCAGTTTGTGTTCCTTGTGTCATTAATGATTTTCAGGTTCATTAATGAACCGGTAGGTAGGTAAAGCAGACATGGAAAACATCAGATTTAGGATCAGTACTGGATTGGCTCAGTACTGGTACCAGTCCAGTGCAACTAAGTACTAATGTACCTCAATCTCCTCTTCCAAGATGACTTCATCTTCATGAAGATCCTCAGGCTCATAGTCAACAGCAGTCGTATCTTCTTCCAGTTCATATTCTTCTTCCAAATCGAATTGCTCGCGTCTACGCTCTTCAATCTGTTCCTCCATTTCAGCTTTTTTCTCTTCGTCCTCTGTATTATACAAAATATTTAGCACGATTATTTTCCCAAAAAAAATAAAATAAACTCAAATGACATCGTCAACACCAGAATTCCAAATCTAAATTATGTAAATCCCAGTGTCCTGACATTTTGATTGCGTTTAGTTGCAGGGACTTTTTCTAATTAAAACATGAGTGTACTTTGTGCCTATTCACTTTTATTTACTTACCCATCATCAGGTAATTCAGGAAATAAAAGGGGGTTTTGATTAAAAAGAGATCATACTTGTGTCCTCCTCCGAATTTGCATTACAAGTTGAATTGAACTTCTCAGAGCGTCTCTCCTCCCTATTGGTCTCGTTCTTTGCCTCAGACTCTGATCTCATATCATCTGTAAAAGTGTAAAGCAAGAAACAAGAACACGAAAAAAAATGAATAAATACATCAGAATTAAGATTTCATACAGTGACATATTTACAAAAAAAGATCCGTAATCCAATTATGAATCTAATCAATTTGGAGGTACGATCAGCATAACCAAAGAGAATTTTGTCAAAACAAAGTAGCGCAAGTAAAACACCAGAGTAACCTGTCTTTTGTGTAGAAAAACAAAAATGACATCCTCTTTCACATCAAGCTGTGTCGAAGAGACGAATTACAAATCAAAAGGAATCAGAGATAAACAACTAAGATTATGCAACCTGAAGGTTTCTCAGGCGTGCTAGCGCAAGCATCCTTGGATGAGACCATTTCCTCGTCAGGCAATTTATCGTCGTCCAAATCCTCCAATTTCAATTTCTCGTCGTTGACCTCCTCCGTGCGCACCGTTTTTCTCACAAGTCTTCTCCCAGTACCCACCATTGATTTCCTCGCCGATTTCGGGGGCATCACGAATTACGTAGATCCACTTCAATTCAATGTAAGAGAACAGAGAGATGAAGCTGCTATCTCGAATTTAATGTAAAAGCAAAACCCAGTTTGTGTAGAGACCGAACAGACGGCACGAATTTAGCGACCTAGGGTTTGTTCGTCAAGAAAGCAGAAAAATGGGATATTTTTTAAGTGGTACTTTGCTATTTTTGTACGGACACGGTGCAGAGGAGGGGATGGGGTTTTATAGTTTGTCTGCTCTTGGAGCACCGCCAGCGCAGTAAACCATGTAACATTTTCTTTATACGGAAATGTTTTCTTCGATCAAATATTAACAAATATTGAGTTACCTTTTATATATGCAAATGAATGAATGATATCAACTAGGCGTGCAAACGCGCTTCGTGCATATACATGCGACAGGAAAAATCATTATCATGCGTTGAGTAGCAGAGGGAGCAAGAGCCAGCAGAAAAAATCAACGAAAAAAGAAAATGGATATTGTTGCGAATGAGAAACGAAGAAGCGGTGGCACTGTCTTCTTTACTGAAAGACGAAATTCCGAACAAACACACAGTGAGCTGTAGAAGAAATCGACAAAAAAAGTTTCGCATTGTTGCGAATGGAATACTTACAAAATTCTAAAAATAAATTTTTTTGGTATTCCACAAGATTTTGATACAAAGAAATTATTAAGCATGATAAATCGAAATTCTAATCGCTCGTTTGTGTGATTTGATGATCACACCGATCCCTTAGTACTTGATCAAGCATCGTATCAAATATTATAATACTTTTTATAAAAGAAAGTATTTATAAATATTAAATAGATTCACCCAAAATAATGAAATAGCTGTGCTTGAGAATTACACTTACATATATCCAAAAAAACATCCTCTTAACATAGGAAACTGTATCCCCAGAGGGTTGTATTTAATTTGGACTATTCAATTAAAAATTAATGCTCTACAGTTGGAATTGTTATTCGTTGTTTGAAAAACTTGACCAGCTTTCTTCTTCTCAAATCTCAATTGACCAGATGATAAAGTCGATTATGTATTTACTCATGTTATGATTCTTTGGCTAAAATTCGTCCCATGGCGATGCGTGGCCATGTGAATGCATCTAAAAGGACCTCTCAACAATACATGACAAATGATGATCAAGCACCAATTCCTTGGTACTTGATCAAGCACCGTATCAAATATTATAATACTTTTTATAAAAAAAAGTATTTAATTATTTATAAATATTAAATAGATTCACCCAAAATAACGAAATAGTTGTGCTTGAGAATTACACTTACATATATCCAAAAAAACATCCTCTTAACATAGGAAACTGTATCCCCAGATGGTTGTATTTAATTTGGACTATTAAATTAAAAATTAATGCTCTACAGTTGGAATTGTGATTCGTTGTTTGAAAAACTTGACCAGCTTTCTTCTTCTCAAATCTCAATTGACCAGATGATAAAGTCAATTATGTATTTACTCATGTTATGATTCCTTGGCTAAAATTCGTCCCATGGCGACGCGTGGCCATGTGAATGCATCTAAAAGGGCCTCTCAACAATACATGGCAACACACAAAAAAACACGTGGCAGCACCAAAAAAAAAAAGAAAAAAACACTATTCATTCAAATATTAGACAATGATATAGTTTAATGTTCGTATCAAACTATCACGGTACTTATTAAACGGCTAAGATTAACGTGAAAATGTTTGCATTACGTTAGGGGACCACACCTTTTGAAGAAAATCTAAGTAAATAATATCGCACGCACAGAAATCGAGTATTCTTACTTCAATTGAAGTGCAAATAATTTAAATTTTATAATTTTTTAGTCAAAATTGAAATTTAAGTTGTTCAATAATTTTTTATATTAAAATTTTATATGAAATTAAATTTCATGATTTTTAGAGCTTTCTAAGTTTTTTTAAATATTTTTCAAAATAATTCAGAAAATGTCACTTTTTAATATTAAATAGACATATTTTTAAAAAATATTTAAAAATAACTAGGAAGCTTTAAAAATCATGAAATTTAATTTTCTATAAAATTTTAGAGTTAATATATCATCCCCCACTTCCTGCCCCCCTCTCGCGCCCCCCGCTACGCGACAAAACAGTTACGTGATACAGTATAAAGACTTGTAACATTTAATATAAAGACTTTCATGTTAAAATGGAGACTGCCAAATAAAGTATTATCTATTATGTGTACATTCTCTGAGAAATGAAGACTGTCAAAAGTATAAAGACCTCGAATGTTAATTATAAATAGTAAAATTAGATTTTTTTTTTCTTATTTATTTGTTAAAAGTCTATAATTAATTTATATTTATATTGAAATCAATTCAACTATTAAAAATATAATTACTGTATTTCTTATCATACATGAATTTTGAGACGTCCCACGGCTCCAATTTGAACCGTTAAACACACATTTTTTATTAGTTATGTAAGAGCATTTTCATCTCTGAAACTCTTGGAGTTTCTAAATTATTGTCACATCAGTTTTAGAAATTTATTTTTCATTTAGTTTCTAAACCCTACATCCCTGAAACTAAAAAGTTAGAGTTTCTAAATTGTCACGTCAGCAAATACTACCAATGTTGTGGAAGATCGATTAATTTTAGCCAATGATTAAGCCATGTCAGAGTTTATAAACTCTAAAGAATAGTTGCTAAATAAAAAACTATGAAGCAAAATTTCTAAATAAGAAATACATCTAACATTTTTGAAACTCATCTAAAAACTGCTACATCAGATTAGAAACTCAAAAAATTACAGAAATAAAGATGCTCTAATAATACTGATCGCGGTGGGATTGTGCTCCAGGTGCATTCAATCTTACCTCCACAATCCTTGCTTGGTCTATTGCCTATTGGTATTCTTTTTAAGGTATGCATCAACTGGAGAAAACAAAATAAACTTTTGTTAAATTGAGGCAGGTTCACAGTGGAAAATGGAAGAGCATTGCATTAATATCCCCGGTCTATTTGGATTCCGCGTGACTCTTATTTTCCTTGTGTGTTAATTTTTAAACAATGTATCCGAGAGCGTGCCGAGTATGATCAATGAACTGTGAATATGCAGAGTACTCCTTTTTACAAATAGTAGCAGGGGAGCGCCACAGGAAATCAGAAGTAAATTTCTTTTTCTATTCAGACTTTGCCTAGACTTCTGGCTATTTTAACTTTCTTTTAAAATAATGTGAAGAAGAAATTCGGGTTTCCGATCCATTCGCTAATGAAAAATACTTTTTATTGTTTTATTTAATTAAAGTGTGGTGTATGGATTTTACATAATTCAATTGTGAGTCAATCTCTTGGCTTAACATCATATCTAGAGTAATTAGGCATTAATCTTATATTAAATTGTCACCAATCTATTACGATCAAAATTATACTTTACATCACACATGACTATTATATATTTAGTAAAATGCTATGGTATAATTTCATTCAATCCTCTAAATAATTAATCTTTTTTCAGATTTGATTATCTACTTAGTTGTTTCTTTTGATTTTCGGGCTTAAGTCATCAATTTTGCAATTTCAAACACAAAATTTTCTCTAAGAAATAAACTTAAATAAACAACAAGTAAAAGAAACAATAACCAACCAAGATAATGAAATAAACAAACAACTAAATCAGGAAAGTGAGTTTCATGTCTTACAATGATAAGCTCTAGAGAGGTGACTACTTCTCGTGGTTGCAACAAAAACAATAATATACATGAAAATATAGAAAAAATAAAAGAAAAAGGAGTAGATAAATCCTAAATCGGCAATGGTGAAAATCTCTATCTTCTTCTTCATTTTTCTCTAAGCCAAGTCTCTTTCTCTTTCGAGAAAATTCTTGTTTAATCTAATTCTGTAGAGAAACTACTTATTTATACCCCAAATATTTCTCTAAATAAAATCCTAACTAAATCAAGATTCTATACTTAGCAAAAACTATTTTCGGACTCTTTTCTTGCGGCTCACAAACACTTCTACAAAGAAGTTTTTGCCTAATCATTTTCAATATGTCTCATTCTATTAGAAAAGACAGATGAGAAAATGAATCATATTCAATAGTTCGGGAGGCAATTTGAACCCAAGAAAAAATCAGCCAATTTGGATCAAAATCAATAGTTAAGGGGCTTGATTGAATCAAAACAAAATTCAGAAATTTGATTGAACCCAATCGAATAATTCAGGGGCCCAAAATGAATTGTTCTCTATAATAAAATATTATTAATTACTAAATATGATCCAATAAAAAATAATTGATATTTTATAAATAAATATCAATATTTATATTATATATATTTTTTATTAATTATATTTTATATAATTTGAACAAGGGGAGAGTTCAAATGCTTCTACTATTATTTGCCTTCATTATGCCTCTAAATTTAAATTATTCATTCAAAAATAATGCTTTTAAATTTACACCATTCATAATTTATAATGAACACTTTTATGTCTTTAAGTCTAAATTATTAATTATATTTTGATGAATGATGTAAATTTATGGGCAAAAAACACACACCCAAAAAAAATTAAGTTGTATGTCCTCTAGTTTGAAATACCAAATTAATTGCGCGATGTAATGAATATTAAGTGTCGCGTTGCGAATTGCCGTGAAGACTCCTATCATGGAACTACCGTGGTTTGGGGAGGCCACGGAAAAGGAAGTTTCTAAGCAGACTCCTCAGGTCGACTAATGTGGACATGCATTCTCTATCAGAAACCAAGTGTTCCAGTGCAAAAATACAACAAATGGTAACACTTTTTATATTTCCAATTATACATACGTATCAGCAAAGGGAAGTCAAGAGGATTAGCTCTTATCTGGGAGGACAGAATTGAGGTTAACTTAGTTAAAACAACAAAAAACTTTTTAGCGACCCGGGTTAAACAAAGAGTGCAACATGAATTTATTTTGGTAGCTGTATATGGGGATCCTCTTCATATCGAAAATGAAGAAATTTGGGAGCATATTGGGAAAATTATTAAAAATGTTAAATATTTATGCCTGATTGGAAACTTCAATGGATTTTAGAGCTTAAAGATAAAATATGGGGGACCTAGAATTTAAATTCAAACAATAGGAATTTTGGAAAACTTGTAGATGTAAATGGGCTACATGGATTATAAAGGCCCAGTCTATACCTTGACAAATAGACAAAAAATATCAAAAAACTATCTTTGAAAGGCTGGATAGAGTTTTGGTTTCTGAATGGTCCTGCTGCTTTCATGAGGCTTTTGCAAATAACCTTCCTATGATTTATAGTGACCACTCATCAATCTTATTATATACTGACAAAGCAATAAGGGTTTTAATGTCGTTTAAAACATAAAATTGGTGGGTACAAGAGAAGGGGTTTAAGGAGGTTGCATGAAAAGTTGGGTTAAGTAAAAAAAAACAAGTGCTGGGATATCAGGTGGGCCAAGCTAAGAAAATATATAAAACACTGGAGTTCAAAATTAGACAAGCCCTTTGTTAAGCTAAAGAAATTAGAAGAACAGATTAACCATCTACAAATGCATCCTCTTTTCTGTCAGGATGGGAACCTAATGGGTTGAAATTGGTATTTATTGTATATCAAGTTTTAAATCTAGAAATACCATATTTTGGTTGCAAGTATACGACATGTTGTTGGGGTACTTTAGATATCGTATCCACAAGAAAAGTCGATTCTTAACCCTAACTTAACAGTTAAGAACTAGACAAAGAGAGAAGTGATTGCTTGAGATTGTTTTGATTGTTTCAATGAGCAAATAAAACAAAGCAAATAAGTTCGAGGTTTTGGATCAATAAAGTGAGACCTAGGATTGTCGGTTCACCATTCACTTACTTAACATAATGAATTAATAGTTGTCACAATTATTGATAATATAAACATGTATTCTAATAAAAGGTATTAAAGGCCGATCTCTCGATTTAATACCTTAACTATTATAGTTAAGACTAAGGATTACTCTAGCCCCAAATTATACTAGTGCTAAGCTCATACCAGGGTTATGTGGTACTAAGTCGAGGTATCGAGCAATTATGGTTTGGCAAGATAACTAAGCAATTCCCAACGAGTCCCTTGAACAACTAATGGTTTTTCTCAAATTTTATTAGCAATTAAAGTGTTCCTTTTTTGTTCGGGGTTTGGGTTGTCAAATTCTCAAAATCAAACTCAAACTCAAACCTAGAATAAAAATCAATAAAAAGAAACAATAATAAACAAAAATTGATCAACAAATTAATCTATTAGTAAGCAAGTTTCATGAATTCACTATAATCCTAGAGAGGTGTTTAGCCTATCATGGCTAGAACAAGTACAAGGGAATTCATTACAACGAGAAAGAGAGAGAATAGAGGAGAAATAAGTAGAAAAATCGAAGAAACCCCCCCGGTGATGAAGCTCATTCTTCCTCCTTGTTCGAAGACCTAAATCTCCTTTTTCTTTGCCAAAAATTGTTCAGGAAGATAGCCAAGTTGAAGAGAGAAGAGATAATAGTTTTGGCGGCTTCATTCCTTATTTAAAACTAAGAATTTCTGATTTCGAACCATATTCTTGCGGTCGCAAGAAGCAGTAGAATTCGAATTTGGAGAAACTCAAAACATAAAAGTTGTAGATCTTTCTCTTCTCGTTCTAACACATTTTGAATTATCAAATTTCAATATTTATGAGAAAGTTACGGCCAAAACAGTCGGCAGTAGCAGGTTTGTTTCGAAATAAACTTCTTACGGCCCGCAAGGAGTTCCCTGGATCTCTAGCGCATTTTCTTGTAACTCGCAAGAAAATACTTCTCGTGCGCAACATTTTTATTTTCGCCAAAACTTTCGCAAGAAATTTCTTCTTGTGCGCAACATTTTTTTTCCGCCATAACTTCTTTGTTCGGACTTCAATTTCGACGATTCAAAGTTCATAATAAAGCTAAGAACGAGCTCTATAACATTAGCTTATCATCTTGGGTTGATACAATCATTCATCTCCTGCATTTCTTTACAAATGAAGCCACCTCTTTGGTGAACTCTAGATACTGATGACCTCACCGCTTGACTCCACTTAATCTCACGATGCTCCTAAGGTGGTTGAATAATGTCAAAACAACTTGCATCATTGAACGAATGCCAGTTGACTTTGGTTAGAGCCTGACATAGGAGATGAACTGGAGAGAGCAAAAGAAAAGAAATAGGGGAACATGTGTTGAAATGTTAGAGATCAATTGACATAATTTAAACCCCAAATCAAATCAGACGGCTAATATTAACTTGTTGTAAAATGATGTAAACTGATCATTAAAGTATCAAATAAAGTCCAATTTTTTTTTGAAATAAATATGTAAATTCTTCTAAATAATTCTCTTCATTTTCATATGATATTTCAATATGTTTTGAGCATTTTATCCTGACATAGAATTTAAAAATCAAATGAACACTATTTTCTTTTATCTTTAATAAAAGATTTAAAAATATTAAAAGTCCAAATAAAATTAAAAAATGCATCTGCATCTAAAATTCACAAAATCAAATATATAGTTTTCTTCTAAATTTTTGAGTAAATTTTCTAAAAATAAATATTTAAAGTAAAAATAAATATAAAAGGATATATGTTAAATAAAAAATCTCATTTGCTAAATGTTTCAAATAAAATTTCTATAAATAAAAAATGTCTTTTATGCAGCAAATGTTCTATATGCGTTAAAATTGAAGTTTGTAAAGCAAATATAAATTTTCTTCTTCTAAATAAATAAAAGCTTCTTTTCATTCATATGAAAATAAATATTTTATATGCTTATAAATACATATGTTACATTAGAAAAATAAAGTAAAAATCTTTTATGCGTAAAAATAAAATAAAATTCTCTTTTTCTAAATAAAAATAAAAGTCTTTTTCATAAAATGCATAAATAAACAAAAAATACAAATTTCCTTTTCATGTATGTAGGAACATTCAAATAAATCCTAAAAGTGCAAATAAATCTTAAAAAATGTGTATAAAATCAGAAGTTGCATTAAAAACTCATATCTTTCTTATTATAAAAAATAATATAATAAATAAAAGTGCTTAAAGGTTCCATTATGTGCATACATGACAAAATATTTCAAATAGACTTTTTCTTCAAACATATGGAACACAAAACAAAAATCATATAAGTTTTCTAAATAAAGTGCAAACACAATTATTTCAAAAATATAAAAGAAAATATGTTCTTTTGTGAAAACATTGAAAGTGTAAGTAGAAACACCGAAATGTAAATAAACCCAAATTAATTCATAAATCAAGTGTAAATTCAAAAAGTATAAAATGCTTTTACTGCAAAGCGAAGGTCATTGGAAGAAGAACTGCTCAAAGTATCTGGCGGACTTTAAGTTGGAAAATGTTTCCAAACCTTTATTTCCAGATATATTTGTTGTTGAAGTTAATGTTGTTACTTATGTTAATGATTGGATAATAGATACTGGATCATGTGCTCATATTTGTTCGAATATTCACACATTAAAGAATAGAAGGAAATTACATAATAAGGAAGTACAACTCCTAGTTGGAAACATAGCATTAGTTGCAGCTATGACAGCCCGCTGTATAGAGTTGTATTTGTCCAGCGAGCTTGTAATGGAACTTGAAAATGTATATTTTGTTTCTAATATTTTCAAAAACATCATTTTGATCTCATGTTTAGAGGCAAATATTTTCTCTTTTGTTATAAAGAACAGTAAATGTTCAATATATAAAGATGAATTATATTATGGATCATCTTGCATAATGAATGGTCTATATATGCTGGAAATGGATAAACATGTGTTCACCATAAATAAACGATTCAAAATATCTCATGAAAGTACGGCTTACATGTGACATTGTCTTCTTGGTCATATAAACGAGAACAAATCAAGAAGTTGTTGGATTAAACTCATCTCTTGTTCCACAATTTGCAAAACAAATTAGTACTTACCTTGCACATGAGTTTTTGGTAAAGTTGTAGGTTAACGCATGTACAATATAGTGTTGCATAGGCTCTGACATGCTTAGACATGCTCAGCACAAATCAAGACATGCTCAAGGCATCAAGGAAATACTCCACAGAGCACGACGTTACCATAATGCTTCCCAACCCGTCATAACAGGTTAGCAACCCATCATAATGGGTGCCCAACCTGTCACAACGAGTCAGAAGGAGAAGATGCAGTGCAGAGCAGGATTTTCACAGAAGACAGCATTACAATAATGCTTCACCAAGGCATTACAACGCCTTCCAACTCGTTAGAACAGGTCCCCAACCTGTTATAACGGGTCTTTGCTCAAGATGCCAAGATGACAGTTACAGAAGCACATAATGGCATATATGGAACATCTCCAACCCATTATAACGGGTTAACTAAGGCGTTATGACCTTCATGTAATGCTACAATCATTTTGCAAGGGTTCGAGACTCTAAGAAGTGCCCAACCTATATATATGATGTAGAGACGAATCAGAAGAGATCTGAAACCCCCTCACAAGCTTCCAAGCATCTAATTGAGCACCAAAAAGAGCCAAAGAGCATTCTCCTTCAGCTATCTAAACCTGAGAGCATTAAGATAGCACCTATAGTCTAATTATCGATCTGAGAACTTTTCTTTAGCTAGTTTCTAGCCTTTGGTGCACTACAATTGTGTTGTCAAGTAGGGCATCTCTATCCTAGATTGTTTTATCAATCGCACCGTTAATCGTGTAGAGTGGTGTTGCCCCTTATATTGGTCTGGGAGTCGAAGATTGGTTTGCTTGTTTAGAAGAAAACAAAGATCGATTCCGAAATTGTAAAAACACTTGTTTTGATAGTGAAATCGGTCCCGAAAGGAAGATTTGGTTCCAAGAGACTCGTGGACGTAGGCCTAATTGATTGATAGGTTGAACCACGTTACATCGCGTGTTCTTTTACTTCTTTTGATTACTCTTTCTCTCTACTATCTCTCTCTCTTTATTACTTTTGCTCTTTCTTGATTTGTGAATTGCTCTATTATTTCTAGAACTTGCTTACTTAACTCTTGGCTAGATGATTAAGGTCTAAAAGGTTAATTGAAATTGTTGATTAAAATACGCTTTTGCCTTATTGTTTGATCTTAGTTTTGTGCTTTAAAGCCCCAATATTTCTAACAGAAGTTACACCAAATTGGACTTCTTGGTGAATTTGATCTTGAATCAATTAACACGTGCGAGTCTTGTTTACATGGAAAAATGACCAATGCGCCTTTCTCCAAAAAGAGCAAAAGGGCAAGTGACTTATTAGTTCTTATACACACTAATGTATGTGGATCTATGAGTACTTGTACAAGAAATGGTTATTCTTATTTTATCACATTTACTGATGATTACAATAGATACGGTTATGTTTATTCAATGAGACATAAGTCTAAATCCTTTGATAAATTCAAGGAATTCAAGATTGAAGTAGAAAATCAATTAAGCAAAAGTATAAGGCCTTCTGATCGTATGGTGGAGGCGAGTACTTGAGTTTTGAGTTTAAACGTACTTAAAGAAATGTGGGATAATCTCACAACTCACGCCTCTAGGGACACCGTAGTGGAATGGTATTTCTGAGAGAAGGAATCGAACTCTGCTTGAGATGGTTCGTTCCATGATGAGTAACACCACTCTTCCAAAATCATTTTGGGACACACACTAGATACTAACCCACAAACAGTAAATATGGTTCCATCCAGATCACTAGAAAAGACTCAGTTTGAGTTATGATTTGGGAAAACCACAAATATGTCTTATCCTAAAATATGGGGCTGAAAAGTATTTGTCAAACGTTCGACGTTTGACAAACTTGATCCTAAAGCTACAAAAAAAATTTCGTAGGATATCATAAGGAAACAAAAGGATATTACTTCTATTACCAATCTGGTTCATGGTATATTTTTGGAGAACGAGTTTCTCGCAAAAGGAAGTAGTGAGAGTCATGTAATACTTGAAGAAATTCAAGATACATCACACAATAATATATTTGAACCATATCAAATAAACCCACCACTTGAAACTGTTGGATTAAACTCATCTCTTTTTTGACAATTTGCAAAACACATAAAGTACTAACCTTGCACATTAACTTTTGGTGAAGATGCATGTTAAAACAGGTACAAACCAATGTCAAACATGCTCAAACATGCCCTTAAACAAGTCAAGACATGGTCTAAGCATCAAGAAAAGTCTTCAAGGCACAAGACATAGCACATCGTTACCATAACGCTAGCTAACTCGTTATAACGGGTTACATAGGCTTTATAATGAGTTATCAAGGCGTCATAACGCCTCAGGAGGAGAGAGAAGGAGCAGATGTTGGATTTTCCCGAGACAAGCGTTACTGTAACGCTCCAACAAGGCGTCACAACGAGTTTCCATCTGTTATAACGCCTCAGCCAAGCGTTATAACGAGTTAGAAGATTGTTGGCCCACATGTCAGCAGCAAAAGGGCAAAGATGGAACAAGCCCAAGTCATTATAACGCCTTCCAACTCGTTATAATGCCTTCCAACTCGTTATGGGATTTTCTGTAATGTTAGGAGTATTTTTCACAGATCTAAGATCTCAAGAAGTGCTTAGCCTATATAAGAGATGCAGAAACGAACCAGAAGGTGATCCAAACATTCAAACAAGCTTCCTATCAGCAATTGAGCACTAAAGAGAGCCTGATTCAAGTCTCCTCCAGCTACCTAAACCTAAGAGCACTTAGGATAGCCACTATTCTTTTATTGTCTATTCGAGAACACATACTTTAGCTAATTATTTAGTCTTTGGTGCATCACATTTGTGTTGTCAAGTGGTGCATCCCTGTCCTTGATTGGGTAGTCAATCAGACTTTGTAACGATGTATTGAGGTGTTGTCCCGTGCATCGAGTTAGGAGAAGAAGATTGACTTACTTGTGTTAGAAGAAGTCAAAGATCGTCTTCGCCCCTTTGTAAAAGATACTTGATTATAGTGAAATGGTTCGGAAGACGTTTTACTCCGGGAGACCCGTGGACATATGCCTAATTTCTTTTGATAGGTCGAACCACGTTACATAGCGTATTCACTTGTTCTTGATTGCTCTCTCTTCACTCTTTCTCTCTTTTTAGCTCTTTGATCTTAATTTTTGTGATTTGCTCAATTGATCCTTGAAATTGCTTGCTCTATTAATTGACTAGGTGATTAAGATTTAAATTGAATTGAAATCGCTTTCGCACAACTATTTGACCTTAGTCTTGCGCTTTTTAGTAAAAACTCCATCACATATTCTAACAGATACATCGACCAATGAGTGTCCAGAAGAACCAAATCCACAAGTAATTGTGGAAGAGTTTCTAGTCCCGAGCTCAAGTACTTCACGCAAGTTGAAGTAGAACTAGATTCGCAGACAATTGCGGATCAAGTTCAACAGTCCGAAGAACAAGTGCTATGTAGGTCAACAAGGATAGTCCATGCACCCGAAAGGTACTTAGGACTGCATGAAGTCTCAGTATTTGATGCTGAAGATCCTCTGACCTATGCGAAGGCAATGGATAGGCGACTTTGGTAAATGGATGGAGGCCATGAGATCTGAAATACAGTCCATGTATGGCAACACGGTCTGGAACCTAATTGTACCGCTTGATGAGGTGAAACCCATAGCTAATAAGTGGGTTTTTAAAAGAAAAACATACATGAATGGTAATATGACAGTATACAAAGCACAGCTTGTAGCGAAAGATCAAACAAATTATGAGAGTTGATTATGATGAAACTTTTTTGCCCGTAGCTATGTTTAAGTCAATTCGGATACTCCTAGCAATTGTCGCATTTCAAGATTATGAAATATGACAAATGAATGTCAAAATTGCCTTCTTAAATGAAAATTTCAAGGTGTGCAATCACAAATTTTTTGTAATTTGCTTAATTGTACATGACACAATCTAAGGGTTTTGAGGATCCAAAGAATGTTGGGAAGGTGTGCAAGCTTCTTAAGTCCATTTATGGAATGAAATACACATCACGGAGTTGGAATCTTTGATTTGACGAAGTAGTCAAAAAGTTTGACTTCGTCAATTGTGAAGAAGAACCATGTGTGTACATGAAAACTAGTGGGAGTGTCATTGCCTTTCTAATCTTATATGTAGATGACATACTCTTAATTGGAAACGATATTCCTCTGTTGCAACAAGCTAAGTCTTCATTAAAGAAAGTTTTCTCAATGAATGACTTGGACGAGACTATCTATATACTAGGTATAAAGATATATCGGGATAGATCAAATAGACTTATAGGTTTAAGTTAAAGCATGTACATTGACAAAGTACTAAATAGATTTAGCATGCAAAATTCTAAGAAAGGATTACTACCAATGAATCATGATGCACATCTTAGCAAGACTCAGTGTCCTTCGACAACTGATAATCGAAGCATAACGAATAGAGTGTAAGGGTGTAAATGGATCGGATAATATCTGATTTTATTCGAACCCGTATCTGAAAAATAACAAAAATATCTGATTCATATCTATATCCGAAGATATCTGTATCCGTATTTGTATCCAAAAAATTTTAACGGATAAGGATACGATTTGGCTATCATCTATCCATATCCAGCCGTTTAGCTATTATCTAATAGTATCCGAAGTTATTGAAGATATCTGTATCCGATATTATCCGATTGTATCCGAATTCATAACAAAAAATTCCTATTATATATAAATTTTATTGGATTTTGTATGAAGATTACAAATTTAATTAATTTTAGATATAATTTGTGTTTATGTATCGTATATTTTTTTAATTCATTGATGTATTTGGATAAACATATAACAAATAAGAATTTTTTTATTATCCGAATAGTATTAGTTTTGTATCCGTATCCGTCTGATATTCGATCCGTATCTGATATCCTATTAATATCCGATCCATATCCGAAACTATCCGAATTCATATTCGTATAAATTTTTTTTTAACATATAAGGATACGGTAAGACAATTATCTGTCTGTATCCGACCCGTTTACACCCCTAATAGAGTGGCATGTGCTTCAGCTATATGCTCTATAATGTACACTATGTTGTGCACTCTTCCTGATGTCTTGTATGCTTTGAGTGTACCAAGTGGATATCAGGCTAATCCATGCAAGAAGCACTGGAAAGCTGCAATGAATATCCTTAAGTACTTAAGAAGAACTAATGATATGTTTCTCGTTTACGTTGGTGTCTCAGAGTTCATAATAAACGATTATACTGATGCAAGTTTTCAACCTAATCGAGATCTCACTCGAGATCCAAACATGTTTTGCGATGTTATCACCTTATACGAAAAATCATAAATAGAGGTGGCGTAAATATATGTAGAGTTGACACAGTTAGCAACACAGCTGATCCACTTACAAAATCTGTTCCTCAATCCAAGCACCAGTTGCACAAAGCTTCTATGGGTTTGAGGCACATAGGAGATAGTCTATGAGACTTTCTTTAGATATATGAGATTTTTAGAATATTAGAGACTATATAAGTAGGGCCTGCGATGATTGGTTCCTAGCATAAGTGGGAGATTGTTAGTTTGTAATAATCTAGAAGTAATAATACGATAATTTATCATAAAGTTTTGTTCATGAATTGAGTGATTAATAAACTGTCATTTTGTTGCCATGAGTATTACTGTTTTATGAATCATTTCTTTTACTAACTAGAGTCAATAATTAGAATTGTGAAATTTCATAATATAGATGATATATATTCTTAAAAGTCACTAAACCAATGTAATTAGCATGAACACTAATTACTGTTACAAGGTTAGTGTGTGGATTAAAAATGGTCAAGTTTTATAGACCACTGACAAGAGATGTCATTTTAATCACATAGATATATGTTCTAGGAACATGATATTTGACAGATCCCGAATAAAACATTAAATGAAATTATGTTCGTGTCATAAATGTTTTGATTCAATGTTAAGTTCTAAAGTACGAGGTATTTATCTTTCATACTAAGAGATGTGTATGTGTGATTGTTATCTAACATTGTTGGTAATACACAATCATAACGGTAGGTCTTCAGTATACATAGTTTAGCTGAGGAAGTGATAGTTTACCAAAAGTACTATTGTCCCTCGTATCTCTATACGGTTATAGTATCACTGAGCCCCTTGATAGAGTAAGATTATTTGTTAGCAGTATAATTACAAGAGTAATTTTATTTGATAATATGCTCGGGATCAAGAAAAGATTAAGCTTTCAAGAATGACACAAACCTACCTTGAAACTAATATAATAACCATGAGACAAGAATTAACACAGAGTAAAATAGTTTATTGGATCGTGATATTGTGCAGTACAACATCATCTGTGTAATTGAATGGTCATGATGCGTTCTTCCAGATGCCTCTCATGATTATAGAATTTAAAACTTTTTAAATTCTATTTACCAACATAACACAGATCATGTCGAGTCACGCCGTATAGGAGCTAATCGGAGAATTTTATTGATTAATTATAAATTAATTGTAGTAAATATTAAGATGGTTATAATTAATTATATGAGATATAATTAAATTATAAATGTCATCCGAGATGATAAACAAAAACAAAAATTAATTTATAAACGTGTTCGACGCGTTGTATAAAACCATACCGAAATTGGACCGTAAGAGATATAATTGTTCAGAACAATTATGTAGCAAAAATTAATTTGATTTTATCTTTGACTTAAACCTTCTTAGAATGACATTTTTGTAAATAGCCAATTACTTAAGGGTTATTTCGATAATCGGCGAACCTCCTTAAAATGGTATTTTTGTAAATAGCCAATTACTTAAGGGGTATTTTGATAATCAGCGATCCTCCTCATTTTCCTATAAATAAAGGGTAGGATGAAAGAGAAAATTACTAATTCACTTTTATTCTATTCGATCGGTTTGATTGATTCGATAGTTTCTCTCTTTCTCAGTTATTGGTGTAAAGTGATTTTGTGAAGATTGCAGTAATCTTATTTATCATTCTACACTGCTGATCGTGAGATTTTTTCATCTTTCCCCGTGAATAGTGAGTTCTCGTGAATAGTGATTTACGCGAAACGTAATAATCTGATTTTTTTCTAAGGATAGCGAGATTAGTATTTTTCACGGTGAATAATGTTTTTGTGAATACCGCGATTTATGGTATTTCCGACAAAAGAAATAAATCGCTATATGGTTAGTCTTAATAGATAACCGATAAAGGCATCAACCATTTGATACCCCGAGACGAATCATCCTTGATAGTCTCTCTACTAGCTCGGCTGCATTCCAATAAGAATTTGGAAATAAGGTATAAACATGTTATATTAATCTATTTAATTGGTAAGTAGATTAAAGTTTTTGGAAATCAATTAAGGAGTAGATCTGTAAAGAATTAAAATGATCCTTGTAATGAAACGCTTGAGAACGAACTTTCTTTTGATTTTTCCGGCATACCCCTTTCAATCCTCGTCTTAAGTTAGAAGTAAAATTTTTTTTTACGTTCTTCCGCACTTAAGCTAAACCCGGGTTTGAATAGTCAAAACCCCAACACCTTTTTGGTCCAGGGTTTGGGTTGTCAAATTCTCCAAATCAAACTCAAACCCTAGAATAAAAATCAATAAAAAGAAACAATAATAAACAACAATTGATCCAACAAATTAATCTATTAATAAGCAAGTTTCATGGAATCCCTACAACTTTAGAGAGGTGTTTAGGCTCTTATTACCATAACAAGTACGAGAGAATTCATTACAACGAGAATGAGAGAAAGAATATATGAGAAATAAGTAGAAAAACAAAAGAAATTCCCTTCGCGGTGAAGCTTCTTCCTCCTTGTTCCAAGACCTAAATCTCCTTTTTCTTTGCCAAAAATTATCGAGGAAGAGAGTCGAAGAGAGAAGAGATAATAGTTTTGGCGGCTTCTTTTCTTATTTAAAACCAAACAGATCTGATTTTAAACCACATTTTTGCAGCCCACAAGAAGTAGTAGAAATTCGAATTTGGAGAAACTCAAGACATAAAGTTGCAAGTCTTTCTCTCCTTGTTCTAATGCATTTTGAATCATCAAATTTCGACATTATATGAGAAAGTTACGTCCAAGATAGCCGGCGGTGTGCATCATGTCTGTTTCGAAATAAACTTCTTGCGACCCGCAAAGAAAGTCTTGCGGTCCGCAAAGACTTCCCTGGATCTCTGGCACATTTTCTTGCGGTCTGCAAAGAATTTATTGCGGCCCGCAAGAAAATACTTCTGGTGCGCAATATTTCTTATTTTCTCCATAACTTCTTCGTTCGAACTCCGATTGCGACGATTCAAAGTTCGTTGTAAAGCTAAAGACGAGCTCTATAATATTGGAATATCATCTTGGATTGACTCAATCATTATTTCCTGCATTTTTTACCAAAAAACTAGAGCAATACCATGAACTTGCAACTTTTAATCCTAAACCAACCTAAATTATCCTAAAACAGCATGAGACTTGGTTAATTTGCAACAAAAATTCTAATGTTGAAAATATATAAAATGGTCTTATCAGGACCTTGATGAGTTAGTTGAGGAATACAAAAACACTAAAGAGAAGTTGGAGAAATATTGACATCAAAGGTCCAGATTGCAATGAAGCATTGAGGAGGATAAAAATACAACTTCTTTCCACAATGTGGCAACACAGAGAAGAAGGAAAAATTGTTTAAATTATTAAAGATGAAGAGGGAGTGGAAAGAGGAGAATAAGGGGGTATAAGAAAAACTTTTGTATCATATTTTAAAAATATCTATTCAGAGCCTAACCAAATGGTCCTCAAGTAATCATTCATGAGTTTAAAGATAAAGGAATTAAGGAGGAGCCAAGTATACTAGATTGGGCCTGCCACCAGATGGCACAAATCCTAGATGAAGAAGAGATTTCACAGGCTCTTACACAAATGAGATTAGATAAGGCTCCTGGCCTCATGAAATAAATTCTAGATTTCTGAAGATAGGTTGGGAGTATTTAAGTCAGGACATTGTAGAGACTATCAAAGAAGATTTCATTAAGGTATGGGTGCCACCTTCCTGGTTGTATACTAAGATAGTACTCATACCTAAAGTACATTACCCATATAACACCAAAGATTTTGGACCTATATCTCTCGCAAATATAACCTATAGGCTCCTCATGAAAGTCATGACTGAGAGATTCAAACAGTTTGTACCTTTGATCATAAATGAAAACCAGACTGCTTTTGTCAGAGGAAGAGGGGTTGTTGACAATATAATTCTTTTAAGGAGATTCTTCATTCTTTCAGACAGACGATCTTCAAACAAAAAACTTTCATTATTAAAGCTGATATACATAAGGTTTTTGACACCCTCAAGTGAAACTTCATATTACGGTATTGAAGTCTGAGATAACTTATTTCTAATCTGATATGCGAGCGAGTATTAAAAGTTTTGATGCTTCGAAAGCAAGAAATAAAACAAAATTTTATTCATTTCAAAACAAATGATCTAGCTATTATAAGTGTAAAGACAATATTTATTTGTCTAAATAATTAGAGAATAATATTATACCTTATGATTTGATCTCCAAATCAAATCAAGTAGGGTTGTCTAGTTTAGCATCTTCTTATTCCCTATGCCTTGTTTCAATGGTTGTGCTTAGCTCGTCAACCGTCGAGCCTCCTTAGGTATCCACCGAAAGATTAAAGAAACACTTGTATCTCTAAGGCTAGTAAGAGAACAACAAGTGGTACCTTAATCCTAGTTTCAAAACCTTCTTCAAAATTTCAGAAATTTTAATGGAGTTTTTTTTGTCTCAACACATGAGAGAAAAATTGGGAGAGAGAGAGACACAAATTTCAGCCAAGAAGTTCTTAACTGAATTTCTGACCTTTGGATATTAAATCTGCCATAACTCTTTGTAGGTAACTCCAAATGACATGAAACTTGAACCATTGGATTCTAGACTCAAAGGGCTTCAATTTTGATAGGTCATACGTTCAGAATGGTTGAGTTTTTCCCTTTCAAAATCCTGTTTAAAGTTACCTCAAAAACTGTCCAAAATTTTCTCTCCTCTTTAATGGAAATTGATTAGGTTTAATGATATACTTCAATATTCTTTTAATTATATCATTACTAATCAATTCTCCCCAAAAATTTTATGGCCTATATTTGGGCTTTGGGCTTAAATACATTAATCATATTAATATTTAATTAAGTTCACAATCCCATATATTAAAAGGCCAACATATAAATTAATATCCAATGTTAATTTATATGCATCTCTCATGTGTCAAAAGTCATTTAAAATATGTCACACATATTTTAAATATTACTAGAATTATTTTACAATATTTTCTTTTAATCTTTCATATGGTGTGACCCTATGGGATCCCATCATTATGACAATGAAACTAAACATTTTAATTTCATAAATCAATGATACAACTAGCCATGGTATATTGATTACCCAAATGATGTAGATGAAAAAGCACAATGCAAAATCATGATCCTGTAATATTAAAATATTATTATGTCAATTCCTTGTCTCATGATATCAAAATAATTGCAAGGTAGGAATGTGTCATCCTTGCTAATTATTCTTTCTTGATTTTCTAAAGTTTAATTATGATATGATTAACATATAATCATATTGCATGCACATAATACAAACTTTATCAAGGGGCCCAGAGATATCATCATCTATATTATATATAGAGGACAATGGTATCTTGATGCGTAAAGTTCCTCCGCACAAGTTATACACATTGCAGTAACTGTCTATATAACTCATAGTTAAAGTGAGCGTTGGACAGTACCAACGATGTATATTTCTCATGTAGGAAATATAAGCATCTCAACCCTAGAATTCATGACACAAATGAAATATCAATGACACGTAACACAATCCATGTGATATTTCATTTTGGGTCTGTCTAGTGCTATACATCCCGATGTATACACCTGTGTGATTAGCATTGACAACTCTTTGTCATATGATCTGTAGAATGTGATCATCATCTAATCCGACACACTGATCTTATATTGGTCAATTAGTGTTCCTTGCTAATTACCAAGATCAAAGACTTTTAAGAGTAATTATATTTATTTCATTGGTGGAATTCTACAATCCAGGTCATCAACCCAGATAATCCACAAAATATAATAACTCAAGGAACAAAATGATATAATCATTCACTAATAAACTAAATAATCAAACATATGATTTGGGTCTAGGACACCAACACTAATAGTTATGAGTTAACTTGATTAACATCGAGTTGAGTTGAGTTCGAGTTCATTATTCAGCTCGGATTAGGCTTGGTTACTCGAGTCGATTCGGCTCGAATATTCTTGGCTCGAGTTCGAGCAAGGGTTAGCTTGACTAATTCGACTCGATGAACAGACCTACCTAAGACAAGCCACACTGTTAATTTTTATTAATTTGTTTATTAAATTCTAATATTTTTAACTAAATTTTTAATGAAAAATTAGTATGTATAACCGCATCTGTATTTATGAATTTTTGAAAGTGCAGTATCGCCCATCAGCACTTTACAACACAGGTTGTAACTGAACTCCTAATTTCACATGAAATGCTATGCCTACGGGCTTAAAAAAAGGGAAAATTGTCTCTATGCGACTAGATAAGTGGTCAATTGTCAAAATATCATTCGATAACTAAAAATAGCCAAAATGCCATTAAAATTCTTATTAAGCTGTCTTTATGCCATTATCCCTAATTTCCCTCAATTAAAAAATAAATTATTTCAAAAATACCTAAACTACCCCTCTCCCATATCTCTCCCTATCAGTTCGATTATTTGGTCTCCATGGCAGCATAAAGAAGAGAGAAAAGAGGGAGATGGAGACCAAACTCTAGCCACCACACCAGCCACCTCTGACGCGATTTTGCAAATGAACGCAGTGATCTTGCCCAAGAGTCAGACTGGATTTTACATACCTAAAGCTATCAAAACCCCCCAATTAATTGTTACAGAAAAGTTTGCCTGAATCTGTTCAAATCTTTATCAATCGAAACTAAAAAAATTCAGACTGTATATTGTTTGCAATATCAGCTTGTAGCCGTGGGTCAGGGAAACATCCCCAGTTAATGCCAACAACTCCAAGATGGGCAGTGGGAAATGGCGCCGGAGTAATTTTAAGTGTATGTGATGAGGGTGTGGCTCGATATGAAACTGCACATCTCACAGCAGCTGCTGTTCCTGCACTTCTACTTCCACCCTCGACAACTCCTTTGGATGAACATTTGGTGGCAGGGTTGCCTCCTATTGAGCCATATGCTCGCTTATTTCATAGGTCAATGTACTTGCAAATTAAATTTTGTCGGTTATGAACGTTCCACACTTTTGGTGGCTGGTGTGGTGGCTAGGGTTTGGTCTCCATCTCCCTTTTCTCTCTTCTCTATGCTGCCATGGAGACCAAATAAACGAATTGATGGGGGAGAGATAAGGAGGGGTAGTTTAGGTATTTTCGAAATAATTTATTTTTTAATTGAGAAAAATTAAAAATAATGACATAAAGACAACTTAATAAAAAATTTAATGACATTTTAACTATTTTTAATTATCGAATGACATTTTAACAATTGATCACTTATTCATGACATGAAAACAAATTTTCCTTAAAAAAAAAAAATAGAAGTGCAATGTTGCGAACTATTGGAAAGCCGAACACACTGTTCCTCTAAAAAAAAAAACGCTTCCTTTCTTCGAGTCGCTCTTTACAAGCTCCCAAAATGGTAAATCGATCAAATTAGAATGCTTGAACTAGATTTGTCTTCTTTTCAGCCATATTAGCGAAGGCCACTTCACTTGCGTCAATACCCAGTACTAATTTCAAAGAGGAAGGTATCTCAATGAAATTTTCGTTCAATAAAACTGGTTGACCGCTCACTCGTGTGAAACTCGGATCGGCTCCGGCTGATTCCGACTCCACTCGGCCTATTCGAATCGTTATTATTCGATTTTCCAAACCATGATACAAAACTCACATTTGAATTTTGGGTGCGTCTTGTTAAACCTAGCTGTTATTTTGTATGATGTATTGCGTGTTGCTTAATTACATTTATCTGCATTTCCAGATGGTGTTGCATACAACTTTCTACTGATTAGTGTCTTGGGGCTCTGAAAATCGAACAACGAAAACATGAGAGGCTTGTTTAAATTTCCCCAAACGATCAGAACATTGGCATTCCCTTGTCACACTTCCCACAAATTTAAGATGGTAAGTTTCCTCTCTCTCTCTTTTTGCGTATTATTGTGTGCTCATTCCTTCTGGTGATTAGTGAGTATTTTACCCATAATCTTGACTCTAAAAAGAATTCAAAATCAAAGTGCAAAATAAGTTGTGCGTATCTAATTACTACCCAGCTGGTACATTAACTTTAGTTTCATTCTGTTCACCTAACCAATACCAGCAGTTCACGGTGCCAGTAAGTGGTACTGATTTTCTTGCTAGAAGTAGTGTAAAATGAAGGAGATCAATCTTGGTGTTGCATGGTTAAATGTTAGCTCATAGTGTGGCATGACCATTGTGATACTGGCCTACTGGGTACTGAAAGGAGATCCTTCCTTTATTTTACTTATTGGTTTCTTAATATTAATTCAAGTCTATAATTTAGGTAAATTGCTCTGGAGCCATACCATCCCATTACGACCTTGGGAGGTTGCTTATACCATCCTTATACAATATAAAGTATCTCAATCATAATTTTCGAACCATTTCAACCAAACCCGAAGAACCCTTAAACTGGAAAGGACCTTCAATAAGAGAAACATTAATCAACAAACTAAATGTCTCCATACAAGATAATAACCTAGAAGATGCATGGATAGCATTTAACGACTACAAAAGACTATACGGCCTCCCAAGCCAATCCACGTTAAATGAATTTATTGTATCCCTCTCCTATTCATCAGATCTAGAGTGGCTTAATAAGGCATATGACACTGTGGTCACAGTTTACGAGGATAAACGGGGCCTCCTCCAGCCTGGATCGTTAACTCCTCTTTCACTTTCTCTGGTACGGGCTGGTTTACCAGTGCATGCCTCCACGGTTTTGCGTATCGTGTTTGAAGTTGGTACAGTGCCTTCTGTTGATATACTCAGCATCTTCTTTCTTCACATGGTGAAAACTCGAGTGGGGTCTGCTCTTGGGAGCAATCTGTTTGCAGAGATATGCAATATTTACTTAAGCCAGGTTTTCTTAAGAAAGATGCCCAATAAAATTGATTCAATCAAGCCAAACACGACCTTGTTCAATATCATTTTGGATTCTTGTGTGAAATTTGGATTTCAGATGAAAACTAAAGAGTTGATAGAGTTGATTTCACGCGTTGGTTCTACAGCAGACTTCAATACTGTAATACTATTTTCACGGTATTACGAGAAAATAGGTCAACAGGTTGAGTTGAAAATTTGGAAAGAGAAAATTGATCTTATTTCTTCTTCCTCTCGATTGGCTCATAAATGTCGGGAGTTTTACGACTCTTTGTTGAGTCTCCACTTCAAATTCAATGATCTGGATGAGGCTAGTGACCTTATGGCGGATCTTTATCAAAGACCCAAGTTTGGCAAGTCTTCAAATAGCGGGTGCCAAAAGTTATACCAAATGACGGTCGGATCTAGAAACCTCAAATTTGGATACACAATTTTTGTTGATTTTTTTAAATCAGATGATGCTTTTGTTTTAAGTCCCGAAAATGAGCCCGCTCTGGTTTTATTTGAAAATGGAAGTCTTTTGCCTGGTAAGAAGGCAGTTGCAAGGCTTGTATATGGATTTCTTAGACAGACGAAGGTCAGTAAGATCTCGGAATTTTTGATCAAAGTCCAAAAAGATAGTAAATTAAGAAATGCTGATCTGAGCAATGATGTGATTAGTGGTTGTATTGAAATGGGATGGTTAGATCACGCACATGACATTATAGAAGAATTAGAGTTGGAAAGTGTTCCTGTTGGAATTGATATATACCAATCCCTGCTGACTGCATACCATGATCAAGATCGGTTTGAAGAATATGATTCTCTCCTAAAGCATATGAAAAATGGTCTTGGCACTTTAGCCTTTTCCCAGTGCAAGAAAAGAAATTCCAATCTGGTTGAATATCTGACCAAGGAAGTGGCTCATGAAGAAGCCACTGTAGCAAATGCCTTGGTATTTGGATTTAATAATTCAATCCGTTTCTTCTCAGATGCAAAAATGATGGATGATGCATTAAGGACCTACAAATCCATGCGAGAGAGAAACATCTCACCTAATGGACTAACATTTTGCTATATTCTAAGTGGTTTTTCATCGCTTACTATGTACCGCGAAATCACAATACTATGGGGGGAGATAAAAAGAAGTCTTGAATATGGGATTTTGTCGGATTTGAAGAACAGTGATGATCTGCTTGAATGTTTGGCTGTGAACTTTTTGAAAGGTGGATATTTTGAGAGGGTCATGGAGGTGATTGATTTTATGTCGAAGAATGGAATGCGCTGTGATAAGTGGAAGTGCAGAAGGGTATTTTTGGAATTACACAGAGATCTTTACAGAAACTTGAAGGTTTCAGATGCAAGGACTGAAGCCCAAAGTATGAGGCTTGAACACGTTAAAGCTTTTAGGGATTGGGCTGGAATCAAACAAAGGAGAAGGAATTCCAAGTATTAGCTAGGAGAAGGGGTGTCGTGGCTCCGTCTATTCTTGATTTGGTTTCATTCTTAGTTTCTCATGAGGAGAGTATGAATTGTGATAGGTGTAAATTGAAATATAACTTCCGCATGATTTTTTTCTGTAAAATTATGAGGATACAAAAGTGCCTTCTTTTATTGGATCTAACATCGCAAAAAACTTGACAATTGCGGAGCAGGGTTCAATAACACGACAGTTGCTGCACCTGTTGCAATGCTGCTGTCGCAGAAATCTCAAATCACTTCTCTCAACAGTTCTCTAGCAAGAGAATTTCGACTTTCTGTGACTAGACATCTCCTAAATCTTCAGACCAAGTGTTCAAATTTTGGGCTACATACAGATTGCACGTGGGATACACCCCAAGTTACCCAATGATAGGACACACCTCCATGTCAAATTATTGGAACATTTGAAACGAACAAAACCAGAAAACATTCTAGGGGCAAAGGGCTTCAGATTCCACTATAACTAGGTGGTCTCAGAAAACAACTGTTAACCTTAACCGACTGCTAGTAAAACCACAGAACATACAACTTATTTGTTTATTTAATAAAATTTTATTAGGCAGTTAGCTCCTCCACTACCCAATGCATAGGATAGATCTTGTATCACTGTAGACACTACAAAAAAATAACATCTTTAACCAATCAAAATGGCATGAAAAAGAAAAAAAGTACATAATTAGCATTAGAACAGAAACCTCTGTGAGCTAGATTTATTTTAAGGTATCTAGCTAGATTTCAAATGCAGAAAAGTTGGCTAAGGCTAATTTGCCCAGCAAGTCAGACATACAACGTCAAGGCAACGAAGAATATGCGCATGAAGTCAGATGAACAAGGTCAAGACCAGTGAGAAAAATTCACAATAGGAATGTACTTTAATCAAGCTATTTTTAGTTTTCTTTCATACTCAATCTGATATGTTATGTTTTTATTTTTTGTTTTTTAATATATACAGGATCCATTACTTTCGGTATTTATTATTTTTCAGATGTTTTTTTGTAAAATTTAAACATGCTTTTTTTTCGTAGAGAGGGACTCAACATCATATGTGCTAGGTCTGTGTTTTTTTCTTTTAGTTTTTAGTTTTTAGTTTTTGTTATGGTATGCTTGTTTCAAATCAGCCATGGTTGATAGTAATACCCCAACTTCCCAAGTATTAATTATACTGGGGAGCAGGTATCTACATCTACACCTCTTTCATTTTAATATATTTTTGAATACTATGCCGTAGGTGGTTAATTTAAATGACAAAAAATGAGGGGGCTTCTCTGTTTTACAATAGGAATAATTAAAAATAAACTAGTTTATATCATTGCTTACACATTGGTGCATAAACTATTTATAACTCTCTTTTTTTATGTAAACTATTTATAACTCACAATTCAAGCAAACAAAAATGTAGATGATTACTTAAAAGGAGCACCTACATACTCCACACGGTTTCTTGCTAGAAATTATATTAGAGTGAGAATGTTTCCAAATAGGTTGAAACTTGGGCTCAAACAAACTAAACAGTCAACTTCCCCCTTTTCATCTCTACGCTTATTTTAACCAATAAGTGCAGAGCACTGAGGCTTAAAAATTGTATTCTGGCCTTGCAATAGAAAATAATGCCAAATTGACTAGTAAAATATTGTGTCATTCAATTATAATAATCCTGGGTCAACTATTATTAGCCAATGAAAATGGGTTACATTCAACCAATCAATTCTCCAAACAGGTCTACACATTTCTTTTCAAGGAACTGACCAATATTACAAATGTCACAATGATATGAAATGTTATAAAAAAATTCTGTTTGCGTTCCACATAATACAAGTACACATATTTTGGTTAGTGCTAATATTGAAATTCAAAACTACAACAGCAAGCAATGTTAAGTACAAACATATTTAAAAAAAAAAAACGGGTCACAAGAAAACGTCAGTTTTAATAAAAATGTAGATATTTGGAATATGCCTTCATACTACATATGTATGCTTATGAAGACTTATTTAAACAAATAATATATATGCTACAAAGGTTTATTACGTTTCTTATAATTTATTCTGATAACATTTCATTAGTCGATTTGTTCGATTTTTTCACATGCAAAGGACAGACTGATGGTTCTTGTTCATACAGTAATATATTAAATTATTTGTAATATTGTATCAAGTGTAAATTTGAGAATCATGTTATCAAAGAGTGAAATGGTCTTTGATACTCAAAGTAAGAAAAACAGCATTGTAGAATCATGTTATCAAATAGTGATATCAACAAAATCTTATTGTTTTTTTTTTTTTCTGAATTCTTACACAGAAGTGGCATTGGCAGAGGAAAGGGGAAAAAACAAAGGAAAAAAAAGAAGCAAGAAGATTTAATCTGACTCTCTCCCTCATCTCCTCCTCCCCTCCCCTACATAATTTTCTAGTTGACTTAGCGAGACCTACACGTCTCTTAGGATATTTACCTTGTCTTTTTTTTGAACGTAGGTGATTTACCTTGTCATACTGTTATTTTCTTCTTCTGAAAAAACAATAAGTTGCTTCTCTAAAATGTACAGTTCCCTCAGTTTTATTTTAATAAATAGGCGGAATTCAAGTATATTCTTCAAAAACTTCAAAATTAAGTATTTGCCCCTCTAAATTTGAGTATTACGCATTTTCCTTTCGAAATTAAAAAACTCACAAATTTATCCATTTTATTGTTTTCTATATTAAAATTCATTTTAAATATGTAAAATGTCCATTTTACCCTTCACTATCTTCCAGGCGCGTGCAAAGAGCGTACTATGAAAATAACATGATTGTTTCGCTATTCCAAAAAAGCATAAAAAACTTCTTTGTTTAATGAAAAATATGTCTTATATTTGATCTGTTTCTGAGGACAAATTAGTTATTTTGTACTCTAATGTATACCCGGTGACATTTAGGTATGTTGTTGTGTATATATCAAAAGTAGATAAATAAATAAGTTTGCTCTCGAAAATTGATCAAATATCAGATCGATATTTTTATTAAACAAACAACATTTATTTACACTTTTAATTAAGGGTAAAATGAGTATTTAAATGTCATTGGGTATAAGTCAAAGAGTACAAAGTGACTAATTTGCCCTCAGAAAATGATCAAATATAAGACCAGCATTTATAATTAAGCAAGCTACATTTTTTAATGCTTTTAATGAAGGGTAAAATGGGTATTTTACACATGTAAAATGAGTCTTAATATAAAAAAACAATAAAATGAGTAAATTTGTGAGTTTTTAAAGTTTCGAGGGAAAAATACGTAATATCCAAATTTAGAGGGGAAAATACGTAATTTAGAATTTTTTGAAGGGTATACGTGAAATTTGGCCTTATATATATATATATATATAATATACTCACTAGGCTCTACCTTGATCAATAGAAACTTGAGAACATGATTCAGCTTCCTTACTGGTTCTGCATGCTTTACTCCCTTCAATATTTTTCCAGCTTTGAGCTCTTTGACTTTGTTTGTCAGTTTCTGTATTCTGTCTGTTTAGTTCCCAGCTTTGAGCTCATTGACCCTCTTGTCCCCATGTTATACAGCAACCTGTCTCTCACTATCCTCTCTCAAAAAGCAAGATTCGTTTCCTCTTGTGGAACAGCAAAAGTTCTTAAGCTGCACCATTAAAAAAATGGAGTGTTTCTGCTATTTCAAAGAGAGGTACCGGCAGAAAAGTCAAAGAAAATCAGCTTCATTTCATATCAATTCGTTCGGTTCAAGTACAACTGATTCAAACTACAATTCTGACAGTTCAAATCATAATACCAGAGCCATGAAATCAACTGGTCCCATCGCTACACCATTAAGATGTTTATCCGACTTGTATGAAGAAAGGGTCCACAATTTCCAAGTATTTGATTACAAGGATTTGAAAGATGCCACAAAGAATTTCAGCAGAACATTGAAGGTTGGAGAAGGAGGATTTGGAATTGTATATAAAGGGATCCTGATATGTAGGGATAAAAATGGGGATGATAAAAGGGTGGATGTTGCTGTCAAGAGGCTTAAACCTAATGCTTTGCAGGTATTTTCTTGAAATGCCCGTTTAATTTTCTTAATTAAAGTTCCTTTTGCACTTTTAAGAGCATTCCGAATGCTGAATTGCCAGCTATATAGTAAACTTGAAATGAATGAAAATCAATTACATTGTTCTACTATTGTTGTTGGTTTTGTTGCAACGGTTGTTGTTACTGTTTTAGAGTGGTAACAGTAATATACTTGTAGAAGTACAAAGAATAATACTTTTGTAATAATGAGCATCGATTTATAAATAACAACAGTTCGCTGTTGTTGTTGAATTCATTACATTTCTATATTACTGGTAACAGTAATTATGTGGAGTGTAGGGTGTATATCTAATATACAAAAACATCAGATAGGCAACTTCTTTTCTCAAAAATTTGGACTTTCAGTTTATTAGCACTTTTATATAATTTCCTATAATTTTGAAAAATATAGGGTCACAAGCAATGGTTAATGGAAGTACAATTGCTTTGCATAGTAAAGCATCCAAATCTTGTGAAGTTCATCGGATACTGTGCAGTGGATGCTGAGCGCGGACCCCAACGGTTGTTAGTATATGAGTTCATGCCTAACAAAACCCTAGATCACCATTTGTTCAACAAGGACTCTCCTTGTCTACCATGGGATGTAAGATTAAAAATTGCATTAGGTGCTGCGAAGGGTTTGTTATATTTACATGAAGACTTGGAAATTCCGGTTTGTTTTTTTTAACTCTGTGCTGTTGTATCAGTCATTTTCTGGTACATACTTTTATTTATTAAGCATTCTAGTGACTCTCTGTTATTCTGTTATTGTAGATGATATACCGTGATTTTAAAGCATCAAATGTGTTATTAGATGAAGAGTACAAACCGAAGTTGTCAGATTTCGGGTTAGCAAGGGAAGGGCCCACATTGGGAAACACTCACGTCTCCACTGCAGTATGTCTATTATACAGTATTTCATTTGTTTGAGACTTTTTGTGCCCTAGTTAAGACATCTAATATATTTGAGAGGCCAAATTAAGTAATCAAGATAAATCCTATACTAATCAGTTGATGCATACTTCTATAGAAGTCTTGACCATAATTACTTACAGCTACTTAATTTTGCCAACATGCAAAAAAAAAAAGAGCTATTTAAAAGGCACATAACATAGTATTTAAAAAATAATCAACATACAGTCATAAATGTTTTCTGACCCTTGTATTTGTTCTCAGTGTACTGGTAAGATAATTCATAAAATATGGTGCCCCCTGCCAGACAAGCAGTGGACAAATCCCTGATTTCTTATATACAGACATCACATGATCTTATACCCCAAGTCCTAATAGAATTTGCGATAATAACTTATTAAATCTTACCTCACTTTTCTCTTGCTACCGAAGATTTTGGGTACAAATGGCTATGCGGCACCAGACTACATAGAAACCGGCCACCTAACCACAAAAAGTGATGTGTTTAGCTTTGGTGTGGTACTCTATGAGATACTCACTGGGAGGCGATCCTTGGATCGAAATCGCCCAAAAAATGAACAGAAGCTCCTCGAATGGGTCAAACAATATCCGGCCAAAACCAAGCAATTCAGAAAAATATTAGATCCGCGACTGGAAGGCCGGTACGAATTGCAAGTGGCACAGCAGATTGCCAGACTGGCAGACAGCTGTATAGCCAAGCAAGCACGGGACCGCCCTACTATGGGTCAAGTTGTGAAGACATTGACACAAGCAACTTCTGTTCGACAGGAAGAGTCGCAACAACAGATCGAACTAAGTGGAGAACAAAAAGGCAGTTTAATACTGCAAGAGGAGTTGATAGAAGATAATGAACAAAAAGTGGCAGAGTTTCTTGTATCAGATTCATCAAAAAGGCGCATGATGCATCTGGCAAAAATGACAGAAAATGCAGGATGTGTACTCAGGAGGCGGCGTCTTTTGCAAATGAAAGTCGATACAGCACCGTGTCAGGAGTAACGTATATAGTTTTCTTTATGTTTGTTTCAT
Source organism: Eleocharis quinqueflora (assembly GCA_964058865.1). Taxonomy (NCBI): domain Eukaryota; kingdom Viridiplantae; phylum Streptophyta; class Magnoliopsida; order Poales; family Cyperaceae; genus Eleocharis; species Eleocharis quinqueflora. Next base: position 46,918 of record CAXKVX010000296.1, on the reverse strand, counting down.
AAGCTTGCGACTTTGTAAAATCTAGGATTATAATAGATATATATGCATTCATATATGTTCTGTACCTCTATTAATATAACAAGGAATAGCCATATGGCCGTATTTTCGTCTTCCCCATTTTGACACAGGAAAGGTATGAATGGGGCAGTACTAGATCAATCATTTCATCACTATGCTTTGTATTGGAGAAGTAGAATTTCATATTGTTATTTTTTGCAACGATAAAAGAGTATAACATAGTTTTGAAATTTTAAAAGCAGAGTTTTAGGCATGAAGTTATCTTGTGCAAAGTGTAACAGAATTTTAATTGAAGATAAGCTGCATGTACATGCGAACTAATCATACATCAAAACACTAACCACAATTTTAAGTGGAGGTCAACAGCTGTAATTTGTAATTCAACGTTTCATAGCATCAAGGTCAAAACACTAATTCCAATCCTTCGTTTTATTCTATGAGGTTTTATTTTTTAACAGATATGAATAAAATTAGCATTGATGTTATATTAACGATAATGAAGAGAAGAACATTAACAAAATTTACATAGGAAAAAAATCATAGCAACAAATTCGACGATTTCAGCTTTGTTTGGAAGGAAAAAGACAAACCAAAAAATGTTACTTACAGGAATTCTCTTTTTAGAGTGCAAGGTGTCAAATCCCTGAGTAGAATTGGGATATTATTAGAAAAAGAAACAAGGGAACTTGATCTTTTGAGAAAATTCAATCGGTGGTTTGTTTAAGCATGCTACTGCTATAAAAGCTATCAGAAAAAATAAGATCTATTGAGAACTAAAGAAAGGAATAACTATGCAATAATAAAGCGGGCTTTATTTCTGTGAGATTAAAGCCCACGGGCTCTAACGTAGAGATCACTTTAGATGGGTTTCTATTAATTGGGTTGTACAACAATTAAAACGTTGTATTTGGTCTACAACTAAGAGACCATAAATAGCTAATGCAAAAAGCGTTTATAAATTTAGACAAGTCACTTAATTCTAATCCTTTCAGTAGCTAGATAATGTTCGAATTAAATGCGGCACAACTTTATACGTAAAATTAGTTGTCATTATTGCCTGGTTTGATGTATTTTTTTATTTAAAAGATACATCGGTATGGCTATGATTGTTGGTTGGTAGATAGAAATAATACATACAAGGGAATTTTAATTTTTAAAATGACAATAGGATAAAACAATTACGAATTTAATATAATTGATTGATTGTTCGTAAAGCAGTGTCATCTTTCTAATCATTACACACATATGTAATGACATAGTAGTCATAAAAAAATTATGTATGCTCTTGTATAGTTCTTGTCTCTTGTTTCTAACTCTCTTGTAAACTTGAATATCTGTCACACCTAACAACTTAAAAAGGACTTCTGCAACATCAACAGCAAATTTCCTGAAAGAAAAATTATTTTGTTCATGTTAATGCAAAAATCTGTAACCAAATACCTTAGTTTAAATGGAGTAGGCAGCGCCATCTTAATTAGGAGGTCTAGTAACTACAAAATATGGATGTTAACGAAGCAAGTTGACACAAATGTAAGATATTAATTCATTTTCAAATGATATTGTCAGTGATGGTTGGTTGGTTGGTTGGTTAGTTACTAAACAGTTCAAATACAAAATTTTCATCCTCCATTTGTCTCTGGCTCTCTGCTGAGGTCCCCGTGAATTATTGTGTTATTCAAAGATACACTTCTAACAACAATGTATAATACCCATACTAATTAATTTATAGACCCAACCAAAAAGACATGTTGGCCCCTTGATATACGTGTATATATGCATGCATATGGTCCAATACCATAGTTTCAAATAAAGTTAGACAGGTGAAAAATAAATCACAAATGGCTTCGTATTCGGTATTCTGCTATGTCCAATACCATAGTTTCTCCAGCAACCTGGTCGCTGAAGGGTTGGAGACCAAAGATAATTCAGCAAATCCCTGAATACCCAAACAACAAAGATCTTGCAATAGCAATCAAAAGTATTGAAAGTATTCGTGGGGGAGCAAGACGGCTGGAGGCTAGGTTAGCTGAAGCAGCAGCTGAGCATGCATTCGTGTTGCAGGGTGGTGACTGTGCGGAGAGTTTAAGGAATTCAGTGATGATACTGTCAGGGATACATTTAGAGTTCTCCTTCAAATGGGGGTTGTTCTCTCTTTTGGAAGCCAGATACCTATTGTCAAGGTAATGTAATTCACAAGTTACCTTAAATCCGAGAGTATATGTGTGTGCATGCATGTCGTGAGGCTATGCGAGATACTAAACCCTGAAAGTAAGCCACGAAGGCTTATGCTCATCACAAGAAGGGGTGCCAACAATTTGCTCACCAAATTACCGAGTCTGATCAGGACAGTCAGACGAGCCGGATGCATCATTACATGGATCAGAGATCCAGTTCATGGAAATCTAAAACACCGTGTGGCTTCAGAACCCGTTCCTTCAGTGCAATAATCAGTAAGTTCAACCATATCAGGTATTCAGTATTCTTTCAAAAGTTCTCCAAGGAACTAAGTCTTTCTTACATTTGCAAATTTTTTTTTCTGTCGTATGAAGTAATGGCATTCTTTGATGTGCATGAAGGAGGAGCACATGCCGGCGGGGTCCACCTGGAGATGACAGGCAAAAATGTAACAGAACGCATAGGTGGATTCCAAAACATCACATTCGATGACCTCAAGTCCTCAACAGTTGCTACCGCACACAGTGTGACCCCGGGCTGAACGCCTCACAATCCCCTGAGCTAAGAGGCTGAGAAAGGAGAGAATTGGAGAAACTCCTGCTTTCTTACATAACTGGGACTAAAGAATTCAACTGCAAGCTATTACATGAGATTTTATGATCATATCTTTGGTTGGCTGTCATGTTCTTTCATTCTCTCTATTGTTTGGTTTTACTGTATGGGATAGATCCCTCATTATTAGCTCAGTGGAAGGGGAGTGGTGCTTACTGTTACGGGAATGATCCCTCATTATTTGCTCAGTGGAAGGGGAGTGGCGCTTACTGTTGGAACTGTAAATTTGTATTTAATGTGAGAGTTTGTTAATGCACATGGATTTCCCAAATATTTGGAATCCTCTCCCCACTTAACATATTCGCCTTTGTGTTCAAATGTCATTGACAAAAGAAAAATAGAATCATAAGAAATGCACCTTGTAGAAATTGACATACTTGTAAGAAAGTAAAATAACCCGAACTAAGATCCAAGCTCAAAGTGTCAACAGCACCGGATTATCTTTATCTACCACCACCAAAATTCATTCATCAAAAAAAAAAAAGAAAAGAATAGGATGTCCAGGCATCACCCAAGAAGCCCTAACAAATTTATTTGAAATTCGCTCATCCCACGAGTTTAGACTGGCAAAAGAAACAAATCAAGAGACGGAAAAACCTAACCCTAACCCTAGCCGGTTAAGGCAGCATTAAGAGCACTGTGTACATCAACTCCAACTTGAGACTCAGCCTTTTCTAGGTCAGTGGAGGCAGAGTTGAGCTTCTGAGTGAAGTCAGCTAAACCCTTCTGAACCAGATTGGGGTCGATGTTTTCAAGTGGGACTGCCTCGACAGCCACTATGTCAGCAACTGAGTTGGCATGGATAAAAGCGAAGCCACTGCTTACAAAATATTTGGTAACATCACTTCCTTCATGGACAGAGAGGAGACCTGGTTTCAACTCAGCTATGGTAGGAACGTGACCAGGTAAAACACCCATCTGTCCTGTCGTTGCTGGTACAATCACCATATCAACCTGGCGATTATAATAATCGATAAAAAGAAGTGGGTAAAATAAATTGTGCTTAATGAAAAAAACGTCGTCTTATAAGAAGTCACTGCCCAACCAGTTGGACTTTGCTAACTTCACATTTTTCTATAAGATGGTAGTTTCAATTATAGCAGCTCATCAAATCACAGCTGAACAATTCCACCGACACCTGTACCAATCAAATAGTATAATTTCTCTGAAAAATAACCAATCAGCTTTCTAATATAAGCACAAAAGTACAGATGAAAGAAGAAGAGACTGTATCACGGAAGCTTATATTTGGGATCAGCATGGTTGTGTATTTGACTAGCAGCTTATCCACCTCAAGTGATTCATTCAGCAAAGGAACAAAGATACCTACTGATTACATCCAACAGATTTAATCAATTGATGATTTTAAGCTCAGAGATATATCTACAACGATGCGTAGTTCATGCAATTATATGCACAAGCACAACAGACAAATAAAAAATTGACAAACTGATCTGTACGAAGAAAATCCTAAAAGCAAAAATGATTTGTAACTTCAAACCCCTCTCAGCTAAACCCTTTAGGCATCTGTCAAATTTCCCATCTGACAAACCCTAACCACGATCTACCTATGTAACTATGTCGATCACAACAATAAGTATAAATCAGCAATGTAAATAAAGAAAAACAAAGGAACAAGAAGAGAGAGAAATTTGAGATCGAAAAACCTCTTTGTTGGCGATCTCGGATTTGTAAGGGAGAACGAAATTGACAGTGAGCTTGGTGGGGATGGAGCTGGGGGTCGGAGGCCTAGGCTTCATGAAGGATAGAGGTGTCTTTGGGGGGTCGATGTTGGGAGCCACCTTGCGCCACGCCTCCATGAAAGCTGCGTCCTCGGTCGCCACCGCCGGAGCGTCAGACGAGAAGGCGGCGGTGAATCGTTGGAGTATCCCTCCGGCCGAGGCGGCGCGGCTCAGGACGCGTTGCATTTTCGGATTAGAGCGAAGGAGAGAGATGCGATGAAATGGGATTTGGGGGCGGCGAGAGAGAGAGAGAGAGAGAAGAGCAGAGATCGAGCGATCAGTGAAGGTAATCCCCAATATTTGCGGATTGAGATCCCCTACTTTTTCCTTTTTTAATCTGAACCGTTAATGTATAATGAATGGATCAGATCGATATTAAAAACTCCCCTGAATTCCAGTGGCAAACCTCCGTCCGTTTTTAATCCGACGGTTCATAAATGAATAATAGGACCCTCCTTTTCCCCTGAAATAATAGCAGATTCGGACCCAATATTTGCATATTTGCAATATTCCTCGGGTTTTCGTCTGGACCCATAATTTTTCTATATTTGTATATGCAGTCCAACTTTGACGGGTTAGAGTTAAGAACTGCGCACATATGGTGTAAATTGCAGGAATTGCATGATGTATGAGCCTTATCTTTAGTGTAAAATCGAATGAACGGATCATTGAAGTTTGATGTTTGTAAAAACTTAAGTCTAGATCAAATCTAAAAAAAAATATTAGATAAAATGAGCTACGTATTTAAATTTAAATATTCACAAGATATTTTGTTTTTACTAAAAAGTTGGATACCCATGTGTTTCATTGAAGCAGAAAAAAGTTCTAATTATTACAACCTTGCTTACCTTCAACATATCATCACAAAAACACAAAAAATAATACAAATTCTAAATTCAAACATCACAAATGCCATATCAAGATCAAGTTTCTAACATGAAACATTGGAGCATTACAGCATGTCAGGTGAATGATCTTGTACAGACAAGAGAGCCACCAAATTGCCTCTGAAATTCAAAGCTTTCAGACTGTCTCTTACTTCCACCATCTAGTTTCTTGTTCTTAAGAGTATGATCTGGGAGCTACATGGCATACTGAGGCAGTATCAAATTAAGTTCGAAATATGTATTATCATTATTATTTGACACCAAAAGAATAAAAGACTAATTATATGTATAGTAATGTCCCTTAATGACCTAGGTGCTTTATCAGTAAAGCAAAAAATTTTATTTCTGACCAGACTGACTAAATTACAGCTCATCTAATTTGTTCAACTAATAATGCATCTATAAGGATATCATAGCATCAATTCTCCACAAATCATCTAATGAAGTACAAACAAATTCAAAATTATTATATCTACCTATCTATTTTCAAATCTCACTAATAAATGTACAACTAACAAACCAATGTTCGATATTTTCTTCATGGTTACAAAACATACATGTTACATCACCATCCCACCCTTTCTTTTTTAGGGAAACTTTGATATGTATTCTCTTTCTTCTGACTAATCACATAAACACCTTAATTTTCAAAGGTAATTTAGCTTTCCAAACAATATAAAAAATTGTCTTTTTCGACCTCCATAGTCTAACTAAGAATAAAGAGAATGCACTAAGAATTTCTCAGAAGAATCCCAACTCCAAATAATTATATCCTCAGAGTACTGATCTAAGGAGACATTAGTTAAAATTGTTTGAAGTTTACTCCATTCTTGTCCTAAAATTCCTCTCAATTATCTAAGAAATCCTAAATTAATATTACCATCCTTAAATATCTAGCTAACAATAGTAAGTGGTTTTGAAGTAACTTGAAAGTATTTGGAAAAACGAGTGAGAAAGAAAGCTCCTGTTTCCATCTATCTGACCAGAAGCTAGTGTTTATATCATTTTCTATCTTCTTGTTCACACAAGTAGACATGAGATGATTTAGGGATATAACATTTTTTTCGAAATGGTGAAAAGTAAGTATTATTATGTGTGTTTTTATACTTTTTTTTATGACATTTTTTCATAATTCTATCATTAAAGGATCATGATATCCAAATCACCATTTAGACAATAGAGTCTTGTTCATATTATCTAGATCTAAAACTCCTAAGCCTCTTTGCTCTTTAATATTACAGACTTTAGACCAAGCCACAAGGCTACTCTTCTTTCTAGTGGTATTGCTGCCAAAACATTGAATTTTTCTTCTAATTTTCTCAATTTTCTCTTAACATTAACATGCAATCTAAATAAAGACAATTAATATAATGGTATGGTTGTAATTGTTAGAAAAATAAAAACTAATACTAAGGCTTGAATGCAGAAGATAATTAAGATTAGTACAATTCACACAATTGACTCAAGGAATTGCAAACAAAGAACTCAAAGAATTACAATAAAGTAATAAAGAGAGATAGAAAGAGTATTCAAGAGTAAAAGAAATATGATACTCGATGTAACATGATTCAGCTGAAATCTTTTCAAAGTCTACATCAACGGAGCTCCCTGATTCCACATCGAGTTCGATACACTATCATGAAATGTTCTTACAAAGGTGGATTCTAATTTCCTTACAAAACAAATCAACAACTAAGAAATCTCGATCCAATTAAGAGATCAAACAATAATCCACAAAAGGATCAAAGGAGGATGAGTCCAGCACTATCTTTCCACAATATCTTGGCAACTTGACACTCAATCACTCAAGTTAAAACTCTCAAAAAGATTGTAGAATAGATGATTAGATGATGGTTGGAGAAAGCTAGAAAAAAGCTTTGATCTCTCTTAAATTGCAAGAATGAGTGTATGTAGTTTTTCGAAAAGAGGAAAAGAGACCAGCTCCTTAAATATCTGTATAGAAACAAGGGAATTTTGTTATCATGCATATCGATATATCGATTGGGTATATCGATACTTCGATTGTTAAATCGATATGATGATTTAACTGTTCACAGTCCCCTTAGAAAGTTCACTTTTGACTTGGCAAAAAATAAGTATGCTAAGCAGGAATATCGATATCGATAGGATATAACGATATATCGATATGCCAATCGATATGAAATCGTTACATCGATATGACTCCAAAACTTATGACGATCCTTTCTGAATTTCTATACTTAATCATCCAACTGATTGCCTCATATAATGATATGTATCAGTATGCACTGTTTTGACTTGATTCTACTGATTCTAAGAGCTTAAATATCTGAAAATAAAAACTTAGAAATAAAAAATCTATCATATGCTTTCAAGGACCAAGTCCTCGCCAAAGGCTCCAAGATGCTTCCCATGCATCGTCTTGTCATGTCTTGCTTTTGCCTTGCTCAAGTTGTGTACCTACACATAATCTCAACAAAAGACATATTAGATTGCATTCGTTTTGCAAATTGTCAAACCAAAGAAGTTGCTTAGTGCAATAGTAATGACAAAGTTTAAAAGAATCAATCTTCCTCCTAATGATAATAATTTACCTTGCCAACATTGTTCTATTTTCAATTTTTTCCTATCAACTCATACCAATCAGTTTTTGTTAGATTCTTCCAATGTAAAGACACACCTAAATATTTTATAGATAAAGTACTATGTTTGCAACCTAGAATTTGTGATTATCAGAAATGTTTAAAGGAATAAGCTCACGTTTCTCATAATTGATTTTTTATCCTGAGACATTTTCAAACTCTAGTAGAATATATTTTAAAGCAACCATTTCACTTACCTTTGTCCTAAGAAACAACAATGTATCATCTGCAAAATGCAGATTTAGTATGTTATCTAACTGACTAAAACCCCATAAACCTATTAAGTTAACAACATTTCTGGCATTTAATAGAACCATATTTAAAGCATCAGTCACTAAATCAAAAAGAAAGAAAAATTGATGATCTTCATGTCTAGCTCCTCTTTTGCAAAAGAAATATTCACCTATATTACCATTAAAATCAATTCAAGTTCTACTATCCCAAAAAAAATAATCCATCAATTCAAAAAGAAAGTCCTAATTAACTCTATAACAATAATTTCAAAATCAAATTTAAACAGAATCCCTTTAGATTTACTAATTCTAATTTTATGTAAAATCTCATGACCAGACACAACATTATAAAAAATAAATCTTCCTTTGATATTCCTTTGAAATAACTAAGAGTTTAATAATACTATTAAAACTATAATTAATCAGACGTATAGGTCTAAATTTTTTAATTAGTAGCAATTAAAGGGCATATTTAACTTATAAATTTCTAGACCATTAAAATAAAAGGCAATTATTATTTCCATGATGCCTGTCTGAATTAGATCCCATAAAATTTGATAAAATATAAAAGACATTTCATATGATCCTGGAGCCTTATTAGGATCAAATGAAAAGATAATATATTTAACCTCAGCTAAAGTTAAAGGAGTTGGAGAGTCAGTTGTATAGAAGATATCTTGCAAGATGAAGGCCAAAAGTTTTTCTTAAGTGTAATTATTTTAGAATCTTCTTTACCTAATAAATCCATATAAAAACTAGTAATATGACTCTCTAACTTTTCGGGATGGTATTCCACTACACCTTCAATCTCTAAAGAAAGAATAAGATTTTTCTTTCTTCTACCATTAGCTACAGGGATCCACATCTGCTGTCATACTTTCTCTGCCATCGAATCTGAACCGCTACTTTCGATCTGTGCGGCTATGATTTGATTCAAAGAGATCACATTATTTTATGAGTTACACTTGTCAGCCACTCAATGACAACACCTTATCATCGAGTTTATGGCAATTTATGGGAAATTACAGCACCATATAACCCACTTGGATGTAAAATTCCTTAAAAGAAGCTATGTTTGAAATGGGTCCGAATCAGCTATTATATTGATGGGAAATAGGGTCCTGTTATTCTACTGTAGACCAATTAAAACGAACAAGCCAGATTTGACCTGTAAGAGACTTGCTTTCTTAATCTGATTAGTTAATCCCCATTCACCAGTCTAGCTTGAAAAAAAAGTAGAATCCTGCTCTTCTTCCTTTTTGAAAAGTGACTTCAATCCTCATTGTAAAATTGGCTGGTTTCCCCTTTTTATTCTAGCCTTGCAAAGCAGTCTTTGAATGTCGAAAAGCAGATTTGAGTACACATGAAACGTACAATACATGAACTTGATAATTTAGTTTCTCTACATTTTGGTGATTGAATCACGTGTGCATGGACATGGTTCCACAAATCCTTATAACTAGTCGCTCATACCAAAATACAGATACATATCAGGAATCCTTAGCCAGGTCACAAAAAATAAGAAAAATGCATAAGGCTGTAACAGCAGCCTATAAAAAGCATCACAGAAAACTACAGAAATCCTTTATATATGCACATAACACAAGGATATAATTGTACGAGTATAAGAAGCTATTGTTCTTCCAACACAAACATGACAATCGGGGCGCATGCAAGGGATCAGAAAAAGGCAGGCCACCTCCAAAAATAAAATTACTTCTATACAGCACCATCTTCAATCTCTATTTAAAACCTCGGTACCACCTTACAGAACAGAGAACCAACAAATCCAAACCAATACCAAGTATTTTAAACCACACCAATTGATGGGTACTGCCATGACCCTTCAAATTGGATAGTGCTATCAACAGCGTAGATTTTCTATTCTCAGGTCATTCAAAATTCACAACTATTTCTCCCTCCGTGCTTAGATATCTTATCCCCTTTAGGAAAGTAGTCAACAAATCACACAAAAAAAAAATGAAAGCTAACCTGTGAACAGCAAAACCTAACACGATTGAAGCACTGCCCAACTTAATCCTTCCCTTCCCAACCACACGATGCTCCCCCCTCTTGACATGCCACAAATTTCACGGGATAATTGGGCTTATACCCCTTACACCTCACAGCCTTTGGTTGTGAAAACTATTTTCCATCTATACCATAACCAATCATTTCTCTTCTAAGATTTGCATATCAAACAAATCCAATTGGTTATTGAGATCTCCTTCAAGGCACAACCATTTCAGCATATAGAGGATTTAAGGGCACAACCCCTTTTTACTGCAAGTAAACTTATTGCAGCTGACATCATTTTAGGGATAAAAGAGTGAGCCCCAAACCTCACTGGGGTGGGGTTTGGTGAGATGGAGGCTGAGTATTATACTGCGCATAAGGTTGCGAGTATAGAGGGCTCATCAACCCCTGCAAATGTCAAGATAAATATAAGAAAATAACTATTATATAAAGTTGGTTTCATTGTAATAATGAAATTCGGCCATGTACCTGAGACTGAAGAGGAGGGAAATGGAGCTGAGAGGAATCATCCTGAGACGGGTCGTTGAAACCAGCTTGTGTAAACATTCCATGCGACCCAGGTCCCATGTGCTCCTACATAAATAAATATAATATCTAAGTATATCATTACAGCCGATGCAAAAGGTAAAAGACCTAAACAGTACCCTAGTAACCTAACTTTTTACCTGGGAGGCAATGTCATTACTGGGGCTCATATGAGGATACCCTCGATGAGAATTTTGGTTCGTATAATTGCCAGGAAACCCAGGCTGAGCTGCCTGGGTGGCGTATTCCATGCCATAGCCACCTTGAGATTGCTATGTTTCCAAAAACAAAAGAGAGAGAGAGAGAGAGAATATTAACACAAGGATAATATTTCAAATGAAAAAAAATCAGAAGTAATGACAAAACAGGGAAATTTGAACTTTAAGCTAATTCATATATTCAATAATTTGAACCTAAGCAGATTTGAAAATGCTGGAGGTACTCAAATGGGCCTTTATTGCTTTTGAGGCTCTCTCAGGTATGAAGATCAATTTTGATAAATGTGATATATATCCTATTAACCTGAGTGAAGATCAATTGAATTCACTTGCTGAAGTATTTGGGTGCAGAATCAATCAGTGGCCTATGTATTACTTAGGGATTCCCATTCATTGGAAAAGAACAAAATCAAAAGATTGGGATTTGATCATAGAAAAGTTTCAGAAAAGATTACATGGTTGGCAAGGGGTATATTTGTCCATGGGGGGCAAAGTAGTTTTGATTAACAGTATACTCTCTTCGCTGCCTCTGTACATGCTGTCTTTTCACATAATACCAGTCAAAGTTAAAAAACAGATAGATCAAAAGAGAAGTAACTTCTTGTGGAACTCTGGGGTGAAGAGAAAGTTTCATCTTTGTAACTGGAATGAAATATGCAGGCCCATTGACAAGGGGGGGTTGGGGATAATCAACATTAAAGAAATGAATATTTCTCTCATGTGCAAATGGCTTTGGAGGTTGAAAAATCCAGAAAGTGTAGGGTGGTGGAAGGATATTCTAATGATTAAATATGCTCATGCTGACAATAGTATCAAATGGTCTCCATTTTGGAAATCAATTGTTAAATATGAACCTCTAATTGACATCAATAGACAAGTGGTACTGGGTAATGGCACTAATACTAAGTTTTGGACAGACAAGTGGTGTGGTCCTGTACCATTTTGTGTATCCTACCCTTCCTTATATCAAATTGTTCAGAATAAAAATATAACTGCTGCTTCTGCTGTCTCTTCAGGTTTGAGTTTTACATTTAGAAGAAATTTATCATTGGTGCAAAGGGATCTATGTGGTCAGTTGATAAAACAGGTACTAAACTACTTACCTTTGACTAGTAACCAAGACAGAGTGGTTTGGCAAGATAGCAACTCTTCAAAGGTCAGAAATAAAGACATATATGAGTGGCTAAATGATGGAGGGGTTATATATTGTCCAACTGCAGAAATTTGGAAATTGAAAGTGCCAAAGAAAATTCAAATTTTCCTTTGGCTGGTAATCAAAGGAAAAGTCTTGGTTAAGTCCAATCTAATGGCAAAAGGGTGGCAAGGGGATGATTCATGTGTATACTGTCAGAATATTGAAACAGTTTCTCATCTGTTTTTTATGTGTGATCATGCTCAATCCATATGGAAATACATTTGCAACTCATTTAACATTAAAATCACTCCTAAGAGCTTAGATGGGTTATATATGATAAAAAGATCCTTAGTTGATTCAGAAATACAGTTGTTCTGGCTAATATGTGCTGCAGCCCTTTGGAACATGTGGTTGGAGAGAAACAAGATATGTTTCCAGGAAGGTAAAATATCTTCTATATCATCGTTTGTGGGAAATCTAATTGGACTGTTGTGTTATTGGGCAGGTGCATGGTCAGCTGATCTGCAAGTGCAGTTGGAGCAGTGGGTTAGAACAAATGGAGTCTCGAGGAGATTGGAGAAAGCAATTGAAGAACACAACATTCTACGTGGAATAGATGATCAAACATGGGCCGGGGAATCAGTTGTTTGAATGATATTTCTAAACTTCATTTTTTTGTTTGCCGCTTTGTTCTTGTGTTGGTATAAATGTGGTTTTTGTGCATGGTGTGTACTTAGTCATATAGTTAGAAGGGTGATAAAAGGGTGTCAGTGGCAATTCTGGGACGCATGGCACAGATTCTATAGATAGTAATTGGGGTACCGGTGCTAGAGATGAAAGGTACCGGTACCGCACAACATAGAGGGTGTGGGGGTATAGATTTGTGATCTCACTGAGGGGTTTCTTTTTTGTTTGTACTTAGCTTCTTTTTTGTATAAAAAAGGAAGTGGTGAGGAGTTTAAGCCTCACTTATTTCAAAAAAAAATAATTTGAACCTGAGTAGAGAAATCAGTCATATTATATGGGACATGAGACCCTTGACTCTTGAAGTCTTCTCCAAAAAAATCCTGTTAAAAAAATAAATAAGATTAATTTGAGGTAAGGACAAGAATAAAACACAGGTAAAATTTAGCATCCTTCTAGACGAATGTACCTGAGACATGCCACCCATAGAAAAACCTTCACGGAATGTCTGGCTTAGACCTTGCATTGGTGCCTGAGAATATAAATAACAGAACTATAATTTGAAAGGGTGTTCTAGACATAGTACAAAACAAAATAATTCCAGGCATGCACTAACAAAATAAGTAATGACCCTATACCTCCAATTTACATACCTGAGTCATCATTCCAGTCTGGGACAAAAGAGCCCCACCAGAGGGCTGACTATTCTGATCACCAAATCCAAAGGAAGAACCTATACCTGCTAAGCTACCCTGCTGTGAGTTCTGCTGATGTGGAGGCAAATGGCCTCCAATGGCACCACCATTGCTGGCAACACCACGACCAGCCCCACTGAAACCTCTATTGCCATGTTGGGGTCCCTGGGGTATGCCAATAGGTCCAGGTCCACTGCCACGTGTGGGGATAGCATAAGGTTGAGAGTGGGGTCCACTAGCAAAAGCAGGAAAGGGAAGACGAGCCGGGGGTGGAGGGCCCATAGGATATGCTCCCGAGTAAGCCTTGCCATTCGGTGCTCCGAATGGTGGCCCAAAAGAGTGGCCTTGATTTTTTGACAAAAAAAACAATACAAAAATGAGCTTGACGGCAAATATAATAAACCATGACAACACAGGCCAGCTAATAACAACACCTGTAAACAACTGTACAGTCACTGGAAAAATTTCAGTTCAACAAAACCAAATTAAAACAAAGATAACACGCCAAGAGAAACCTAGGACTAGTAACACTATCACAATATAGCATCTCCCCTTGTAATGAATAAAACATACATTAAAAACTTACCTTTACCACGGGCACCTCTTCTATCAGGAGTAGAGTTGGCGGAACCAATAGGACCATAGTTAGCTGCTGGCATAACACCAGGTCCACCTCCAATGTAGAGTCTACGTTCATTGTACATCTAAATACCACGAATAAGCCATTGTTCATGTGTTACAGTCACTACATCAACCAAACTGCATTAATATGATGTACAAGCAAGTCTAAAGAGTACCTTTTTGGGCTTCTGAAATTGCACCATACTCTGTTTTAAATTGCTCAGAGGTCCTTCTACCAGGCATTCATGTTCCTATATTATCATTTTATAATGATTCAAGACCAGCATTATAGAACACAGAAAAAATATTAATATCAGATAATGGCACATTATAAGATTAATAGGATAAAAGGAGATAGGTTACCTTGTAATGGGTCAACAAACTATTCCAGAGAGGCTGTTTGCTGAGCACTTTAGGGTTTCCAAGAATGACAATACCATAACGTGCACGTGTTAGCGCCACATTTAACCTCCTGGGATCATTAAGAAACCCAATACCCTGAAAAATATGGAGTTCAATAAACAAGTGACTGGGTTTAAAAAAATTCTATAATTGTTTGAATAAAGGGCTAAGGAACAATACCGTGTGCTCATTTCTCAATAAAATAAAGGGCCAAGGAACTATTAGCTTGTGCTCATTTTTCAATAAAATAAAATAAAAAACAAGTTCAATGTATATCCCACCCGATTAAATATACAACAAGTGCATCAAATAAAGAGCAAAGGATCAATACCTGGTGTTCGTTGCTCCGGACACAAGACAAAATTATATAATCTTTTTCCCTTCCCTGGAATGAGTCAACACTGGCAACCTACAAAGGTAGCCTTTTCATTGATATATGGACTAATTTCTGCTAAAAACCAATTTCAAGAGAGGTTAAAGGCACGAGCTAGCAAACCTCGATTTCCTTATAAAGCTGTTGCCGGAGAGCACCATTTCTTGCCATGTAATTTACGATATATGCCCTTTGCCCTTCGTATGGTGTTATTACTCCAATCTTCATGATTTGTACAAATGAATAAAGTCTTATTCTGAAGACATCGACAAATAGAAAGATATATCAATTACTGAAATACATAACATACTTGACTTGGCACAACACCACTTCGCAAGAATGTAGTCACAATTTTCTCAACATTTGATGCCTCGGTTCTATTCAGATATGATGTACCACTGGCACTTATCTCCTCTTGGCCCATCTACAATCAATGAAGTCAAATCAGAACATCAGCTAAATACTATCAGAGGGAGAGGGCTTCTTGGCACCTGCAACCAAGCTTTCAGAGAGAGAAAGAGAGAGAAAGAGAGAGAGAGAGGCATTGTGGTTTCTGGTACTGTCTCACTCGTGTCACTCAAATTGATGCTAAGATTGTCTGCAATGATATTGGGGTTATCAATAAACTGTACCCAAAAGTTGCTTTGTGCCTTTAACATTGATCACAAGAACATCCAGACCGCAAAGCAATATTGGGGTGCGATAGAATAAACTTAAAACTTACTAGTAACTTACCTAGGTATGCCACTACCGTTTACTAAACCTGACATAATCTTTCCTTTCCTACCCATGATAGATACCTCGTAAAAGAAAACTAGATGGATAACCAATATATTGAACAAAATGATTCTGACTATGGTAATTGGTATGATGGACAAGTTCGAAGAAAATCTTCTGTGAATAAAGGATGGCAAAGTATCTCAATGATTAACTGGGACACTGTATCCCAAAAAAATGGGGATGAAAAAGAGTTGAATAGGAGGTGCAGAAAATTTCCCTGTTACTGGGATGGCGGCCTGTATACACAAAACGAGACGTGCTGTGCTGACAGAAAGGATAATGCATGAAGGACACTTACAAGTTCTGTTGCCTTATTTGGTTAAAATGTTGGCTGCACTTCTTTTAATGTTGGATATTTAGATATTTTTAGTACAACGTAGTTCTGAAGGTACACAATTGATGTATCTCTTCACATTTACTTATCAACTTCCACTTGACAGCCACTGCCAAGTTGAAAGAGAGAGAAAGAGAGAGGCAAGGCAGACAGACCAACCTGGACATAAAAGAACATGGGGTGATTAGGCATAGGCCAAGGAAAGTCAATGCCGGTCAACTGCCTCTCATTGATGGTCACTCCATTTTGTAAGGTACCTTCATAGAAACAATTTGAGGGGAACTCCGACAGTGATGGGTGCATCCTATATTGCACCTGAAATTCAACATAGTTTAGTAATTACTAGTTGTACAGCCTATAATCTTTATCAAAATAGATTGTTTTAACAAATACCTGAAGCCTAAAGGGCTTGACACCGAGGAGAACAAGCCTTTCAAAGAGTGATTGAGCCAGACCAGCACGAGCTGCCTTTTTACACATTATCACTGGGCCCAGCTGACAGTGATCCCCTACAAGTACAGCCTAAGCAAACAAAAGACGAGAAAGGGTGACAAAGTTTATTAAAAGCAAATTTTAATGTGTTGCACTGTCATATTGTATTCTAAGTTATATCTTACTAGTTTATATCGTATTTAAATGTTTTAAAATCATAAACTACCTGCTTGACACCAAGGACTAGGGGAATTAGGCACTCTGGTTCTGTTGACTGTGTAGACTCATCAATAAGAACCTAAAATATAATGAAGGGACATTCACAACAACAACAAAGCCTTTATTCCCAAATTAAAGATTTAAAATATACAAAATTAACTTGTTTAGTTACACTAAAACTGGTATATAACAAGTAAAGAATAAATGGCTACTTGGCGAAAACGGAAGTTAGAAAGACGAGGATCTCCTGCTCCGACGCAAGTGCAACAGATGACATCAGCACTTTGTAATATCTCTCTTTCCGTGGCCCTTTTTAAGGCCTTGTACTTTTTCTCATCACTGCTTGACAATTCACCTACATAACAAATTACGAAAAATGGTTATTTGCAGACAACCACACATACCATAAAATTCTCAAGGATACCCAAGCTACCACACTGCCTATCAGTCATACAGCACCATCCAATAACACTAATAATGGAAGAAACAATGATATGACAATGATAACAATAATAGTAGAAGAATTGGGTTGGGGGGGGGGGGGGGGGGGGGGGGGCAGAGACCTTGCTCATCCTTGAGAAGTTGTAGTTTATGCAATTCGCTCTTATCTGATGTGTCAAGATGGCGCACCTGAAGTAGTATATCACTTAATTATCAAGTCAAATGAAGTGCACAAGAAAATTCAAAATAAAGGCCTTTAGTTTTTTTAAATACAACAAACAGTCGTTGATACTTTGATAGTGATACCTGATAGTGAAGTGTGAGATGCTCGACGGGGGAGGAGATGGCCTCTCTTGATTTTGCACATAGCCTGACAACCTTTATTTTTCATGAAAAATGTTTGAAGTTGCAAAATTGTTGAATACAAGAAAATTTCAGTAGCACTAAAAAAGATTTGAAGAATATTATTCTACCTTCAAACCAGTAGCACTTATCTTCTCGGCCAATTGGTCAACAGCCACATTGCTTGGAGCGCACACCAAAACCTAATCATTCGCAAAATATACAACTTCAAATTTCCATATTAGGACTGTAATAATGGGTAGTTCAGGCACAGTGAAAAGATTAAGTTTGTTTTACCTGGCCTTGACCTTGTTTAGCCATGTGATATACAATAGCGGCTGATGTGACTGTTTTACCCGTACCAGGTGGCCCCTGTATCAGACTCACTGGCTTCTGAAGAACACTCTTTACTGCCAGCACCTACAACAGAAACACGCCAAATATTACTTCCATTTGAAAAAAAACAAATATTACGAGAAGGATGTCAGCAGTATCGGCACCTACCTGAGAAGCATTTAATTCAGGGAGGCCAGGGGCACCAAAACGGCGAGGGAGAGTGTTCCGCACAATTTGATGTTCTACTTCATGTCCCAATAGGTGATGGTAAATGTACCTACATATATTCATCATATTAGTAAATTGAGGTAATCAGTGTGCCTGTATAAAGTAACTGCATTTGTCCAAACTCACCCACTAACACTAGTTTCATCAACAGCAAAAGTTTTCATGGCACTTTGCATGCGATCGAAGCTAGTACTCTTCCATACAAAGTCCACACTAAAACCATGGTTCAACTCCACAGGAACTCCCTATTATTAGTAAGTAGTAACAATAATAATATTAAAAAAAGATTAGAAAACTAGAATAAAAAAGGAAAAAAGTAAATAAACATTGAATCCTACTCTACCTGGCTGGCACGTAATTCAAGTGCAACCTCCTCCTGAGCGGTAAGCTTAATCTGAGTAGAAACAACGGTATTATTAATTTGAGTAGAGACTACGATACTCTTGCATAATTATTAACCATTACTCATCTCATTAAAATGTTGTCATATTAACAAGAAACATATGAAGATGTACCACGTGGCCCACAGATTGCCAAGAAGGATGAGTACTATCCCCAGGATATCGCAGTCTCAGCTCATCTCCTGCTACAAGCCTCAGCTCATTGTCCTCCTACAATAATAACTATGCATCAGTATACTATGCATTGAACTTGATTTAAAGTTGGAATTTGATGTTAAAAAGATTATACACCTTGGGAAATACAAAGTATGCAATGCGCTTCTTGTTTAGACCAATGTCCCATCTAACTGTTAAGTTATCCTTGCTTTGTGATTCTTTCATCATCTGTAATTTCATCATTTTGTAATTAAAAGATGAACAAACAATAAGATCAGCAAATGAGGGAGGAAATTTCAGACGCAAGGAAAGGAATGTAATGAACCTTGTCATAGTCAGCTTCAAGCTTTATTAGGGGTGCAAACACATTTTGATACTGCAAGAGAAAATCACAATAGAATGAACTTAAACAATATTTGTGAAAATCATCATTGGAAGCAACAGCGTAAATTTGAGGACATAATAAGAACCTGATAAGCATCTTCATATTTAATAACAACAGACATGGGTTCATCATCTACACCTGGTTTCTCTAGATCCTCAAGAGACGCATCAGGGTTAGTCTTCCATAGCTCTTCTACTTTGTTTATCTGTTGTGCGCTTACCTGTCTGGCTCTCAGCTGTTCTTGCTCTGACGGCACCTGATTAAGTGAACGCACTCAAATTATCAATCCTGTTTTCAGTACTTATTTCTGCAAGTTAGAGAAGAGCCCCCACTGAAGGCGAGCCTTGGCGCAGTGGTAAAGCGGACGCCTTGTAACCAGGAGGTTACGGGTTCGAGTCGTGGAAACAGCCACTTGCAGAAATGCAGGGAAAGGCTGCGTACAAAGACCCCAAAGTGGTCCGACCCTTCCCCGAACCCCGCATGCGGGAGCTACGTGCAACAGGCTGCCCTTTTTAGAGAAGAGCCCCACTATTTCGCCAGAATTTGGCAAAAAAAAGGTAACAATTTGTGCCGTTCAGTAAAAGCAACACATAAATAAGCACTGACTAGGTGCCAAGACAAATAAAGACCAATCAGCCCTTGCTTGAATAATTCAAACATAATTTTAACCATCATAGACCTTACATTAGAGAAGCCAAGATGATTTTCGTACTAAATTGAAATTATGCACATTTTTAGTCACTACTGTTATTCCTCAACTTTTTCTTCAGCACAGAATGACTGCCTATATATTACAGCATAATTATAAGAAAAAACGATCTTGGACAGAAAGTTTAAGTATAAACTATAAAGTCATCAAAGACATCTTTCTAGATAGCATAACTACTCAGAAAACGACAGGAGCTTTTACAGATACCGCATTGCCAGAGTCATAATACCATAAGCAAACAAGGAAATCTAAGTACTTTTCTCATAGGTTCGATATGTTTTTCATCTAATGATGAGAATATGTTAAAAAGAGACAGACAATTACCTTGACAAGCCAAGGGAGAAAGCATCGATCATCAATGAGAGGGCACCATTGGCTGAGGTCCCAATTCATGTCCTTCAATGCATTCACACTCAGGCATGGTTCTCTACACAGTAACACCACCACATTATCAGTTTTAGCCGAAATAAAACCGAGCAGAAACACATTTCTGCACCCGCAATTGTAGCACTCCAGAATTGTTTCTCCCAGCGGGCTGTCCTTGTGGAGGCAAACTTCCTTGTGTTTTGCCCGAACCTATGAATTTCATGTGCAGATGTATATACAGCCAGTTAAAAATCGAGTTGCGGGCTGGAATTGATCTTATATGCTAGATTATAACCTTGACAAGGTACATGTTGGTGATATAACTGCTGTTACCAGTTAGATTTTGCACAAGGACATACAGTACAGAAGCAGCCTATTCTGGTACCAAACTAATTCAGTCATTGGTGGGTTTCCAATTTTTCCAGTCCATGTGGGTTCAACTATGCTGCATAAAAAAACTGAATCAATGCTTCAAGTGTAGTAACAAAGTGGACCGATATAACAAAGAGAATGCAAAAATTTGAAGAAGAAACTATATAATACTAATAATGAAATGTGTGATTATGTTACCAGATGATTAACAATGTGAGAACCAGAAGTATTGCCGCGAGAGTTGCAAAACCACTTACGGCAACTAGGGATATTACATCGCACCACACAAGCCGGATTGTGGATTCCACAATATCTACATGAATGCTCCACAAAACCTCCTTTTTCGTACTCATATCTGTTAGAACAAAGTCACAAAATAACATATGTTATTCATTAAAATCATTAGTATAAACTCTTGTCAACAAGTGGACAAATATGCTCTTCTCAACAGCTGGAACATTTAAACCCCAACTCAATTATTAGATTTAAGCCATCCAAACCACCCAAAAGAACCGAGAGACCTTATTTACATTATGTTCAGCTGATTCAACTAAAATCTACAAAAATAGCATATTTAGAGATTATCCTTGTTTGGTAACTTCCACAATTTTGGCAATATGGACATTTGTAATTTCCGGAGGAATCCTAAGGGTCTTCTAACTTCACCGTCTCAACAAAACTAAGTCAAAACATGGGAATTCAAATTCAACATTACCCGTCTTCAGTTTCTTCGAAATTTAGATTCCCGATTCCAGACGCGATTGAATCCACCTGAGTAACAACAGCTGTCCCACCTCCGTTCCCGTTACGCACCTTGGATGATGACGTGGCGGATGGAGACAGAGCCGCTTCCGCAGGCTCCGAGTCCGGTTCGGGTTCGGGTGGAGAAGGCGGTGGCGGCCATGCGGTGCCACGGGAGTAGCTAAACGGGTCGAAAGCGGATTCGGATTCCGATTCGTTTTGGGTATTGAATTCCAAGAAGGTATAAGCCGAGTGGGACCCGCCTGCAGCGTTAGTATCAGGCTGAGATGCCGTATCGTAGAAGTCAGCAGTTTGTGAATCCGACATGGTACTTTGTTTGGTTAGAGGAGAGTAAGAATTGAAAAAGGGAGAAAGAGCGAGGTTAGGGTTTTGTTGGGGGTGGAGAGAGATGCAAAAATAAGGGATCGGGAAAGAGAGCGTGTTTCGGATGAACCAGGTCTTAGGAAGGTCTTTTTTTGACCAACTAGCGAAGAGTTTACACGTAGGTTCACTGGACCGGATCTATCCTGAGGCAATTATCTGGGAGAGACGCTGAATAGCGGGGCGGGGGCAGTTCGAACTAAATAGGGATTATTTTATATTTTAAGGGGCGGAAATTTTCCGGAATGTATCTGCGAAATTTTTTTTCTCCATTCTTTGCTGAATTTGGAAAAGTTAATCTGCATCGTCGAATTAAAAATGAGCGCTCTGCAGTAAACGATATGATTCAGCAGAGTTATTTTTTATTAATTTGGACTAAATCTGTTGCGTAACGATTACGAAAGATGATAGTTTCGTTAATCGTTTTGTTTAATGAACAATTAAGAAATTTTGTTTCGTTAATTGTTTCGTTAAAGAAAACGATCAAAATGATCGGAACAAAACAGAACGATCAAACGCATTCTCTTCGTTTTTCATTCATCTCCTCTATTATCACACTAAAGCAAACCATGAACTGATGGTGAACTATTCTAATAATACATCAGAATCAAATAATTCATATTCTCATTCGAGCAATCATTCATCTCATCTCTCATCACCTTCTTCCAACATAATGTTTTTCTCTAAAATCAAAACAACTCTAATAATACACAACCACAAACGAAACTACGAAACAAATGATCACAAAATAATATGTTTTGGTTAATCGTTTCATTATTTAAAAGAAAGAAATTTCTTTGATCGTAATCATTTCATTTGTCACGAAACGAAACGAAACGAAAAACGATTAAACGACTGATTATTGACAGGCCTAATTCGGACCGTTGATTTTTAATTCAACCGTTCAAATAAAAAATTCCTCTGCAGAACAAAAAATTTCGCATAAGATTTCGATAAAATTGCCATTGGTAATTTGGTAGTGCGTTTGTAAATTGGTTAAATTAAGTCTGACTTGCAGGTCACTTGCTCATGTTTGGTCGGATAATAGAGCCTAAAGACAACTTTTTAGGTAAAATACGATACTATTGAGTATATTTTTGTTCCGAAATTTTTTTTATTAACCAAAATTAATTAAAAAGACACGAAACTGGCAAAATTCGAACCAAAATCACCAAAGTAGTCATTCCGGAATCACAGACTCCGGAGTTACTCCGGAATCACTTATTCCGAAGTTTAGTTTATACGAATTCAAATGAATTCAGTGGTCCCTGAGTTTTTTATTAATAAAAATATTAATATTTTAATTGATGAGTTGGGTTGTATTTAGGTAAGTTTTTGTAACGAATTCGACTGCATTTAACGGGAATTCAGTGGTCACATCTAAAATTTGGCTCCACTATCAACTTATATCTTAATTTGTAATTTTTTATCATGTGTTTGTGTCAGAATCAATTTTGAATCGCTCGTTTCTCCGATCGCAAATCAGACTTGACACGGTGGAAGTAGACTCGGACATTTACAGCTTGATGACTTAAGACGATAAAAAAAACTAATTACAATCTCGACGAGCACAGTCAAAGTCGTTACAAAAACTTACCTAAATAGAATCCAAGAGTTGTATTAAATTATTAATATTTTAATAAATAAAGTTTTCAACGTTCAAAAGTTGAATTTTTTTTTCATGATTGACCTTAGGAAAATAAAAATAGTATTTATGACTTTTAATTCAAATCTTTTATAGCAATGACCATATTTTATAACATTCAGGTTCAAATTTGTTTTTTAGACGAATACGATTAGAAATACAAATTCTAAACTAAAAAAATATTCTGCTCGCAAAACATGTGGACGTTTAGAAAAAACATGTGGACGAAGAAGCATAGAATACCATTCTAGGTGCTTCAAATCTGATTAGTTCATTTATGAGTGGTAAACATTCAAGAAAATACCACAGAGTATCTTATGCCGCAACAAAAAATGTTTCTGATCAGAGTACTTCATTTATGGGTGGTAACTTTTCAAGAGAACTCCAAATCTTTCAGGAAACCACCACGAAGATGCATAGAATATCACTCTAAGCACTTCATGTCTGATTACTTCATTTATGGGTGGCAAATATTCAAGAAAATAAAACAAAGCATTTTATCCAGCTGAGAGAAGTGTTTCTAATCCGAGTGCTTCATTTATGGGTGGTAACCATTCAAGAAAACACCACAAAGCATCTTATCCTACTACGAAAAGAGTAACTTATATGATTATTTCATTTATGAGTGCTAACCGTCAAAGAAACTTTAAACCGTTAATGAAACTACCACGAAGAAGCATATAATACCACTCTAAGTGCTTCATATCTGATTACTTCATTAATATGTGGTAAACATTCAAGAAAACACCACAAAACATCTTACCCTCCTATGTGAAGTGTTTCTGATCCGAGTACTTCATTTACGGGTGGTAACCTTTCAAGAAAAGTCAAAAACTTTCAGGAAACCATCACGACGAAGCACCAATCTAAGCACTTTATGTCTGATTACTTCATTTATGGGTGGCAAACATTCAAGAAAACAAAACTAAGCATTTTATCCTGCTACGAAAAGTGTTTCTGATCTGAGTACTTCATTTATGGGTGGTAAACATTAAAAAAAACACTACAAATCATCTTATTCCTACTACGAGAAGTGTTTCTGATATGATTTATGAGTGGTAACCTTGCAAGAAAACTCTAAATCTTTCATTAAATCACCACGAAGAAGCATAGGATATCATTCTAAGTGCTTCATATATGATTATTTCATTTATGGGTGGTAAAGATTCAAGAAAACACCACAAAGCGTTTTATCCTGCTACAAGAAGTGTTTTTCTTTATCCGACTACTTCATTTATGGGTGGTAACAGCTCAAGAAAAAACCACAAAGCATTTTATTCTACTAGAAAAAGTGTTTTTTATCCGATTATTTCATCTATGGGCGGTAAATATTCAAAAAAACACCACAAAGTATCTTAACCTACTTCGAGAAGTGTTTCTCATCTGATTACTTCATTTATGATTTGTAATTTCCAAGAAAACTCAAAACCTTTCCTGAAACCACCACGAAGAAGCACAGAATACCATTCTAGGTGCTTCATATCTGATTAATTCATTTATGGGTGGCAAACAATCAAGAAAATAAAAAAAGCATTTATCCTGCTGAGATAAGTGTTTCTGATCTGATTGCTTCATTTATGGGTGGTAACCATTCAAGAAAACACCACAAAGCTTCTTATCCTACTACGAGAAGTGTAACTTATATGATTAATTTATTTATGAGTGCTAACCGTGCAAAAACTTTAAACCTTTCATGAAACTACCACGAAGAAACATAGAATACCACTCTAAGTGCTTCATATCTTATTACTTCATTAATATGTGGTAAACATTCAAGAAAACACCACAAAACATCTATGTGAAGTGTTTCTGATCCAAGTACTTCTTTACGGGTGGTAACCTTTCAAGAAAAGTCCAAAACTTTCAGGAAACCACCACGACGAAGCGTAGAACCACTCTAAGCACTTCATGTCTTATTACTTCATTTATGGATGGCAAACATTCAAGAAAACAAAACAAAGCATTTTATCCTGCTACGAGAAGTGTTTCTGATCTGAGTACTTCATTTATGGGTGGTAAACATTCAAGAAAACACCACAAAGCATCTTATCCTACTACGAGAAGTGTTTCTGATATGATTACTTCATTTATGAGTGGTAACCTTGCAAGACAACTCTAAACCTTTTCTGAAACAACCACGAAAAAGCATAGAATACCATTCTAGGTGCTTCATATCTGATTAATTCATTAATATGTGATAATCATTCAAGAAAACACCACAAAACATCTTATCCTCCTATGTGAAGTGTTTCTGATCCGAGTACTTCATTTATGGGTGGTAACCTTTCAAGAAAACTCTAAACCTTTCATGAATCACCGCGAAGAAGTGTTTCTGAATCACCATTCTAGGAGCTTAATATCTGATTAATTCATTTACGGGTAGTAAACATTCAAGAAAACAGTACAAAGCATTTTGTCCTGCTACGAGAAGTGTTTTCGATCCGAGTACTTCATTTATGGGTGGTAACAATTCAAGAAAATACCACAAAGCATTTTATTCTACTAGAAAAGGGTTTTTTATCCGATTACTTCATCTATGGGTGGTAAACATTTAAGAAAACACCACAAAGCATCTTATCCTACTGCGAGAAGTGTTTTTCATCCGAATAATTCATTTATGATTGGTAAATTTCCAACAAAACTCTAAACCTTTCCTGAAACCACCACGAAGAAGCATAGAACACCATTTTAGGTGCTTCATATCTGATTAATTCATTTATGTGTCGTAAACATTCAAGAAAATACCACAGAGTATCTTATCCCGCTAAGAGAAGTATTTTTTTATCAGAGTACCTCATTTATGGTTGGTAACTTTTCAAGAGAACTCCAAACCTTTCAGGAAACCACCACGATGAAGCATTGAATACCACTCTAAGCACTTCATGTCTGATTACATCATCTATGGGTGGCAAACAATCAAGAAAAAAAACAAAGCATTTTATCATGCTAAGATAAGTGTTTCTGATCTGATTGCTTCATTTATGGGTGGTAACCATTCAAGAAAACACCAAGAAGCATTTTATTTTACTAGAAAAGTGTTTTTTATTCGATTACTTCATCTATGAGTGGTTAACATTCAAGAAAACACCACAAAGGATCTTATCCTACTGCGAGAAATGTTTCTCATCTGATTACTTCATTTATGATTTGTAAATTTCCAAGAAAACTCTAAACCTTTCCTGAAACCACCATGAAGAAGCATAGAATACCATTCTAGGTACTTCATATCTGATTAATTCATTTATGAGTGGTAAACATTCAAGAAAATACCAAAGAGTATCTTATCCCGCTACGAGAAGTATTTTTATCAGAGTACTTCATTTATGGTTGGTAACTTCAAGAGAACTCAAAACCTTTCAGGAAAACCACCACAAAGAAGCGTAGAATACAACTCTAAGCACTTCATGTCTGATTACATCATTTATGGGTGGCAAACAATCAAGAAAATAAAACAAAGCATTTTATCCTATTGAGATAAGTGTTTCTGATCCGATTGCTTCATTTATGGGTGGTACCCATTCAAGAAAACACCACAAAGCATCTTATCCTACAACGAGAAGTGTAACTTATATGATTACTTCATTTATGAGTGCTAACCATCCAAGAAACTTTAAACCTTTCATGAAACTACCACGAAGAAGCATAGAATACCACTCTAAGTGCTTCATATCTGATTACTTCATTATTATGTGGTAAACGTTCAAGAAAATACCACAAAACATCTTATCCTCCTATGTGAAGTGTTTCTGATCCGAGTACTTCATTTATGGGTTATAACCTTTCAAGAAAAGTCCAAACTTTCAGGAAACCACCACGACGAAGCGTAGAATACCAATTTAAACACTTCATGTCTAATTACTTCATTTATGGGTGGTAACATTCAAGAAACACCACAATGCATCTTATCTCGCAACAAGAAGTGTTTCTGATCCGAGTACTACATTTATCGGTGGTAAACATTCAAGAAAAAACACACCAAAAAGCATCTTATCATATTACGAGAAGTGTTTCTGATTTGATTACTATATTTATGAGTAGTAAACATTCAAGAAATCACTACAAAGCGTTTTATCCTGCTACGAGAAGTGTTTTTTTTATCCAAGTACTTCATTGATGGGTGGTAACAATTCAAGAAGATACCACAAAGCATTTTATTCTACTAGAAAAGTGTTTTTTATCCGATTACGTCATCTATGGATGGTAAACATTCAAGAAAATACCACAATGCAACTTATCCTACTCCGAGAAGTGTTTCTCATTTTATTACTTCATTTATAATTGGTAACTTTCCAAGAAAACTCTAAACATTTCCTGAAACCACCACGAAGAAGCATAAAATATCTTTCTAGGTGCTTAATATCTGATTAATTCATTTATGGGTGGTAAACATTCAAGAAACACCACAATGCATCTTATCTCGCAACGAGAAGTGTTTCCGATCGGAGTACTTTATTTATGGGTAGTAACTTTTCAAGAGAACTCCAAACCTTTCAAGAAACCGGCACGAAGAAACGTAGAAAACCACTCTAAGCACTTCATGTTTAATTATTTCATTTATGGTTGGTAACTTTAAGAGAACTCTAAACCTTTCATGAATCACCACGAAGAAGCATATAATACCATTCTAGGTGCTTAATATCTGATGAATTCATTTTTGGGTGGTAAATATTCAAATAACACCACAATGCATCTTATCTTGCTACGAGAAGTGTTTCTGATCAGAGTACTTCATTTATGGTTGGTAACTTTTCAAGAGAACTCTAAACCTATCATAAATCACCACGAAGAAGCATATAATACCATTCTAGGTGCTTAATATCTGATTAATTCATTTATGGGCGGTAAACATTCAAGAAACACCACAATGCATCTTATCCCACTACGAAAAGTATTTCTGATCAGAGTACTTCATTTATGGGTGGTAACTTTTCAAGAGAACTCCAAACCGTTCAGAAAACCACCACGAAGAAACGTAGAATACCACTCTAAGCACTTCAAGTCTGATTACTTCATTTATGGGTGGCAAACATTCAAGAAAACAAAACAAAGCATTTTATCCTGCTACAAGAAGTGTTTCTCATCCGAGTACTTCATTTATGGGTGGTAAACATTCAAGAAAACACGACAAAGCATCTTATCAAACTACGAGAAGTGTTTCTGATATAATTACTTTATGAGTGGTAACCTTGCAAGAAAACTCTAAACCTTTCAGGAAATCACCACGAAGAAGCATAGGATACCATTCAAAGTGCTTCATATATGAATAATTCATTTATAGGTGGTAAACATTCAAGAAAAAACACCACAAAGCGTTTTATCCAACTACAAGAATGTTTTTTTTTCCGAGTACTTCATTTATGGGTGGTAACCATTCAAGAAAACACCACAAAGCATTTTATTCTACTAGGAAAAGTGTTTTTTATCCGATTATTTCATCTATGGGTGATAAACATTCAAATGAGAACACCACAAAGTATCTTATCCTAATGCGAGAAGTGTTTCTCATCTGATTATTTCATTTAGGATATATAAATTTCCAAGAAAACTCTAAACCTTTCCTAAAACCACCACGAAGAAGCATAGAATACCATTCTAGGTGCTTCATATCTAATTAATTCATTTATGGCTGGTAAACATTCAAGAAAACACCACAAAGTACATCTTATCCTGCTACGAGAAGTATTTTTTATCAGAGTACATTTATGGGTGGTAACTTTTCAAGAGTACTCAAAACCTTTCAGGAAACCACCACGAAAAGCATAAAATACAACTCTAAGCACTTCATCTCTGATTACATAATTTATGAGTGGCAAACATTCAAGAAAATAAAACAAAGCATTTTATCCTGCTGAGATAAGTGTTTCTGATCTGATTACTTCTTTTATGGATTGGTAAATATTCAAGAAAACACCAAAAAGCATCTTATGCTACTACGAGAAGTGTTTCTGATATGATTACTTCATTTATGAGTAGTAACCTTGCAAGACAACTTTAAACCTATCATGAAATCACCGCGAAGAAGCATATGTTACCATTCTAAGTGCTTCATATATGATTTCTTCATTTATGAGTGGTAACAATTCCAGAAAACACCACAAAGTATCTTATCCCGCTACGAGAAGTGTTTTTGATTATAGTACTTCATTTACGGGTGGTAACTTTTCAAGAGAATTCCAAACCTTTAAGTAAACCACCAGGAACAAGCGTGGAACACCAATCTAAACACTTCATGTCTGATTACTTGATTTATGGGTGGCAAACATTCAAGAAAATACAACTAAGCATTTTATCATGATACGAGAAGTGTATCTCATCCGAGTACTTCTTTAATGGGTTGTAACCATTCAAGAAAACACCACAAAGCATCTTATCCTACTACGAGAAGTGTTTTTCATCTGATTACTTCATTTATAAGTGCTAACCGTCCAAGAAACTTTAAACCCTTCATGAAACTACCATGAAGAAGCATAAATATCACTCTAAGTGCTTCATATATGATTACTTCATTAATATGTGATAAACATTCAAGAAAACACCACAAAACATCTTATCCTCCTATGTGAAGTGTTTCTGATCCGAGTACTTCATTTATGGGTGGTAACATTTCAAGTAAAGTCCAAAATATTCAGGAAACCACCACGAACAAGCGTAGAACACCAATCTAAGCACTTCATGTCTAATTACTTGATTTATGGGTGGCAAACATTCAAGAAAACACAACTAAGCATTTTATCCTGATACGAGAAGTGTTTCTTATCCAAGTACTTCTTTTATGGGTTGTAACCATTCAAGAAAACACCACAAAGCATCTTATCCTACTATGAGAAGTGTTTCTGATCAGATTACTTTATTTATTGAGTGGTAACCATCCAAGAAAACTCTAAACCTTTCATGAATCACCGCGAAGAAGCATAGAATACCATTCTAGGTGCTTAATATCTGATTAATTCATTTATGGGTAGTAAACTTTCCAGAAATCACTACAAAGCATTTTATCCTGCTACGAGAAGTGTTTTTGATGCGAGTACTTCATTTATGGGTGGTAACAATTCAAGAAAATACCACAAAGCATTATATTCTACTAGAAAAGTGTATTTTATCCGATTACTTCATCTATGGGTGGTAACTTTTCATGAGAACCCCAAACCTTTAAGGAAATCAACACGAAGAAGCATAGAATACCACTCTAAGCACTTCATGTCTGATTACTTCATTTAAGAGTGACAAACATTCAAGAAAATAAAACAAAGCATTTTATCCTGCTGAGATAAGTGTTTCTGATCCGATTACTTCTTTTATGGATTGGTAAATATTCAAGAAAACACCACAAAGCATCTTATCCTACTACGAGAAGTGTTTCTGATATGATTACTTCATTTATTAGTGGTAACCTTGGGAGAGAACTCTAAACCTTTCATGAAATCACCACGAAGAAGCATATGTTACCATTCTAAGTGCTTCATATATGATTTCTTCATTTATGGGTGGTAACAATTCAAGAAAACACCACAAAGTATCTTATCCCGCTACGAGAAGTGTTTTTGATCATAGTACTTCATTTATGGGTGGTAACTTTTCAAGAGAACTCCAAACTTTTAAGGAAACCAACAGGAACAAGCGTGGAACACCAATCTAAGCACTTAATGTCTGATTACTTGATTTATGGGTGGCAAACTTTCAAAAAATACAACTAAGCATTTTATCATGATACAAGAAGTGTATCTTATCCAAGTACTTCTTTTATGGGTTGTAACCATTCAAGAAAACACCAGAAAGCATATTATCCTACTACGAGAAGTATTTTTGATCTGATTACTTCATTTATAAGTGCTAACCGTCCAAGAAACTTTAAACCTTTCATGAAACTACCATGAAGAAGCATAAATACCACTCTAAGTGCTTCATATATGATTACTTCATTAATATGTGATAAACATTCAAGAAAACACCACAAAACATCTTATCCTCCTATGTGAAGTGTTTCTGATCCGAGAATTTCATTTATGGGTGGTAACATTTCAAGAAAAGTCCAAAATATTTAGGAAACCACCACGAACAAGCGTAGAACACCAATCTAAGCACTTCATGTCTGATTACTTGATTTATGGGTGGCAAACATTCAAGAAAACACAACTAAGCATTTTATCCTGATACGAGAAGTGTTTCTTATCCAAGTACTTCTTTTATGGGTTGTAACCATTCAAGAAAACACCACAAAGCATCTTATCCTACTATGAGAAGTGTTTCTGATCTGATTACTTTATTTATTGAGTGGTAACCTTCCAAGAAAACTCTAAACCTTTCATGAATCACCGCGAAGAAGCATAGAATACCATTCTAGGTGCTTAATATCTGATTAATTCATTTATGGGTAGTAAACTTTCAAGAAAACACTACAAAGCGTTTTATCCTGCTACGAGAAGTGTTTTTGATGCGAGTACTTCATTTATAGGTGGTAACCTTGCAAGACAACTCTAAACGTTTCATGAAATCACCACGAAGAAGCATATGTTACCATTCAAAGTGCTTCATAGGTGATTTCTTCATTTATGGGTGGTAATCATTCAAGAAAACACCAAAAAGCGTTTTATCCTGCTACAAGAAGTGTTTTTTTATCCGAGTACTTCATTTATGGGTGGTAACTTTTGAAGAGAACTCCAAACCTTTAAGTAAACCACCAGGAACAAGCGTGGAACACCAATCTAAGCACTTCATGTCTGATTACTTGATTTATGGGTGGCAAACTTTCAAGAAAATACAACGAAGCGTTTTATCATGATACGAGAAGTGTATTTTATTCGAGTACTTCTTTTATGGTTTGTAACCATTCAAGAAAACACCACAAAGCATTTTATCCTACTAAGAGAAGTGTTTTTGATCTGATTACTTCATTTATATGTGCTAACCGTCCAAGAAACTTTAAACCTTTCATGAAACTACCATGAACAAGCATAAATACCAATCTAAGTGCTTCATATCAGATTACTTCATTAATATGTGATAAACATTGAAGAAAACACCACAAAACATCTTATTCTCCTATGTGAAGTGTTTCTGATACGAGTACTTCATTTATGGGTGGTAACATTTCAATAAAAGTCCAAAACTTTCAGGAAACCACCACGAACAAGCGTAGAACACCAATCTAAGCACTTCATGTCTGATTACTTGATTTATGGGTGGCAAACATTCAAGAAAACACAACTAAGCATTTTATCCTGATACGAGAAGTGTTTCTTATCCAAGTACTTCTTTTATGGGTTGTAACCATTCAAGAAAACACCACAAAGCATCTTATCCTACTATGAGAAGTGTTTCTGATCAGATTACTTTATTTATTGAGTGGTAACCTTCCAAGAAAACTCTAAACCTTTCACGAATCACCGCGAAGAAGCATAGAATACCATTCTAGGTGCTTAATATCTGATTAATTCATTTATGGGTAGTAAACTTTCAAGAAAACACTACAAAGCGTTTTATCCTGCTACGAGAAGTGTTTTTTATGCGAGTACTTCATTTTCTAGGTGGTAACAATTCAAGAAAATACCACAAAGCATTATATTCTACTAGAAAAGTGTTTTTTTACTGATTACTTCATCTATGAGTGGTAACTTTTCATGAGAACTCCAAACATTCAAGGAAATCACCACGAAGAAGCAGAGAATACCATTCTAAGCACTTCATGTCTGATTACTTCATTTATGAGTGGCAAACATTCAAGAAAATCAAACAAAGCATTTTATCCTGCTGAGATAAGTGTTTCTGATCCGATAGCTTCTTTTATGGATTGGTAATTATTCAAGAAAACACCACAAAACATCTTATCCTACTACGAGAAGTGTTTCTGATATGATTACTTCATTTATGAGTGCTAACCTTGCAAGACAACTCTAAACATTTCATGAAATCACCACGAAGAAGCATATGTTACCATTCTAAGTGCTTCATATATGATTTCTTCATTTATTGGTGGTAACAATTCAAGAAAATACCACAAAGTATCTTATCCCGCTACGAGAAGTGTTTTTGATCATAGTACTTCATTTATGGGTGGTAGCTTTTCAAGAGAACTCCAAACCTTTAAGTAAACCACCAGAAAAAAGCGTGGAACACCAATTTAAGCACTTCATGTCTGATTACTTTATTTATGGGTGGCAAACATTCAAGAAAAGACAACTAAGCATTTTATCATGATACGAGAAATGTATCTTATCTGAGTACTTCTTTTATGGGTTGTAACCATTCAAGAAAACACCACAAAGCATCTTATCCTGCTACGAGAAGTGTTTTTGATCTGATTACTTCATTTATAAGTGCTAACCGTCCAAGAAACTTTAAACCTTCCATGAAACTACCATGAAGAAGCATAAATACCACTCTAAGTGCTTCATATCTGATTACTTCATTAATATGTGAGAAACATTGAAGAAAACACCACAAAACATCTTATCCTCCTATGTGAAGTGTTTCTGATCCGAGTACTTCATTTATGGGTGGTAACATTTCAAGAAAAGTCCGAAACTTTCAGGAAACCACCACGAACAAGCGTAGAACACCAATCTAAGCACTTCATGTCTGATTACGTGATTTATGGGTGACAAACATTCAAGAAAACACAACTAAGCATTTTATCTTGATACGAGAAGTGTTTCTTATCCAAGTACTTCTTTTATGGGTTGTAACCATTCAAGAAAACACCACAAAGCATCTTATCTTACTATGAGAAGTGTTTCTGATCTGATTACTTTATTTATTGAGTGGTAACCTTCCAAGAAAACTCTAAACCTTTCATGAATCACCACGAAGAAGCATAGAATACCATTCTAGGTGCTTAATATCTGATTAATTCATTTATGGGTAGTAAACTTTCAAGAAAACACTACAAAGCGTTTTATCCTGCTACGAGAAGTGTTTTTTATGCGAGTACTTCATTTATAGGTGGTAACAATTCAAGAAAATACCACAAAGCATTATATTCTACTAGAAAAGTGTTTTTTACTGATTACTTCATCTATGAGTGGTAACTTTTCATGAGAACTCCAAACATTCAAGGAAATCACCACGAAGAAGCAGAGAATACCATTCTAAGCACTTCATGTCTGATTACTTCATTTATGAGTGGCAAACATTCAAGAAAATCAAACAAAGCATTTTATCCTGCTGAGATAAGTGTTTCTGATCCGATAGCTTCTTTTATGGATTGGTAATTATTCAAGAAAACACCACAAAACATCTTATCCTACTACGAGAAGTGTTTCTGATATGATTACTTCATTTATGAGTGCTAACCTTGCAAGACAACTCTAAACATTTCATGAAATCACCACGAAGAAGCATATGTTACCATTCTAAGTGCTTCATATATGATTTCTTCATTTATTGGTGGTAACAATTCAAGAAAATACCACAAAGTATCTTATCCCGCTACGAGAAGTGTTTTTGATCATAGTACTTCATTTATGGGTGGTAGCTTTTCAAGAGAACTCCAAACCTTTAAGTAAACCACCAGAAAAAAGCGTGGAACACCAATTTAAGCACTTCATGTCTGATTACTTTATTTATGGGTGGCAAACATTCAAGAAAAGACAACTAAGCATTTTATCATGATACGAGAAATGTATCTTATCTGAGTACTTCTTTTATGGGTTGTAACCATTCAAGAAAACACCACAAAGCATCTTATCCTGCTACGAGAAGTGTTTTTGATCTGATTACTTCATTTATAAGTGCTAACCGTCCAAGAAACTTTAAACCTTCCATGAAACTACCATGAAGAAGCATAAATACCACTCTAAGTGCTTCATATCTGATTACTTCATTAATATGTGAGAAACATTGAAGAAAACACCACAAAACATCTTATCCTCCTATGTGAAGTGTTTCTGATCCGAGTACTTCATTTATGGGTGGTAACATTTCAAGAAAAGTCCGAAACTTTCAGGAAACCACCACGAACAAGCGTAGAACACCAATCTAAGCACTTCATGTCTGATTACGTGATTTATGGGTGACAAACATTCAAGAAAACACAACTAAGCATTTTATCTTGATACGAGAAGTGTTTCTTATCCAAGTACTTCTTTTATGGGTTGTAACCATTCAAGAAAACACCACAAAGCATCTTATCTTACTATGAGAAGTGTTTCTGATCTGATTACTTTATTTATTGAGTGGTAACCTTCCAAGAAAACTCTAAACCTTTCATGAATCACCACGAAGAAGCATAGAATACCATTCTAGGTGCTTAATATCTGATTAATTCATTTATGGGTAGTAAACTTTCAAGAAAACACTACAAAGCGTTTTATCCTGCTACGAGAAGTGTTTTTTATGCGAGTACTTCATTTATAGGTGGTAACAATTCAAGAAAATACCACAAAGCATTATATTCTACTAGAAAAGTGTTTTTTACTGATTACTTCATCTATGAGTGGTAACTTTTCATGAGAACTCCAAACATTCAAGGAAATCACCACGAAGAAGCAGAGAATACCATTCTAAGCACTTCATGTCTGATTACTTCATTTATGAGTGGCAAACATTCAAGAAAATCAAACAAAGCATTTTATCCTGCTGAGATAAGTGTTTCTGATCCGATAGCTTCTTTTATGGATTGGTAATTATTCAAGAAAACACCACAAAACATCTTATCCTACTACGAGAAGTGTTTCTGATATGATTACTTCATTTATGAGTGCTAACCTTGCAAGACAACTCTAAACATTTCATGAAATCACCACGAAGAAGCATATGTTACCATTCTAAGTGCTTCATATATGATTTCTTCATTTATTGGTGGTAACAATTCAAGAAAATACCACAAAGTATCTTATCCCGCTACGAGAAGTGTTTTTGATCATAGTACTTCATTTATGGGTGGTAGCTTTTCAAGAGAACTCCAAACCTTTAAGTAAACCACCAGAAAAAAGCGTGGAACACCAATTTAAGCACTTCATGTCTGATTACTTTATTTATGGGTGGCAAACATTCAAGAAAAGACAACTAAGCATTTTATCATGATACGAGAAATGTATCTTATCTGAGTACTTCTTTTATGGGTTGTAACCATTCAAGAAAACACCACAAAGCATCTTATCCTGCTACGAGAAGTGTTTTTGATCTGATTACTTCATTTATAAGTGCTAACCGTCCAAGAAACTTTAAACCTTCCATGAAACTACCATGAAGAAGCATAAATACCACTCTAAGTGCTTCATATCTGATTACTTCATTAATATGTGAGAAACATTGAAGAAAACACCACAAAACATCTTATCCTCCTATGTGAAGTGTTTCTGATCCGAGTACTTCATTTATGGGTGGTAACATTTCAAGAAAAGTCCGAAACTTTCAGGAAACCACCACGAACAAGCGTAGAACACCAATCTAAGCACTTCATGTCTGATTACGTGATTTATGGGTGACAAACATTCAAGAAAACACAACTAAGCATTTTATCTTGATACGAGAAGTGTTTCTTATCCAAGTACTTCTTTTATGGGTTGTAACCATTCAAGAAAACACCACAAAGCATCTTATCTTACTATGAGAAGTGTTTCTGATCTGATTACTTTATTTATTGAGTGGTAACCTTCCAAGAAAACTCTAAACCTTTCATGAATCACCACGAAGAAGCATAGAATACCATTCTAGGTGCTTAATATCTGATTAATTCATTTATGGGTAGTAAACTTTCAAGAAAACACTACAAAGCGTTTTATCCTGCTACGAGAAGTGTTTTTTATGCGAGTACTTCATTTATAGGTGGTAACAATTCAAGAAAATACCACAAAGCATTATATTCTACTAGAAAAGTGTTTTTTACTGATTACTTCATCTATGAGTGGTAACTTTTCATGAGAACTCCAAACATTCAAGGAAATCACCACGAAGAAGCAGAGAATACCATTCTAAGCACTTCATGTCTGATTACTTCATTTATGAGTGGCAAACATTCAAGAAAATCAAACAAAGCATTTTATCCTGCTGAGATAAGTGTTTCTGATCCGATAGCTTCTTTTATGGATTGGTAATTATTCAAGA
Source organism: Eleocharis quinqueflora (assembly GCA_964058865.1). Taxonomy (NCBI): domain Eukaryota; kingdom Viridiplantae; phylum Streptophyta; class Magnoliopsida; order Poales; family Cyperaceae; genus Eleocharis; species Eleocharis quinqueflora. Next base: position 9,629 of record CAXKVX010000296.1, on the reverse strand, counting down.
AAACACCACAAAACATCTTATCCTACTACGAGAAGTGTTTCTGATATGATTACTTCATTTATGAGTGCTAACCTTGCAAGACAACTCTAAACATTTCATGAAATCACCACGAAGAAGCATATGTTACCATTCTAAGTGCTTCATATATGATTTCTTCATTTATTGGTGGTAACAATTCAAGAAAATACCACAAAGTATCTTATCCCGCTACGAGAAGTGTTTTTGATCATAGTACTTCATTTATGGGTGGTAGCTTTTCAAGAGAACTCCAAACCTTTAAGTAAACCACCAGAAAAAAGCGTGGAACACCAATTTAAGCACTTCATGTCTGATTACTTTATTTATGGGTGGCAAACATTCAAGAAAAGACAACTAAGCATTTTATCATGATACGAGAAATGTATCTTATCTGAGTACTTCTTTTATGGGTTGTAACCATTCAAGAAAACACCACAAAGCATCTTATCCTGCTACGAGAAGTGTTTTTGATCTGATTACTTCATTTATAAGTGCTAACCGTCCAAGAAACTTTAAACCTTCCATGAAACTACCATGAAGAAGCATAAATACCACTCTAAGTGCTTCATATCTGATTACTTCATTAATATGTGAGAAACATTGAAGAAAACACCACAAAACATCTTATCCTCCTATGTGAAGTGTTTCTGATCCGAGTACTTCATTTATGGGTGGTAACATTTCAAGAAAAGTCCGAAACTTTCAGGAAACCACCACGAACAAGCGTAGAACACCAATCTAAGCACTTCATGTCTGATTACGTGATTTATGGGTGACAAACATTCAAGAAAACACAACTAAGCATTTTATCTTGATACGAGAAGTGTTTCTTATCCAAGTACTTCTTTTATGGGTTGTAACCATTCAAGAAAACACCACAAAGCATCTTATCTTACTATGAGAAGTGTTTCTGATCTGATTACTTTATTTATTGAGTGGTAACCTTCCAAGAAAACTCTAAACCTTTCATGAATCACCACGAAGAAGCATAGAATACCATTCTAGGTGCTTAATATCTGATTAATTCATTTATGGGTAGTAAACTTTCAAGAAAACACTACAAAGCGTTTTATCCTGCTACGAGAAGTGTTTTTTATGCGAGTACTTCATTTATAGGTGGTAACAATTCAAGAAAATACCACAAAGCATTATATTCTACTAGAAAAGTGTTTTTTACTGATTACTTCATCTATGAGTGGTAACTTTTCATGAGAACTCCAAACATTCAAGGAAATCACCACGAAGAAGCAGAGAATACCATTCTAAGCACTTCATGTCTGATTACTTCATTTATGAGTGGCAAACATTCAAGAAAATCAAACAAAGCATTTTATCCTGCTGAGATAAGTGTTTCTGATCCGATAGCTTCTTTTATGGATTGGTAATTATTCAAGAAAACACCACAAAACATCTTATCCTACTACGAGAAGTGTTTCTGATATGATTACTTCATTTATGAGTGCTAACCTTGCAAGACAACTCTAAACATTTCATGAAATCACCACGAAGAAGCATATGTTACCATTCTAAGTGCTTCATATATGATTTCTTCATTTATTGGTGGTAACAATTCAAGAAAATACCACAAAGTATCTTATCCCGCTACGAGAAGTGTTTTTGATCATAGTACTTCATTTATGGGTGGTAGCTTTTCAAGAGAACTCCAAACCTTTAAGTAAACCACCAGAAAAAAGCGTGGAACACCAATTTAAGCACTTCATGTCTGATTACTTTATTTATGGGTGGCAAACATTCAAGAAAAGACAACTAAGCATTTTATCATGATACGAGAAATGTATCTTATCTGAGTACTTCTTTTATGGGTTGTAACCATTCAAGAAAACACCACAAAGCATCTTATCCTGCTACGAGAAGTGTTTTTGATCTGATTACTTCATTTATAAGTGCTAACCGTCCAAGAAACTTTAAACCTTCCATGAAACTACCATGAAGAAGCATAAATACCACTCTAAGTGCTTCATATCTGATTACTTCATTAATATGTGAGAAACATTGAAGAAAACACCACAAAACATCTTATCCTCCTATGTGAAGTGTTTCTGATCCGAGTACTTCATTTATGGGTGGTAACATTTCAAGAAAAGTCCGAAACTTTCAGGAAACCACCACGAACAAGCGTAGAACACCAATCTAAGCACTTCATGTCTGATTACGTGATTTATGGGTGACAAACATTCAAGAAAACACAACTAAGCATTTTATCTTGATACGAGAAGTGTTTCTTATCCAAGTACTTCTTTTATGGGTTGTAACCATTCAAGAAAACACCACAAAGCATCTTATCTTACTATGAGAAGTGTTTCTGATCTGATTACTTTATTTATTGAGTGGTAACCTTCCAAGAAAACTCTAAACCTTTCATGAATCACCACGAAGAAGCATAGAATACCATTCTAGGTGCTTAATATCTGATTAATTCATTTATGGTTAGTAAACTTTCAAGAAAACACTACAAAGCGTTTTATCCTGCTACGAGAAGTGTTTTTTATGCGAGTACTTCATTTATAGGTGGTAACAATTCAAGAAAATACCACAAAGCATTATATTCTACTAGAAAAGTGTTTTTTACTGATTACTTCATCTATGAGTGGTAACTTTTCATGAGAACTCCAAACATTCAAGGAAATCACCACGAAGAAGCAGAGAATACCATTCTAAGCACTTCATGTCTGATTACTTCATTTATGAGTGGCAAACATTCAAGAAAATCAAACAAAGCATTTTATCCTGCTGAGATAAGTGTTTCTGATCCGATAGCTTCTTTTATGGATTGGTAATTATTCAAGAAAACACCACAAAACATCTTATCCTACTACGAGAAGTGTTTCTGATATGATTACTTCATTTATGAGTGCTAACCTTGCAAGACAACTCTAAACATTTCATGAAATCACCACGAAGAAGCATATGTTACCATTCTAAGTGCTTCATATATGATTTCTTCATTTATTGGTGGTAACAATTCAAGAAAATACCACAAAGTATCTTATCCCGCTACGAGAAGTGTTTTTGATCATAGTACTTCATTTATGGGTGGTAGCTTTTCAAGAGAACTCCAAACCTTTAAGTAAACCACCAGAAAAAAGCGTGGAACACCAATTTAAGCACTTCATGTCTGATTACTTTATTTATGGGTGGCAAACATTCAAGAAAAGACAACTAAGCATTTTATCATGATACGAGAAATGTATCTTATCTGAGTACTTCTTTTATGGGTTGTAACCATTCAAGAAAACACCACAAAGCATCTTATCCTGCTACGAGAAGTGTTTTTGATCTGATTACTTCATTTATAAGTGCTAACCGTCCAAGAAACTTTAAACCTTCCATGAAACTACCATGAAGAAGCATAAATACCACTCTAAGTGCTTCATATCTGATTACTTCATTAATATGTGAGAAACATTGAAGAAAACACCACAAAACATCTTATCCTCCTATGTGAAGTGTTTCTGATCCGAGTACTTCATTTATGGGTGGTAACATTTCAAGAAAAGTCCGAAACTTTCAGGAAACCACCACGAACAAGCGTAGAACACCAATCTAAGCACTTCATGTCTGATTACGTGATTTATGGGTGACAAACATTCAAGAAAACACAACTAAGCATTTTATCTTGATACGAGAAGTGTTTCTTATCCAAGTACTTCTTTTATGGGTTGTAACCATTCAAGAAAACACCACAAAGCATCTTATCTTACTATGAGAAGTGTTTCTGATCTGATTACTTTATTTATTGAGTGGTAACCTTCCAAGAAAACTCTAAACCTTTCATGAATCACCACGAAGAAGCATAGAATACCATTCTAGGTGCTTAATATCTGATTAATTCATTTATGGGTAGTAAACTTTCAAGAAAACACTACAAAGCGTTTTATCCTGCTACGAGAAGTGTTTTTTATGCGAGTACTTCATTTATAGGTGGTAACAATTCAAGAAAATACCACAAAGCATTATATTCTACTAGAAAAGTGTTTTTTACTGATTACTTCATCTATGAGTGGTAACTTTTCATGAGAACTCCAAACATTCAAGGAAATCACCACGAAGAAGCAGAGAATACCATTCTAAGCACTTCATGTCTGATTACTTCATTTATGAGTGGCAAACATTCAAGAAAATCAAACAAAGCATTTTATCCTGCTGAGATAAGTGTTTCTGATCCGATAGCTTCTTTTATGGATTGGTAATTATTCAAGAAAACACCACAAAACATCTTATCCTACTACGAGAAGTGTTTCTGATATGATTACTTCATTTATGAGTGCTAACCTTGCAAGACAACTCTAAACATTTCATGAAATCACCACGAAGAAGCATATGTTACCATTCTAAGTGCTTCATATATGATTTCTTCATTTATTGGTGGTAACAATTCAAGAAAATACCACAAAGTATCTTATCCCGCTACGAGAAGTGTTTTTGATCATAGTACTTCATTTATGGGTGGTAGCTTTTCAAGAGAACTCCAAACCTTTAAGTAAACCACCAGAAAAAAGCGTGGAACACCAATTTAAGCACTTCATGTCTGATTACTTTATTTATGGGTGGCAAACATTCAAGAAAAGACAACTAAGCATTTTATCATGATACGAGAAATGTATCTTATCTGAGTACTTCTTTTATGGGTTGTAACCATTCAAGAAAACACCACAAAGCATCTTATCCTGCTACGAGAAGTGTTTTTGATCTGATTACTTCATTTATAAGTGCTAACCGTCCAAGAAACTTTAAACCTTCCATGAAACTACCATGAAGAAGCATAAATACCACTCTAAGTGCTTCATATCTGATTACTTCATTAATATGTGAGAAACATTGAAGAAAACACCACAAAACATCTTATCCTCCTATGTGAAGTGTTTCTGATCCGAGTACTTCATTTATGGGTGGTAACATTTCAAGAAAAGTCCGAAACTTTCAGGAAACCACCACGAACAAGCGTAGAACACCAATCTAAGCACTTCATGTCTGATTACGTGATTTATGGGTGACAAACATTCAAGAAAACACAACTAAGCATTTTATCTTGATACGAGAAGTGTTTCTTATCCAAGTACTTCTTTTATGGGTTGTAACCATTCAAGAAAACACCACAAAGCATCTTATCTTACTATGAGAAGTGTTTCTGATCTGATTACTTTATTTATTGAGTGGTAACCTTCCAAGAAAACTCTAAACCTTTCATGAATCACCACGAAGAAGCATAGAATACCATTCTAGGTGCTTAATATCTGATTAATTCATTTATGGGTAGTAAACTTTCAAGAAAACACTACAAAGCGTTTTATCCTGCTACGAGAAGTGTTTTTTATGCGAGTACTTCATTTATAGGTGGTAACAATTCAAGAAAATACCACAAAGCATTATATTCTACTAGAAAAGTGTTTTTTACTGATTACTTCATCTATGAGTGGTAACTTTTCATGAGAACTCCAAACATTCAAGGAAATCACCACGAAGAAGCAGAGAATACCATTCTAAGCACTTCATGTCTGATTACTTCATTTATGAGTGGCAAACATTCAAGAAAATCAAACAAAGCATTTTATCCTGCTGAGATAAGTGTTTCTGATCCGATAGCTTCTTTTATGGATTGGTAATTATTCAAGAAAACACCACAAAACATCTTATCCTACTACGAGAAGTGTTTCTGATATGATTACTTCATTTATGAGTGCTAACCTTGCAAGACAACTCTAAACATTTCATGAAATCACCACGAAGAAGCATATGTTACCATTCTAAGTGCTTCATATATGATTTCTTCATTTATTGGTGGTAACAATTCAAGAAAATACCACAAAGTATCTTATCCCGCTACGAGAAGTGTTTTTGATCATAGTACTTCATTTATGGGTGGTAGCTTTTCAAGAGAACTCCAAACCTTTAAGTAAACCACCAGAAAAAAGCGTGGAACACCAATTTAAGCACTTCATGTCTGATTACTTTATTTATGGGTGGCAAACATTCAAGAAAAGACAACTAAGCATTTTATCATGATACGAGAAATGTATCTTATCTGAGTACTTCTTTTATGGGTTGTAACCATTCAAGAAAACACCACAAAGCATCTTATCCTGCTACGAGAAGTGTTTTTGATCTGATTACTTCATTTATAAGTGCTAACCGTCCAAGAAACTTTAAACCTTCCATGAAACTACCATGAAGAAGCATAAATACCACTCTAAGTGCTTCATATCTGATTACTTCATTAATATGTGAGAAACATTGAAGAAAACACCACAAAACATCTTATCCTCCTATGTGAAGTGTTTCTGATCCGAGTACTTCATTTATGGGTGGTAACATTTCAAGAAAAGTCCGAAACTTTCAGGAAACCACCACGAACAAGCGTAGAACACCAATCTAAGCACTTCATGTCTGATTACGTGATTTATGGGTGACAAACATTCAAGAAAACACAACTAAGCATTTTATCTTGATACGAGAAGTGTTTCTTATCCAAGTACTTCTTTTATGGGTTGTAACCATTCAAGAAAACACCACAAAGCATCTTATCTTACTATGAGAAGTGTTTCTGATCTGATTACTTTATTTATTGAGTGGTAACCTTCCAAGAAAACTCTAAACCTTTCATGAATCACCACGAAGAAGCATAGAATACCATTCTAGGTGCTTAATATCTGATTAATTCATTTATGGGTAGTAAACTTTCAAGAAAACACTACAAAGCGTTTTATCCTGCTACGAGAAGTGTTTTTTATGCGAGTACTTCATTTATAGGTGGTAACAATTCAAGAAAATACCACAAAGCATTATATTCTACTAGAAAAGTGTTTTTTACTGATTACTTCATCTATGAGTGGTAACTTTTCATGAGAACTCCAAACATTCAAGGAAATCACCACGAAGAAGCAGAGAATACCATTCTAAGCACTTCATGTCTGATTACTTCATTTATGAGTGGCAAACATTCAAGAAAATCAAACAAAGCATTTTATCCTGCTGAGATAAGTGTTTCTGATCCGATAGCTTCTTTTATGGATTGGTAATTATTCAAGAAAACACCACAAAACATCTTATCCTACTACGAGAAGTGTTTCTGATATGATTACTTCATTTATGAGTGCTAACCTTGCAAGACAACTCTAAACATTTCATGAAATCACCACGAAGAAGCATATGTTACCATTCTAAGTGCTTCATATATGATTTCTTCATTTATTGGTGGTAACAATTCAAGAAAATACCACAAAGTATCTTATCCCGCTACGAGAAGTGTTTTTGATCATAGTACTTCATTTATGGGTGGTAGCTTTTCAAGAGAACTCCAAACCTTTAAGTAAACCACCAGAAAAAAGCGTGGAACACCAATTTAAGCACTTCATGTCTGATTACTTTATTTATGGGTGGCAAACATTCAAGAAAAGACAACTAAGCATTTTATCATGATACGAGAAATGTATCTTATCTGAGTACTTCTTTTATGGGTTGTAACCATTCAAGAAAACACCACAAAGCATCTTATCCTGCTACGAGAAGTGTTTTTGATCTGATTACTTCATTTATAAGTGCTAACCGTCCAAGAAACTTTAAACCTTCCATGAAACTACCATGAAGAAGCATAAATACCACTCTAAGTGCTTCATATCTGATTACTTCATTAATATGTGAGAAACATTGAAGAAAACACCACAAAACATCTTATCCTCCTATGTGAAGTGTTTCTGATCCGAGTACTTCATTTATGGGTGGTAACATTTCAAGAAAAGTCCGAAACTTTCAGGAAACCACCACGAACAAGCGTAGAACACCAATCTAAGCACTTCATGTCTGATTACGTGATTTATGGGTGACAAACATTCAAGAAAACACAACTAAGCATTTTATCTTGATACGAGAAGTGTTTCTTATCCAAGTACTTCTTTTATGGGTTGTAACCATTCAAGAAAACACCACAAAGCATCTTATCTTACTATGAGAAGTGTTTCTGATCTGATTACTTTATTTATTGAGTGGTAACCTTCCAAGAAAACTCTAAACCTTTCATGAATCACCACGAAGAAGCATAGAATACCATTCTAGGTGCTTAATATCTGATTAATTCATTTATGGGTAGTAAACTTTCAAGAAAACACTACAAAGCGTTTTATCCTGCTACGAGAAGTGTTTTTTATGCGAGTACTTCATTTATAGGTGGTAACAATTCAAGAAAATACCACAAAGCATTATATTCTACTAGAAAAGTGTTTTTTACTGATTACTTCATCTATGAGTGGTAACTTTTCATGAGAACTCCAAACATTCAAGGAAATCACCACGAAGAAGCAGAGAATACCATTCTAAGCACTTCATGTCTGATTACTTCATTTATGAGTGGCAAACATTCAAGAAAATCAAACAAAGCATTTTATCCTGCTGAGATAAGTGTTTCTGATCCGATAGCTTCTTTTATGGATTGGTAATTATTCAAGAAAACACCACAAAACATCTTATCCTACTACGAGAAGTGTTTCTGATATGATTACTTCATTTATGAGTGCTAACCTTGCAAGACAACTCTAAACATTTCATGAAATCACCACGAAGAAGCATATGTTACCATTCTAAGTGCTTCATATATGATTTCTTCATTTATTGGTGGTAACAATTCAAGAAAATACCACAAAGTATCTTATCCCGCTACGAGAAGTGTTTTTGATCATAGTACTTCATTTATGGGTGGTAGCTTTTCAAGAGAACTCCAAACCTTTAAGTAAACCACCAGAAAAAAGCGTGGAACACCAATTTAAGCACTTCATGTCTGATTACTTTATTTATGGGTGGCAAACATTCAAGAAAAGACAACTAAGCATTTTATCATGATACGAGAAATGTATCTTATCTGAGTACTTCTTTTATGGGTTGTAACCATTCAAGAAAACACCACAAAGCATCTTATCCTGCTACGAGAAGTGTTTTTGATCTGATTACTTCATTTATAAGTGCTAACCGTCCAAGAAACTTTAAACCTTCCATGAAACTACCATGAAGAAGCATAAATACCACTCTAAGTGCTTCATATCTGATTACTTCATTAATATGTGAGAAACATTGAAGAAAACACCACAAAACATCTTATCCTCCTATGTGAAGTGTTTCTGATCCGAGTACTTCATTTATGGGTGGTAACATTTCAAGAAAAGTCCGAAACTTTCAGGAAACCACCACGAACAAGCGTAGAACACCAATCTAAGCACTTCATGTCTGATTACGTGATTTATGGGTGACAAACATTCAAGAAAACACAACTAAGCATTTTATCTTGATACGAGAAGTGTTTCTTATCCAAGTACTTCTTTTATGGGTTGTAACCATTCAAGAAAACACCACAAAGCATCTTATCTTACTATGAGAAGTGTTTCTGATCTGATTACTTTATTTATTGAGTGGTAACCTTCCAAGAAAACTCTAAACCTTTCATGAATCACCACGAAGAAGCATAGAATACCATTCTAGGTGCTTAATATCTGATTAATTCATTTATGGGTAGTAAACTTTCAAGAAAACACTACAAAGCGTTTTATCCTGCTACGAGAAGTGTTTTTTATGCGAGTACTTCATTTATAGGTGGTAACAATTCAAGA
>CAXKVX010000295.1:0-92822 GCA_964058865.1 Eleocharis quinqueflora | reverse complement strand
ATCTGAAACACTTCTCATATTAGCATAAGATGCTTCGTGGTGTTTTCTTTAATGGTTACCACCCATAAACGAAGTACTCTAATCAGAACCAATCATAAATTAAGTACTCGGACATCAAGCACATAGAATAGTATTCTATGCTTCTTTGCGGTGTTTTGGAGAATGGTTACAACACCTAGAAGAAGTACTCGAAGAACAAACTCTTCTCGTAGTAAGATATGATGTATTGTGGAGTTTTCTGGAAAGGTTAAAACTCATAAATGAAGTACTCTGATGAGAAACACTTCTCATAGTAGCATAAGATGTTTTGTGGTGTTTTCTTTAATGGTTACCGCCCATAAATGGAGTACTCTGATTAGAAACACATCTCATAGAAGCATAAGTGATTTGGGGTGTTTTATTGAATGCTTACCACCCATAAACGAAGCAAACGGATCGAAACACTTTTTGTAGTAGCAAAAATGTTTTGTGGTGTTTTCTTTAATGATTACCACCCATAAATGAAGTACTATGATCAGAAACACTTCTCATAGAAGCATAAGTGGTTTGTGGTGTTTTCTTGAATGGTTATCACCTATAAATGGAGTACTTTGATCCGAAACACTTCTCATGCAAGCATAAGTGATTTGTGGTGTTTTATTGAATGCTTACCACCCATAAAAGAAGCAAACGGATCGAAACACTTTTTGTAGTAGCATAAGATGTTTTGTGGTGTTTTCTTTAATGGTTACCACCCATAAATGAAGTACTATGATCAGAAACACTTCTCATAGAAGCATGAGTGGTTTGTGGTGTTTTCTTGAATGGTTATCACCTATAAATGGAGTACTTTGATCCGAAACACTTCTCATGGAAGCATAAGTGATTTGTGGTGTTTTATTGAATGGTTACCACCCATTAACTAAGTAAACAGATCTGAAACACTTTTGATAGTAGCATAAGATGATTTGTGGGGTTTTTTCTTTAATGGATACCATCCATAAACGAAGTACTCTAATCAGAACAAGTCAGAAATTAAGTTCTCAGACATCAAGCACATAGGGTAGTATTCTATGCTTCTTTGTGGTGTTTTGGAGAATGGTTACAACACTTAAATTAAGTACTCGAAGAAGAAACTCTTCTCGTAGTAAGATGTGATGTATTGTGGAGCATTCTTGAAAGGTTACAACTCATAAATGAAGTAATCGGATCACAAACACTTCTCATGGTAGCATAAGTGTTTTGTGGTGTTTTCTTCAATGGTTATCACCTATAAATGAAGTACTTTGATCAGAAATACTTCTCAAAGAAGAATAAGTGCTTTGTGATGTTTTCTTGAATGATTACCACGCATAAATGAAGTAAACAGATCTGAAACACTTCTCATATTAGCATAAGATGCTTCGTGGTGTTTTCTTTAATGGTTACCACCCATAAACGAAGTACTCTAATCAGAACCAATCATAAATTAAGTACTCGGACATCAAGCACATAGAATAGTATTCTATGCTTCTTTGCGGTGTTTTGGAGAATGGTTACAACACCTAGAAGAAGTACTCGAAGAACAAACTCTTCTCGTAGTAAGATATGATGTATTGTGAAGTTTTCTGGAAAGGTTAAAACTCATAAATGAAGTACTCTGATGAGAAACACTTCTCATAGTAGCATAAGATGTTTTGTGATGTTTTCTTTAATGGTTACCACCCAAAAATGGAGTAATCTGATTAGAAACACATCTCATAGAAGCATAAGTGATTTGGAGTGTTTTTTTGAATGCTTACCACCCATATACAAAATAAACGGGTCCGAAACACTTTTTGTAGTATCATAAGATGTTTTGTGGTGTTTTCTTTAATGGTTACCACCCATAAATGAAGTACTATGATCAGAAACACTTCTAATTGAAGCATAAGTGATTTGAGGTGTTTTCTTGAATGGTTATCATTCATAAATGAAGTACTTCGATCAGAAACACTTCTAATAGAACAATAAGGACTTTGTGGTGCTTTCTTAAATGATTACCACCCATAAATAAAGTAAACAGAACTGAAACATTTCTCGTAGTAGCATAAGATGCTTTGTGGTGTTTTTTTTAATGGTTACCACCCATAAATGAAGTAATATGATCAGAAACACTTCTCATAGAAGCATAAGTGGTTTGTGGTGTTTTCTTGATTTGTTATCACCTATAAATGGAGTACTCTGATTAGAAACACATCTCATAGAAGCATAAGTGATTTGGGGTGTTTTATTGAATGCTTACCACCCATAAACGAAGCAAACGGATCTAAACACTTTTTGTAGTAGCATAAGATGTTTTGTGGTGTTTTCTTTAATGGTTACCACCCATAAATGAAGTACTATGATCAGAAACACTTCTCATAGAAGCATAAGTGGTATGTGGTGTTTTCTTGAATGGTTATCACCTATAAATGGAGTACTTTGATCCGAAACACTTCTCATGCAAGCATAAGTGATTTGTGGTGTTTTATTGAATGGTTACCACCCATTAACTAAGTAAACGGATCTGAAACACTTTTGATAGTAGCATAGGATGATTTGTGGGGTTTTCTTTAATGGATACCATCCATAAACGAAGTACTCTAATCAGAACAAGTCAGAAATTAAGTTCTCAGACATCAAGCACATAGGGTAGTATTCTATGCTTCTTTGTGGTGTTTTGGAGAATGGTTACAACACTTAAATTAAGTACTCGAAGAAGAAACTCTTCTCGTAGTAAGATGTGATGTATTGTGGAGCATTCTTGAAAGGTTACAACTCATAAATGAAGTAATCGGATCACAAACACTTCTCATGGTAGCATAAGTGTTTTGTGGTGTTTTCTTCAATGGTTATCACCTATAAATGAAGTACTTTGATCAGAAATACTTCTCAAAGAAGAATAAGTGCTTTGTGATGTTTTCTTGAATGATTACCACGCATAAATGAAGTAAACAGATCTGAAACACTTCTCATATTAGCATAAGATGCTTCGTGGTGTTTTATTTAATGGTTACCACCCATAAACGAAGTACTCTAATCAGAACCAATCATAAATTAAGTACTCGGACATCAAGCACATAGAATAGTATTCTATGTTTCTTTGCGGTGTTTTGGAGAATGGTTACAACACCTAGAAGAAGTACTCGAAGAACAAACTCTTCTCGTAGTAAGATATGATGTATTGTGGAGTTTTCTGGAAAGGTTAAAACTCATAAATGAAGTACTCTGATGAGAAACACTTCTCATAGAAGCATAAGTGGTTTGTGGTGTTTTCTTGAATGGTTATCACCTATAAATGGAGTACTTTGATCAGAAACACTCTCATGGAAGAATAAGTGATTTGTGGTGTTTTATTGAATGGTTACCACCCATTAACTAAGTAAACGGATCTGAAACACTTTTGATAGTAGCATAAGATGATTTGTGGCGTTTTCTTTAATGGATACCATCCATAAACGAAGTACTCTAATCAGAACAAGTCAGAAATTAAGTTCTCAGACATCAAGCACATAGGGTAGTATTCTATGCTTCTTTGTGGTGTTTTGGAGAATGGTTACAACACTTAAATTAAGTACTCGATGAAGAAAACTCTTCTCGTAGTAAGATGTGATGTATTGTGGAGCATTCTTGAAAGGTTACAACTCATAAATGAAGTAATCGGATCACAAACACTTCTCATGGTAGCATAAGTGTTTTGTGGTGTTTTCTTCAATGGTTATCACCTATAAATGAAGTACTTTGATCAGAAATACTTCTCAAAGAAGAATAAGTGCTTTGTGATGTTTTCTTGAATGATTACCACGCATAAATGAAGTAAACAGATCTGAAACACTTCTCATAGTAGCATAAGATGTTTTGTGGTGTTTTCTTTAATGGTTACCACCCATAAATAAAGTACTATGATCAGAAACACTTCTCATAGAAGCATAAGTGGTATGTTGTGTTTTCTTGAATGGTTATCACCTATAAATGGAGTACTTTGATCCGAAACACTTCTCATGCAAGCATAAGTGATTTGTGGTGTTTTATTGAATGGTTACCACCCATTAACTAAGTAAACGGATCTGAAACACTTTTGATAGTAGCATAAGATGATTTGTGGGGTTTTCTTTAATGGATACCATCCATAAACGAAGTACTCTAATCAGAACAAGTCAGAAATTAAGTTCTCAGACATCAAGCACATAGGGTAGTATTCTATGCTTCTTTGTGGTGTTTTGGAGAATGGTTACAACACTTAAATTAAGTACTCGAAGAAGAAAACTCTTCTCGTAGTAAGATGTGATGTATTGTGGAGCATTCTTGAAAGGTTACAACTCATAAATGAAGTAATCGGATCACAAACACTTCTCATTGTAGCATAAGTTTTTTGTGGTGTTTTCTTCAATGGTTATCACCTATAAATGAAGTACTTTGATCAGAAATACTTCTCAAAGAAGAATAAGTGCTTTGTGATGTTTTCTTGAATGATTACCACGCATAAATGAAGTAAACAGATCTGAAACACTTCTCATATTAGCATAAGATGCTTCGTGGTGTTTTCTTTAATGGTTACCACCCATAAACGAAGTACTCTAATCAGAACCAATCATAAATTAAGTACTCGGACATCAAGCACATAGAATAGTATTCTATGCTTCTTTGCGGTGTTTTGGAGAATGGTTACAACACCTAGAAGAAGTACTCGAAGAGCAAACTCTTCTCGTAGTAAGATATGATGTATTGTGGAGTTTTCTGGAAAGGTTAAAACTCATAAATGAAGTACTCTGATGAGAAACACTTCTCATAGTAGCATAAGATGTTTTGTGGTGTTTTCTTTAATGGTTACCACCCATAAATGAAGTAATCTGATTAGAAACACATCTCATAGAAGCATAAGTGATTTGGAGTGTTTTATTGAATGCTTACCACCCATATACAAATTAAACGGGTCCGAAACACTTTTTGTAGTATCATAAGATGTTTTGTGGTGTTTTCTTTAATGGTTACCACCCATAAATGAAGTACTATGATCAGAAACACTTCTAATTGAAGCATAAGTGATTTGAGGTGTTTTCTTGAATGGTTATCATCCATAAATGAAGTACTTCGATCAGAAACACTTCTAATAGAACAATAAGGACTTTGTGGTGCTTTCTTAAATGATTACCACCCATAAATAAAGTAAACAGAACTGAAACATTTCTCGTAGTAGCATAAGATGCTTTGTGGTGTTTTTTTTAATGGTTACCACCCATAAATGATTAATATGATCAGAAACACTTCTCATAGAAGCATTAGTGGTTTGTGGTGTTTTCTTGAATGGTTATCACCTATAAATGGAGTACTCTGATTAGAAACACATCTCATAGAAGCATAAGTGATTTGGGGTGTTTTATTGAATGCTTACCACCCATAAACGAAGCAAACGGATCGAAACACTTTTTGTAGTAGCATAAGATGTTTTGTGGTGTTTTCTTTAATGGTTACCACCCATAAATAAAGTACTATGATCAGAAACACTTCTCATAGAAGCATAAGTGGTATGTGGTGTTTTCTTGAATGGTTATCACCTATAAATGGAGTACTTTGATCCGAAACACTTCTCATGCAAGCATAAGTGATTTGTGGTGTTTTATTGAATGGTTACCACCCATTAACTAAGTAAACGGATCTGAAACACTTTTGATAGTAGCATAAGATGATTTGTGGGGTTTTCTTTAATGGATACCATCCATAAACGAAGTACTCTAATCAGAACAAGTCAGAAATTAAGTTCTCAGACATCAAGCACATAGGGTAGTATTCTATGCTTCTTTGTGGTGTTTTGGAGAATGGTTACAACACTTAAATTAAGTACTCGAAGAAGAAACTCTTCTCGTAGTAAGATGTGATGTATTGTGGAGCATTCTTGAAAGGTTACAACTCATAAATGAAGTAATCGGATCACAAACACTTCTCATGGTAGCATTAGTCTTTTGTGGTGTTTTCTTCAATGGTTATCACCTATAAATGAAGTACTTTGATCAGAAATACTTCTCAAAGAAGAATAAGTGCTTTGTGATGTTTTCTTGAATGATTACCACGCATAAATGAAGTAAACAGATCTGAAACACTTCTCATATTAGCATAAGATGCTTCGTGGTGTTTTATTTAATGGTTACCACCCATAAACGAAGTACTCTAATCAGAACCAATCATAAATTAAGTACTCGGACATCAAGCACATAGAATAGTATTCTATGCTTCTTTGCGGTGTTTTGGAGAATGGTTACAACACCTAGAAGAAGTACTCGAAGAACAAACTCTTCTCGTAGTAAGATATGATGTATTGTGGAGTTTTCTGGAAAGGTTAAAACTCATAAATGAAGTACTCTGATGAGAAACACTTCTCATAGTAGCATAAGATGTTTTGTGGTGTTTTCTTTAATGGTTACCACCCATAAATGGAGTAATCTGATTAGAAACACATCTCATAGAAGCATAAGTGATTTGGAGTGTTTTATTGAATGCTTACCACCCATATACAAATTAAACGGGTCCGAAACACTTTTTGTAGTATCATAAGATGTTTTGTGGTATTTTCTTTAATGGTTACCACCCATAAATGAAGTACTATGATCATAAACACTTCTAATTGAAGCAAAAGTGATTTGAGGTGTTTTCTTGAATGGTTATCATCCATAAATGAAGTACTTCGATCAGAAACACTTCTAATAGAACAATAAGGACTTTGTGGTGCTTTCTTAAATGATTACCACCCATAAATAAAGTAAACAGAACTGAAACATTTCTCGTAGTAGCATAAGATGCTTTGTGGTGTTTTTTTTAATGGTTACCACCCATAAATGAAGTAATATGATCAGAAACACTTCTCATAGAAGCATAAGTGGTTTGTAGTGTTTTCGTGAATGGTTATCACCTATAAATGTAGTACTCTGATTAGAAACACATCTCATAGAAGCATAAGTGATTTGGGGTGTTTTATTGAATGCTTACCACCCATAAACGAAGCAAACGGATCGAAACACTTTTTGTAGTAGCATAAGATGTTTTGTGGTGTTTTCTTTAATGGTTACCACCCATAAATAAAGTACTATGATCAGAAACACTTCTCATAGAAGCATAAGTGGTATGTGGTGTTTTCTTGAATGGTTATCACCTATAAATGGAGTACTTTGATCCGAAACACTTCTCATGCAAGCATAAGTGATTTGTGGTGTTTTATTGAATGGTTACCACCCATTAACTAAGTAAACGGATCTGAAACACTTTTGATAGTAGCATAAGATGATTTGTGGGGTTTTCTTTAATGGATACCATCCATAAACGAAGTACTCTAATCAGAACAAGTCAGAAATTAAGTTCTCAGACATCAAGCACATAGGGTAGTATTCTATGCTTCTTTGTGGTGTTTTGGAGAATGGTTACAACACTTAAATTAAGTACTCGAAGAAGAAAACTCTTCTCGTAGTAAGATGTGATGTATTGTGGAGCATTCTTGAAAGGTTACAACTCATAAATGAAGTAATCGGATCACAAACACTTCTCATTGTAGCATAAGTTTTTTGTGGTGTTTTCTTCAATGGTTATCACCTATAAATGAAGTACTTTGATCAGAAATACTTCTCAAAGAAGAATAAGTGCTTTGTGATGTTTTCTTGAATGATTACCACGCATAAATGAAGTAAACAGATCTGAAACACTTCTCATATTAGCATAAGATGCTTCGTGGTGTTTTCTTTAATGGTTACCACCCATAAACGAAGTACTCTAATCAGAACCAATCATAAATTAAGTACTCGGACATCAAGCACATAGAATAGTATTCTATGCTTCTTTGCGGTGTTTTGGAGAATGGTTACAACACCTAGAAGAAGTACTCGAAGAGCAAACTCTTCTCGTAGTAAGATATGATGTATTGTGGAGTTTTCTGGAAAGGTTAAAACTCATAAATGAAGTACTCTGATGAGAAACACTTCTCATAGTAGCATAAGATGTTTTGTGGTGTTTTCTTTAATGGTTACCACCCATAAATGAAGTAATCTGATTAGAAACACATCTCATAGAAGCATAAGTGATTTGGAGTGTTTTATTGAATGCTTACCACCCATATACAAATTAAACGGGTCCGAAACACTTTTTGTAGTATCATAAGATGTTTTGTGGTGTTTTCTTTAATGGTTACCACCCATAAATGAAGTACTATGATCAGAAACACTTCTAATTGAAGCATAAGTGATTTGAGGTGTTTTCTTGAATGGTTATCATCCATAAATGAAGTACTTCGATCAGAAACACTTCTAATAGAACAATAAGGACTTTGTGGTGCTTTCTTAAATGATTACCACCCATAAATAAAGTAAACAGAACTGAAACATTTCTCGTAGTAGCATAAGATGCTTTGTGGTGTTTTTTTTAATGGTTACCACCCATAAATGATTAATATGATCAGAAACACTTCTCATAGAAGCATTAGTGGTTTGTGGTGTTTTCTTGAATGGTTATCACCTATAAATGGAGTACTCTGATTAGAAACACATCTCATAGAAGCATAAGTGATTTGGGGTGTTTTATTGAATGCTTACCACCCATAAACGAAGCAAACGGATCGAAACACTTTTTGTAGTAGCATAAGATGTTTTGTGGTGTTTTCTTTAATGGTTACCACCCATAAATAAAGTACTATGATCAGAAACACTTCTCATAGAAGCATAAGTGGTATGTGGTGTTTTCTTGAATGGTTATCACCTATAAATGGAGTACTTTGATCCGAAACACTTCTCATGCAAGCATAAGTGATTTGTGGTGTTTTATTGAATGGTTACCACCCATTAACTAAGTAAACGGATCTGAAACACTTTTGATAGTAGCATAAGATGATTTGTGGGGTTTTCTTTAATGGATACCATCCATAAACGAAGTACTCTAATCAGAACAAGTCAGAAATTAAGTTCTCAGACATCAAGCACATAGGGTAGTATTCTATGCTTCTTTGTGGTGTTTTGGAGAATGGTTACAACACTTAAATTAAGTACTCGAAGAAGAAACTTTTCTCGTAGTAAGATGTGATGTATTGTGGAGCATTCTTGAAAGGTTACAACTCATAAATGAAGTAATCGGATCACAAACACTTCTCATGGTAGCATTAGTCTTTTGTGGTGTTTTCTTCAATGGTTATCACCTATAAATGAAGTACTTTGATCAGAAATACTTCTCAAAGAAGAATAAGTGCTTTGTGATGTTTT
Source organism: Eleocharis quinqueflora (assembly GCA_964058865.1). Taxonomy (NCBI): domain Eukaryota; kingdom Viridiplantae; phylum Streptophyta; class Magnoliopsida; order Poales; family Cyperaceae; genus Eleocharis; species Eleocharis quinqueflora. Next base: position 83,613 of record CAXKVX010000295.1, on the reverse strand, counting down.
CTTGAATGATTACCACGCATAAATGAAGTAAACAGATCTGAAACACTTCTCATATTAGCATAAGATGCTTCGTGGTGTTTTATTTAATGGTTACCACCCATAAACGAAGTACTCTAATCAGAACCAATCATAAATTAAGTACTCGGACATCAAGCACATAGAATAGTATTCTATGCTTCTTTGCGGTGTTTTGGAGAATGGTTACAACACCTAGAAGAAGTACTCGAAGAACAAACTCTTCTCGTAGTAAGATATGATGTATTGTGGAGTTTTCTGGAAAGGTTAAAACTCATAAATGAAGTACTCTGATGAGAAACACTTCTCATAGTAGCATAAGATGTTTTGTGGTGTTTTCTTTAATGGTTACCACCCATAAATGGAGTAATCTGATTAGAAACACATCTCATAGAAGCATAAGTGATTTGGAGTGTTTTATTGAATGCTTACCACCCATATACAAATTAAACGGGTCCGAAACACTTTTTGTAGTATCATAAGATGTTTTGTGGTATTTTCTTTAATGGTTACCACCCATAAATGAAGTACTATGATCATAAACACTTCTAATTGAAGCAAAAGTGATTTGAGGTGTTTTCTTGAATGGTTATCATCCATAAATGAAGTACTTCGATCAGAAACACTTCTAATAGAACAATAAGGACTTTGTGGTGCTTTCTTAAATGATTACCACCCATAAATAAAGTAAACAGAACTGAAACATTTCTCGTAGTAGCATAAGATGCTTTGTGGTGTTTTTTTTAATGGTTACCACCCATAAATGAAGTAATATGATCAGAAACACTTCTCATAGAAGCATAAGTGGTTTGTAGTGTTTTCGTGAATGGTTATCACCTATAAATGGAGTACTCTGATTAGAAACACATCTCATAGAAGCATAAGTGATTTGGGGTGTTTTATTGAATGCTTACCACCCATAAAAGAAGCAAACGGATCGAAACACTTTTTGTAGTAGCATAAGATGTTTTGTGGTGTTTTCTTTAATGGTTACCACCCATAAATGAAGTACTATGATCAGAAACACTTCTCATAGAAGCATAAGTGGTATGTGGTGTTTTCTTGAATGGTTATCACCTATAAATGGAGTACTTTGATCCGAAACACTTCTCATGCAAGCATAAGTGATTTGTGGTGTTTTATTGAATGGTTACCACCCATTAACTAAGTAAACGGATCTGAAACACTTTTGATAGTAGCATAAGATGATTTGTGGGGTTTTCTTTAATGGATACCACCCATAAACGAAGTACTCTAATCAGAACAAGTCAGAAATTAAGTTCTCAGACATCAAGCACATAGGGTAGTATTCTATGCTTCTTTGTGGTGTTTTGGAGAATGGTTACAACACTTAAATTAAGTACTCGAAGAAGAAACTCTTCTCGTAGTAAGATGTGATGTATTGTGGAGCATTCTTGAAAGGTTACAACTCATAAATGAAGTAATCGGATCACAAACACTTCTCATGGTAGCATAAGTGTTTTGTGGTGTTTTCTTGAATGATTAACACCCATAAATAAAGTAAACAGAACTGAAACATTTCTTGTAGTAGCAAAAGATGCTTTGTGGTGTTTTCTTTAATGGTTACCACCCATAAATGAAGTACTATGATGAGAAACACCTCTGATAGAAGCATAAGTGTTTTGTGGTGTTTTCTTGAATGGTTATCATCCATAAATGAAGTATTTCGATCAGAAACACTTCTAATAGAAGAATAAGATGCTTTGTGGTGTTTTCTTTAATGGTTACCACCCATAAATGAAGTACTATGATCAGAAACACTTCTCATAGAAGCATAAGTGGTTTGTGGTGTTTTCTTTAATGGTTATCACCTATAAATGGAGTACTTTGATTAGAAACACATCTAATAGAAGCATTAGTGATTTGTGGTGTTTTACTGAATGGTTACCACCCATTAACTAAGTAAACGGATCTGAAACACTTTTGATAGTAGCATAAGATGATTTGTGGGGTTTTCTTTAATGGATACCATCCATAAACGAAGTACTCTAATCAGAACAAGTCAGAAATTAAGTTCTCAGACATCAAGCACATAGGGTAGTATTCTATGCTTCTTTGTGGTGTTTTGGAGAATGGTTACAACACTTAAATTAAGTACTCGAAGAAGAAACTCTTCTCGTAGTAAGATGTGATGTATTGTGGAGCATTCTTGAAAGGTTACAACTCATAAATGAAGTAATCGGATCACAAACACTTCTCATGGTAGCATAAGTGTTTTGTGGTGTTTTCTTCAATGGTTATCACCTATAAATGAAGTACTTTGATCAGAAATACTTCTCAAAGAAGAATAAGTGCTTTGTGATGTTTTCTTGAATGATTACCACGCATAAATGAAGTAAACAGATCTGAAACACTTCTCATATTAGCATAAGATGCTTCGTGGTGTTTTATTTAATGGTTACCACCCATAAACGAAGTACTCTAATCAGAACCAATCATAAATTAAGTACTCGGACATCAAGCACATAGAATAGTATTCTATGCTTCTTTGCGGTGTTTTGGAGAATGGTTACAACACCTAGAAGAAGTACTCGAAGAACAAACTCTTCTCGTAGTAAGATATGATGTATTGTGGAGTTTTCTGGAAAGGTTAAAACTCATAAATGAAGTACTCTGATGAGAAACACTTCTCATAGTAGCATAAGATGTTTTGTGGTGTTTTCTTTAATGGTTACCACCCATAAATGGAGTAATCTGATTAGAAACACATCTCATAGAAGCATAAGTGATTTGGAGTGTTTTATTGAATGCTTACCACCCATATACAAATTAAACGGGTCCGAAACACTTTTTGTAGTATCATAAGATGTTTTGTGGTATTTTCTTTAATGGTTACCACCCATAAATGAAGTACTATGATCATAAACACTTCTAATTGAAGCAAAAGTGATTTGAGGTGTTTTCTTGAATGGTTATCATCCATAAATGAAGTACTTCGATCAGAAACACTTCTAATAGAACAATAAGGACTTTGTGGTGCTTTCTTAAATGATTACCACCCATAAATAAAGTAAACAGAACTGAAACATTTCTCGTAGTAGCATAAGATGCTTTGTGGTGTTTTTTTTAATGGTTACCACCCATAAATGAAGTAATATGATCAGAAACACTTCTCATAGAAGCATAAGTGGTTTGTAGTGTTTTCGTGAATGGTTATCACCTATAAATGGAGTACTCTGATTAGAAACACATCTCATAGAAGCATAAGTGATTTGGGGTGTTTTATTGAATGCTTACCACCCATAAAAGAAGCAAACGGATCGAAACACTTTTTGTAGTAGCATAAGATGTTTTGTGGTGTTTTCTTTAATGGTTACCACCCATAAATGAAGTACTATGATCAGAAACACTTCTCATAGAAGCATAAGTGGTATGTGGTGTTTTCTTGAATGGTTATCACCTATAAATGGAGTACTTTGATCCGAAACACTTCTCATGCAAGCATAAGTGATTTGTGGTGTTTTATTGAATGGTTACCACCCATTAACTAAGTAAACGGATCTGAAACGCTTTTGATAGTAGCATAAGATGATTTGTGGGGTTTTCTTTAATGGATACCACCCATAAACGAAGTACTCTAATCAGAACAAGTCAGAAATTAAGTTCTCAGACATCAAGCACATAGGGTAGTATTCTATGCTTCTTTGTGGTGTTTTGGAGAATGGTTACAACACTTAAATTAAGTACTCGAAGAAGAAACTCTTCTCGTAGTAAGATGTGATGTATTGTGGAGCATTCTTGAAAGGTTACAACTCATAAATGAAGTAATCGGATCACAAACACTTCTCATGGTAGCATAAGTGTTTTGTGGTGTTTTCTTGAATGATTAACACCCATAAATAAAGTAAACAGAACTGAAACATTTCTTGTAGTAGCAAAAGATGCTTTGTGGTGTTTTCTTTAATGGTTACCACCCATAAATGAAGTACTATGATGAGAAACACCTCTGATAGAAGCATAAGTGTTTTGTGGTGTTTTCTTGAATGGTTATCATCCATAAATGAAGTATTTCGATCAGAAACACTTCTAATAGAAGAATAAGATGCTTTGTGGTGTTTTCTTTAATGGTTACCACCCATAAATGAAGTACTATGATCAGAAACACTTCTCATAGAAGCATAAGTGGTTTGTGGTGTTTTCTTTAATGGTTATCACCTATAAATGGAGTACTTTGATTAGAAACACATCTAATAGAAGCATTAGTGATTTGTGGTGTTTTACTGAATGGTTACCACCCATTAACTAAGTAAACGGATCTGAAACACTTTTGATAGTAGCATAAGATGATTTGTGGGGTTTTCTTTAATGGATACCATCCATAAACGAAGTACTCTAATCAGAACAAGTCAGAAATTAAGTTCTCAGACATCAAGCACATAGGGTAGTATTCTATGCTTCTTTGTGGTGTTTTGGAGAATGGTTACAACACTTAAATTAAGTACTCGAAGAAGAAACTCTTCTCGTAGTAAGATGTGATGTATTGTGGAGCATTCTTGAAAGGTTACAACTCATAAATGAAGTAATCGGATCACAAACACTTCTCATGGTAGCATAAGTGTTTTGTGGTGTTTTCTTCAATGGTTATCACCTATAAATGAAGTACTTTGATCAGAAATACTTCTCAAAGAAGAATAAGTGCTTTGTGATGTTTTCTTGAATGATTACCACGCATAAATGAAGTAAACAGATCTGAAACACTTCTCATATTAGCATAAGATGCTTCGTGGTGTTTTCTTTAATGGTTACCACCCATAAACGAAGTACTCTAATCAGAACCAATCATAAATTAAGTACTCGGACATCAAGCACATAGAATAGTATTCTATGCTTCTTTGTGGTGTTTTGGAGAATGGTTACAACACTTAAATTAAGTACTCGAAGAAGAAAACTCTTCTCGTAGTAAGATGTGATGTATTGTGAAGCATTCTTGAAAGGTTACAACTCATAAATGAAGTAATCGGATCACAAACACTTCTCATGGTAGCATAAGTGTTTTGTGGTGTTTTCTTAAATGGTTATCACCTATAAATGGAGTACTTTGATCAGAAACACTCTCATGGAAGAATAAGTGATTTGTGGTGTTTTATTGAATGGTTACCACCCATTAACTAAGTAAACGGATCTGAAACACTTTTGATAGTAGCATAAGATGATTTGTGGGGTTTTCTTTAATGGATACCATCCATAAACGAAGTACTCTAATCAGAACAAGTCAGAAATTAAGTTCTCAGACATCAAGCACATAGGGTAGTATTCTATGCTTCTTTGTGGTGTTTTGGAGAATGGTTACAACACTTAAATTAAGTACTCGAAGAAGAAACTCTTCTCGTAGTAAGATATGATGTATTGTGGAGTATTCTTGAAAGGTTACAACTCATGAAGGAAGTAATCGAATCAGAAACACTTCTCATGGTAGCATAAGTGTTTTGTGGTGTTTTCTTCAATGGTTATCACCCATAAATGAAGTACTTTGATCAGAAATACTTCTCATAGAAGAATAAGTAAACAGATCTAAAACACATTTCATATTATCGTAAGATGCTTTATGGTGTTTTTTCTTTAATGGTTACCACCCATAAACGAAGTAATCTAATCAGAACCAATCAGGAATTAAGTACTCGGACATCAAGCACATAGAATAGTATTCTATGCTTATTTGTGGTGTTTTGGAGAATGGTTACAACACTTAGAAGTACTCGAAGAAGAAACTCTTCTCGTAGTAAGATATGATGCATTGTGGAGTTTTCTGGAAAGGTTAAAACTCATAAATGAAGTACTCTGATGAGAAACACTTCTCATAGTAGCATAAGATGTTTTGTGGTGTTTTCTTTAATGGTTACCACCCATAAATGAAGTACTATGATTCAGAAACACTTCTCATAAAAGCATAAGTGCTTTGTGGTGTTTTCTTGAATGGTTATCATCCATAAATGAAGTACTTCGATCAGAAACACTTCTAATAGAAGAATAAGGGCTTTGTGGTGTTTTCTTGAATGATTACCACCCATAAATAAAGTAAACAGAACTGAAACATTTCTCGTAGTAGCAAAAGATGCTTTGTGGTGTTTTCTTTAATGGTTACCACCCATAAATGAAGTACTATGATCAGAAACACTTCTCATAAAAGCATAAGTGCTTTGTTGTGTTTTCTTGAATGGTTATCACCCATAAATGAAGTACTTCGATCAGAAACACTTCTAATAGAAGAATAAGGGTTTTGTGGTGTTTTCTTGAATGATTAACACCCATAAATAAAGTAAACAGAACTGAAACATTTCTCGTAGTAGCAAAAGATGCTTTGTGGTGTTTTCTTTAATGGTTACCACCCATAAATGAAGTACTATGATGAGAAACACCTCTGATAGAAGCATAAGTGTTTTGTGGTGTTTTCTTGAATGGTTATCATCCATAAATGAAGTATTTCGATCAGAAACACTTCTAATAGAAGAATAAGGGCTTTGTGGTATTTTCTTCAATGATTACCACCCATAAATAAAGTAAACAGAACTGAAACATTTCTCGTAGTAGCATAAGATGCTTTGTGGTGTTTTCTTTAATGGTTACCACCCATAAATGAAGTACTATGATCAGAAACACTTCTCATAGAAGCATAAGTGGTTTGTGATGTTTTCTTTAATGGTTATCACCTATAAATGGAGTACTCTGATTAGAAACACATCTAATAGAAGCATAAGTGATTTGTGGTGTTTTACTGAATGGTTACCACCCATTAACTAAGTAAACGGATCTGAAACACTTTTGATAGTAGCATAAGATGATTTGTGGAGTTTTCTTTAATGGTTACCATCCATAAACGAAGTACTCTAATCAAAACAAGTCATAAATTAAGTACTTGGACATCAATCACATAGATAGTATTCTATGCTTCTTTGTGCTGTTTTGGAGAATGGTTACAACACTTAAATTAAGTACTCGAAGAAGAAACTCTTCTGGTAGTAAGATATGATGTATTCTGGAGTATTCTTGAAAGGTTACAACTCATAAAGGAAGTAATCGGATCAGAAATACTTCTCATGGTTGCATAAGTGTTTTGTGGTGTTTTCTTCAATGGTTATCATCCATAAATGAAGTACTTTGATCAGAAATACTTCTCATAGAAGAATAAGTTATTTGGGATGTTTTCTTGAATGATTACCACCCATAAATGAAGTAAACAGATCTGAAGCACTTCTCATATTAGCGTAAGATGCTTTGTGGTGTTTTCTTTAATGGTTACCACCCATAAACGAAGTACTCTAATTTGAAACACATCTCATAGAAGCATAAGTGATTTGTGGTGTTTTCTTGAATGGTTACGACCCATAAACGAAGCAAACTGATCTGATACACTTTTTGTAGTAGCATAAGATGATTTGTGGTGTTTTCTTTGATGGTTACCATCCAAAAATGAAGTACACTGATCCGAAACACTTCTCATGCAAGCATAAGTGATTTGTGGTGTTTTCTTGAATGGTTACCACCCATTAACTAAGTAAACGGATCTGAAACACTTTTGATAGTAGCATAAGATTATTTGTGGGGTTTTCTTTAATGGATACCATCCATAAACGAAGTACTCTAATCAGAACAAGGAAATGAAGTACTTGGAAATCAGTCACATAGGATAGTATTCTATGCTTCTTTGTGGTGTTTTGGAGAATAGTTTAAACACTTCAATTAAGTACTCGAAAAAGAAACTCTTCTCGTTGTAAGATATGATGTATTGTGGAGTATTCTTCAAAGGTTACAACTCATGAAGGAAGTAATCGGATCAGAAACACTTCTCATGGTAGCATAAGTGTTTTGTGGTGTTTTCTTCAATGGTTATCACCTATAAATGAAGTACTTTGATCAGAAATACTTCTCAAAGAAGAATAAGTGCTTTGTGATGTTTTCTTGAATGATTACCACGCATAAATGAAGTAAACAGATCTGAAACACTTCTCATATTAGCATAAGATGCTTCGTGGTGTTTTCTTTAATGGTTACCACCCATAAACGAAGTAATCTAATCAGAACCAATCAGGAATTAAGTACTCGGACATCAAGCACATAGAATAGTATTCTATGCTTATTTGTGGTGTTTTGGAGAATGGTTACAACACTTAGAAGTACTCGAAGAAGAAACTCTTCTCGTAGTAAGATATGATGCATTGTGGAGTTTTCTGGAAAGGTTAAAACTCATAAATGAAGTACTCTGATGAGAAACACTTCTCATAGTAGCATAAGATGTTTTGTGGTGTTTTCTTTAATGGTTACCACCCATAAATGAAGTACTATGATTCAGAAACACTTCTCATAAAAGCATAAGTGCTTTGTGGTGTTTTCTTGAATGGTTACGACCCATAAACGAAGCAAACTAATCTGATACACTTTTTGTAGTAGCATAAGATGATTTGTGGTGTTTTCTTTGATGATTACCATCCAAAAATGAAGTACACTGATCCGAAACACTTCTCATGCAAGCATAAGTGATTTGTGGTGTTTTCTTGAATGGTTACCACCCATTAACTAAGTAAACGGATCTGAAACACTTTTGATAGTAGCATAAGATGATTTGTGGGGTTTTCTTTAATGGATACCATCCATAAACGAACTACTCTAATCAGAACAAGTCAGAAATTAAGTTCTCAGACATCAAGCACATAGGGTAGTATTCTATGCTTCTTTGTGGTGTTTTGGAGAATGGTTACAACACTTAAATTAAGTACTCGAAGAAGAAACTCTTCTCGTAGTAAGATATGATGTATTGTGGAGTATTCTTGAAAGGTTACAACTCATGAAGGAAGTAATCGAATCAGAAACACTTCTCATGGTAGCATAAGTGTTTTGTGGTGTTTTCTTCAATGGTTATCACCCATAAATGAAGTACTTTGATCAGAAATACTTCTCATAGAAGAATAAGTAAACAGATCTAAAACACATTTCATATTATCGTAAGATGCTTTATGGTGTTTTTTCTTTAATGGTTACCACCAATAAACGAAGTAATCTAATCAGAACCAATCAGGAATTAAGTACTCGGACATCAAGCACATAGAATAGTATTCTATGCTTATTTGTGGTGTTTTGGAGAATGGTTACAACACTTAGAAGTACTCGAAGAAGAAACTCTTCTCGTAGTAAGATATGATGCATTGTGGAGTTTTCTGGAAAGGTTAAAACTCATAAATGAAGTACTCTGATGAGAAACACTTCTCATAGTAGCATAAGATGTTTTGTGGTGTTTTCTTTAATGGTTACCACCCATAAATGAAGTACTATGATTCAGAAACACTTCTCATAAAAGCATAAGTGCTTTGTGGTGTTTTCTTGAATGGTTATCATCCATAAATAAAGTACTTCGATCAGAAACACTTCTAATAGAAGAATAAGGGCTTTGTGGTGTTTTCTTGAATGATTACCACCCATAAATAAAGTAAACAGAACTGAAACATTTCTCGTAGTAGCAAAAGATGCTTTGTGGTGTTTTCTTTAATAGTTACCACCCATAAATGAAGTACTATGATCAGAAACACTTCTCATAAAAGCATAAGTGCTTTGTTGTGTTTTCTTGAATGGTTATCACCCATAAATGAAGTACTTCGATCAGAAACACTTCTAATAGAAGAGTAAGGGTTTTGTGGTGTTTTCTTGAATGATTAACACCCATAAATAAAGTAAACAGAACTGAAACATTTCTCGTAGTAGCAAAAGATGCTTTGTGGTGTTTTCTTTAATGGTTACCAACCATAAATGAAGTACTATGATGAGAAACACCTCTGATAGAAGCATAAGTGTTTTGTGGTGTTTTCTTGAATGGTTATCATCCATAAATGAAGTATTTCGATCAGAAACACTTCTAATAGAAGAATAAGGGCTTTGTGGTATTTTCTTCAATGATTACCACCCATAAATAAAGTAAACAGAACTGAAACATTTCTCGTAGTAGCATAAGATGCTTTGTGGTGTTTTCTTTAATGGTTACCACCCATAAATGAAGTACTATGATCAGAAACACTTCTCATAGAAGCATAAGTGGTTTGTGGTGTTTTCTTTAATGGTTATCACCTATAAATGGAGTACTCTGATTAGAAACACATCTAATAGAAGCATAAGTGATTTGTGGTGTTTTACTGAATGGTTACCACCCATTAACTAAGTAAACGGATCTGAAACACTTTTGATAGTAGCATAAGATGATTTGTGGGGTTTTCTTTAATGGATACCATCCATAAACGAAGTACTCTAATCAGAACAAGTCAGAAATTAAGTTCTCAGACATCAAGCACATAAGGTAGTATTCTATGCTTCTTTGTGGTGTTTTGGAGAATGGTTTAAACACTTCAATTAAGTACTCGAAGAAGAAACTCTTCTCGTAGTAAGATATGATGTATTGTGGAGTATTCTTGAAAGGTTACAACTCATGAAGGAAGTAATCGAATCAGAAACACTTCTCATGGCAGCATAAGTGTTTTGTGGTGTTTTCTTCAATGGTTATCACCCATAAATGAAGTACTTTGATCAGAAATACTTCTCAAAGAAGAATAAGTGCTTTGTGATGTTTTCTTGAATGATTACCACGCATAAATGAAGTAAACAGATCTGAAACACTTCTCATATTAGCATAAGATGCTTCGTGGTGTTTTCTTTAATGGTTACCACCCATAAACGAAGTAATCTAATCAGAACCAATCATGAATTAAGTACTCGGACATCAAGCACATAGAATAGTATTCTATGCTTATTTGTGGTGTTTTGGAGAATGGTTACAACACTTAGAAGTACTCGAAGAAGAAACTCTTCTCGTAGTAAGATATGATGCATTGTGGAGTTTTCTGGAAAGGTTAAAACTCATAAATGAAGTACTCTGATGAGAAACACTTCTCATAGTAGCATAAGATGTTTTGTGGTGTTTTCTTTAATGGTTACCACCCATAAATGAAGTACTATGATTCAGAAACACTTCTCATAAAAGCATAAGTGCTTTGTGGTGTTTTCTTGAATGGTTATCATCCATAAATGAAGTACTTCGATCAGAAACACTTCTAATAGAAGAATAAGGGCTTTGTGGTGTTTTCTTGAATGATTACCACCCATAAATAAAGTAAACAGAACTGAAACATTTCTCGTAGTAGCAAAAGATGCTTTGTGGTGTTTTCTTTAATGGTTACCACCCATAAATGAAGTACTATGATCAGAAACACTTCTCATAAAAGCATAAGTGCTTTGTTGTGTTTTCTTGAATGGTTATCACCCATAAATGAAGTACTTCGATCAGAAACACTTCTAATAGAAGAATAAGGGTTTTGTGGTGTTTTCTTGAATGATTAACACCCATAAATAAAGTAAACAGAACTGAAACATTTCTCGTAGTAGCAAAAGATGCTTTGTGGTGTTTTCTTTAATGGTTACCACCCATAAATGAAGTACTATGATGAGAAACACCTCTGATAGAAGCATAAGTGTTTTGTGGTGTTTTCTTGAATGGTTATCATCCATAAATGAAGTATTTCGATCAGAAACACTTCTAATAGAAGAATAAGGGCTTTGTGGTATTTTCTTCAATGATTACCACCCATAAATAAAGTAAACAGAACTGAAACATTTCTCGTAGTAGCATAAGATGCTTTGTGGTGTTTTCTTTAATGGTTACCACCCATAAATGAAGTACTATGATCAGAAACACTTCTCATAGAAGCATAAGTGGTTTGTGATGTTTTCTTTAATGGTTATCACCTATAAATGGAGTACTCTGATTAGAAACACATCTAATAGAAGCATAAGTGATTTGTGGTGTTTTACTGAATGGTTACCACCCATTAACTAAGTAAACGGATCTGAAACACTTTTGATAGTAGCATAAGATGATTTGTGGAGTTTTCTTTAATGGTTACCATCCATAAACGAAGTACTCTAATCAAAACAAGTCATAAATTAAGTACTTGGACATCAATCACATAGATAGTATTCTATGCTTCTTTGTGCTGTTTTGGAGAATGGTAACAACACTTAAATTAAGTACTCGAAGAAGAAACTCTTCTGGTAGTAAGATATGATGTATTCTGGAGTATTCTTGAAAGGTTACAACTCATAAAGGAAGTAATCGGATCAGAAATACTTCTCATGGTTGCATAAGTGTTTTGTGGTGTTTTCTTCAATGGTTATCATCCATAAATGAAGTACTTTGATCAGAAATACTTCTCATAGAAGAATAAGTTATTTGGGATGTTTTCTTGAATGATTACCACCCATAAATGAAGTAAACAGATCTGAAGCACTTCTCATATTAGCGTAAGATGCTTTGTGGTGTTTTCTTTAATGGTTACCACCCATAAACGAAGTACTCTAATTTGAAACACATCTCATAGAAGCATAAGTGATTTGTGGTGTTTTCTTTAATGGTTACCACCCATAAATGAAGTACTATGATTCAGAAAAACTTCTCATAAAAGCATAAGTGCTTTGTGGTGTTTTCTTGAATGGTTATCATCCATAAATGAAGTACTTCGATCAGAAACACTTCTAATAGAAGAATAAGGGCTTTGTGGTGTTTTCTTGAATGATTACCACCCATAAATAAAGTAAACAGAACTGAAACATTTCTCGTAGTTGCAAAAGTAACTTTGTGGTGTTTTCTTTAATGGTTACCACCCAAAAATGAAGTACTATGATCAGAAACACTTATCATAAAAGCATAAGTGCTTTGTTGTGTTTTCTTGAATGGTTATCATCCATAAATGAAGTACTTCGATCAGAAACACTTCTAATAGAAGAATAAGGGCTTTGTGGTGTTTTCTTGAATGATTACCACCCATAAATAAAGTAAACAGAACTGAAACATTTCTCGTAGTAGCAAAAGATGCTTTGTGGTGTTTTCTTTAATGGTTACCACCCATAAATGAAGTACTATGATCAGAAACACTTCTCATAGAAGCATAAGTGGTTTGTGGTGTTTTCTTGAATGGTTATCATCCATAAATGAAGTACTTCGATCAGAAACACTTCTAATAGAAGAATAAGGGCTTTGTGGTGTTTTCTTGAATGATTACCACCCATAAATAAAGTAAACAGAACTGAAACATTTCTCGTAGTAGCATAAGATGCTTTGTGGTGTTTTCTTTAATGGTTACCACCCATAAATGAAGTACTATGATCAGAAACACTTCTCATAGAAGCATAAGTGGTTTGTGATGTTTTCTTTAATGGTTATCACCTATAAATGGAGTACTCTGATTAGAAACACATCTAATAGAAGCATAAGTGATTTGTGGTGTTTTACTGAATGGTTACCACCCATTAACTAAGTAAACGGATCTGAAACACTTTTGATAGTAGCATAAGATGATTTGTGGAGTTTTCTTTAATGGTTACCATCCATAAACGAAGTACTCTAATCAAAACAAGTCATAAATTAAGTACTTGGACATCAATCACATAGATAGTATTCTATGCTTCTTTGTGCTGTTTTGGAGAATGGTAACAACACTTAAATTAAGTACTCGAAGAAGAAACTCTTCTGGTAGTAAGATATGATGTATTCTGGAGTATTCTTGAAAGGTTACAACTCATAAAGGAAGTAATCGGATCAGAAATACTTCTCATGGTTGCATAAGTGTTTTGTGGTGTTTTCTTCAATGGTTATCATCCATAAATGAAGTACTTTGATCAGAAATACTTCTCATAGAAGAATAAGTTATTTGGGATGTTTTCTTGAATGATTACCACCCATAAATGAAGTAAACAGATCTGAAGCACTTCTCATATTAGCGTAAGATGCTTTGTGGTGTTTTCTTTAATGGTTACCACCCATAAACGAAGTACTCTAATTTGAAACACATCTCATAGAAGCATAAGTGATTTGTGGTGTTTTCTTTAATGGTTACCACCCATAAATGAAGTACTATGATTCAGAAAAACTTCTCATAAAAGCATAAGTGCTTTGTGGTGTTTTCTTGAATGGTTATCATCCATAAATGAAGTACTTCGATCAGAAACACTTCTAATAGAAGAATAAGGGCTTTGTGGTGTTTTCTTGAATGATTACCACCCATAAATAAAGTAAACAGAACTGAAACATTTCTCGTAGTTGCAAAAGTAACTTTGTGGTGTTTTCTTTAATGGTTACCACCCAAAAATGAAGTACTATGATCAGAAACACTTATCATAAAAGCATAAGTGCTTTGTTGTGTTTTCTTGAATGGTTATCATCCATAAATGAAGTACTTCGATCAGAAACACTTCTAATAGAAGAATAAGGGCTTTGTGGTGTTTTCTTGAATGATTACCACCCATAAATAAAGTAAACAGAACTGAAACATTTCTCGTAGTAGCAAAAGATGCTTTGTGGTGTTTTCTTTAATGGTTACCACCCATAAATGAAGTACTATGATCAGAAACACTTCTCATAGAAGCATAAGTGGTTTGTGGTGTTTTCTTGAATGGTTATCATCCATAAATGAAGTACTTCGATCAGAAACACTTCTAATAGAAGAATAAGGGCTTTGTGGTGTTTTCTTGAATGATTACCACCCATAAATAAAGTAAACAGAACGGAAACATTTCTCGTAGTAGCAAAAGATGCTTTGTGGTGTTTTCTTTAATGGTTACCACTCATAAATGAAGTACTAGGATCAGAAACACTTCTCATAGAAGCATAAGTGGTTTGTGGTGTTTTCTTGAATGGTTATCACCTATAAATGGAGTACTCTGATTAGAAACACATCTCATAGAAGCATAAGTGATTTGGGGTGTTTTATTGAATGCTTACCACCCATAAACGAAGTAAACAGATCGAAACACTTCTTGTAGTAGCATAAGATGTTTTGTGGTGTTTTCTTTAATGGTTATCACCTATAAATGGAGTACTTTGATCCGAAACACTTCTCATGAAAGCATAAGTGATTTGTAGTGTTTTATTGAATCTTTACCACCCATTAACGAAGTAATCTAATAAGAACCAATCAGGAATTAAGTACTCGGTCATCAAGCACATAGAATAGTATTCTATGCTTATTTGTGGTGTTTTGGAGAATGGTTACAACACTTAGAAGTACTCGAAGAAGAAACTCTTCTCGTAGTAAGATATGATGCATTGTGGAGTTTTCTGGAAAGGTTAAAACTCATAAATGAAGTACTCTGATGAGAAACACTTCTCATAGTAGCATAAGATGTTTTGTGGTGTTTTCTTTAATGGTTAGCACCCATAAATGAAGTACTATGATGAGAAACACCTCTGATAGAAGCATAAGTGTTTTGTGGTGTTTTCTTGAATGGTTATCATCCATAAATGAAGTATTTCGATCAGAAACACTTCTAATAGAAGAATAAGGGCTTTGTGGTATTTTCTTCAATGATTACCACCCATAAATAAAGTAAACAGAACTGAAACATTTCTCGTAGTAGCATAAGATGCTTTGTGGTGTTTTCTTTAATGGTTACCACCCATAAATGAAGTACTATGATCAGAAACACTTCTCATAGAAGCATAAGTGGTTTGTGGTGTTTTCTTTAATGGTTATCACCTATAAATGGAGTACTCTGATTAGAAACACATCTAATAGAAGCATAAGTGATTTGTGGTGTTTTACTGAATGGTTACCACCCATTAACTAAGTAAACGGATCTGAAACACTTTTGATAGTAGCATAAGATGATTTGTGGGTTTTCTTTAATGGATACCATCCATAAACGAAGTACTCTAATCAGAACAAGTCAGAAATTAAGTTCTCAGACATCAAGCACATAAGGTAGTATTCTATGCTTCTTTGTGGTGTTTTGGAGAATGGTTTAAACACTTCAATTAAGTACTCGAAGAAGAAACTCTTCTCGTAGTAAGATATGATGTATTGTGGAGTATTCTTGAAAGGTTACAACTCATGAAGGAAGTAATCGAATCAGAAACACTTCTCATGGCAGCATAAGTGTTTTGTGGTGTTTTCTTCAATGGTTATTACCCATAAATGAAGTACTTTGATCAGAAATACTTCTCAAAGAAGAATAAGTGCTTTGTGATGTTTTCTTGAATGATTACCACGCATAAATGAAGTAAACAGATCTGAAACACTTCTCATATTAGCATAAGATGCTTCGTGGTGTTTTCTTTAATGGTTACCACCCATAAACGAAGTAATCTAATCAGAACCAATCAGGAATTAAGTACTCGGACATCAAGCACATAGAATAGTATTCTATGCTTATTTGTGGTGTTTTGGAGAATGGTTACAACACTTAGAAGTACTCGAAGAAGAAACTCTTCTCGTAGTAAGATATGATGCATTGTGGAGTTTTCTGGAAAGGTTAAAACTCATAAATGAAGTACTCTGATGAGAAACACTTCTCATAGTAGCATAAGATGTTTTGTGGTGTTTTCTTTAATGGTTACCACCCATAAATGAAGTACTATGATTCAGAAAAACTTCTCATAAAAGCATAAGTGCTTTGTGGTGTTTTCTTGAATGGTTATCATCCATAAATGAAGTACTTCGATCAGAAACACTTCTAATAGAAGAATAAGGGCTATGTGGTGTTTTCTTGAATGATTACCACCCATAAATAAAGTAAACAGAACTGAAACATTTCTCGTAGTTGCAAAAGTAACTTTGTGGTGTTTTCTTTAATGGTTACCACCCAAAAATGAAGTACTATGATCAGAAACACTTATCATAAAAGCATAAGTGCTTTGTTGTGTTTTCTTGAATGGTTATCATCCATAAATGAAGTACTTCGATCAGAAACACTTCTAATAGAAGAATAAGGGCTTTGTGGTGTTTTCTTGAATGATTACCACCCATAAATAAAGTAAACAGAACTGAAACATTTCTCGTAGTAGCAAAAGATGCTTTGTGGTGTTTTCTTTAATGGTTACCACCCATAAATGAAGTACTATGATCAGAAACACTTCTCATAGAAGCATAAGTGGTTTGTGGTGTTTTCTTGAATGGTTATCATCCATAAATGAAGTACTTCGATCAGAAACACTTCTAATAGAAGAATAAGGGCTTTGTGGTGTTTTCTTGAATGATTACCACCCATAAATAAAGTAAACAGAACTGAAACATTTCTCGTAGTAGCAAAAGATGCTTTGTGGTATTTTCTTTAATGGTTACCACTCATAAATGAAGTACTAGGATCAGAAACACTTCTCATAGAAGCATAAGTGGTTTGTGGTGTTTTCTTGAATGGTTATCACCTATAAATGGAGTACTCTGATTAGAAACACATCTCATAGAAGCATAAGTGATTTGGGGTGTTTTATTGAATGCTTACCACCCATAAACGAAGTAAACAGATCGAAACACTTCTTGTAGTAGCATAAGATGTTTTGTGGTGTTTTCTTTAATGGTTATCACCTATAAATGGAGTACTTTGATCCGAAACACTTCTCATGAAAGCATAAGTGATTTGTAGTGTTTTATTGAATCTTTACCACCCATTAACGAAGTAATCTAATAAGAACCAATCAGGAATTAAGTACTCGGTTATCAAGCACATAGAATAGTATTCTATGCTTATTTGTGGTGTTTTGGAGAATGGTTACAACACTTAGAAGTACTCGAAGAAGAAACTCTTCTCGTAGTAAGATATGATGCATTGTGGAGTTTTCTGGAAAGGTTAAAACTCATAAATGAAGTACTCTGATGAGAAACACTTCTCATAGTAGCATAAGATGTTTTGTGGTGTTTTCTTTAATGGTTACCACCCATAAATGAAGTACTATGATGAGAAACACCTCTGATAGAAGCATAAGTGTTTTGTGGTGTTTTCTTGAATGGTTATCATCCATAAATGAAGTATTTCGATCAGAAACACTTCTAATAGAAGAATAAGGGCTTTGTGGTATTTTCTTCAATGATTACCACCCATAAATAAAGTAAACAGAACTGAAACATTTCTCGTAGTAGCATAAGATGTTTTGTGGTGTTTTCTTTAATGGTTACCACCCATAAAGGAAGTACTATGATCAGAAACACTTCTCATAGAAGCATAAGTGGTTTGTGGTGTTTTCTTTAATGGTTATCACCTATAAATGGAGTACTCTGATTAGAAACACATCTAATAGAAGCATAAGTGATTTGTGGTGTTTTACTGAATGGTTACCACCCATTAACTAAGTAAACGGATCTGAAACACTTTTGATAGTAGCATAAGATGATTTGTGGGGTTTTCTTTAATGGATACCATCCATAAACGAAGTACTCTAATCAGAACAAGTCAGAAATTAAGTTCTCAGACATCAAGCACATAGGGTAGTATTCTATGCTTCTTTGTGGTGTTTTGGAGAATGGTTACAACACTTAAATTAAGTACTCGAAGAAGAAACTCTTCTCGTAGTAAGATATGATGTATTGTGGAGTATTCTTGAAAGGTTACAACTCATGAAGGAAGTAATCGAATCAGAAACACTTCTCATGGTAGCATAAGTGTTTTGTGGTGTTTTCTTCAATGGTTATCACCCATAAATGAAGTACTTTGATCAGAAATACTTCTCATAGAAGAATAAGTAAACAGATCTAAAACACATTTCATATTATCGTAAGATGCTTTATGGTGTTTTTTCTTTAATGTTTACCACCCATAAACGAAGTAATCTAATCAGAACCAATCAGGAATTAAGTACTCGGACATCAAGCACATAGAATAGTATTCTATGCTTATTTGTGGTGTTTTGGAGAATGGTTACAACACTTAGAAGTACTCGAAGAAGAAACTCTTCTCGTAGTAAGATATGATGCATTGTGGAGTTTTCTGGAAAGGTTAAAACTCATAAATGAAGTACTCTGATGAGAAACACTTCTCATAGTAGCATAAGATGTTTTGTGGTGTTTTCTTTAATGGTTACCACCCATAAATGAAGTACTATGATTCAGAAACACTTCTCATAAAAGCATAAGTGCTTTGTGGTGTTTTCTTGAATGGTTATCATCCATAAATGAAGTACTTCGATCAGAAACACTTCTAATAGAAGAATAAGGGCTTTGTGGTGTTTTCTTGAATGATTACCACCCATAAATAAAGTAAACAGAACTGAAACATTTCTCGTAGTAGCAAAAGATGCTTTGTGGTGTTTTCTTTAATAGTTACCACCCATAAATGAAGTACTATGATCAGAAACACTTCTCATAAAAGCATAAGTGCTTTGTTGTGTTTTCTTGAATGGTTATCACCCATAAATGATGTACTTTGATCAGAAACACTTCTAATAGAAGAGTAAGGGTTTTGTGGTGTTTTCTTGAATGATTAACACCCATAAATAAAGTAAACAGAACTGAAACATTTCTCGTAGTAGCAAAAGATGCTTTGTGGTGTTTTCTTTAATGGTTACCACCCATAAATGAAGTACTATGATGAGAAACACCTCCGATAGAAGCATAAGTGTTTTGTGGTGTTTTCTTGAATGGTTATCATCCATAAATGAAGTATTTCGATCAGAAACACTTCTAATAGAAGAATAAGGGCTTTCTGGTATTTTCTTCAATGATTACCACCCATAAATAAAGTAAACAGAACTGAAACATTTCTCGTAGTAGCATAAGATGCTTTGTGGTGTTTTCTTTAATGGTTACCACCCATAAATGAAGTACTATGATCAGAAACACTTCTCATAGAAGCATAAGTGGTTTGTGGTGTTTTCTTTAATGGTTATCACCTATAAATGGAGTACTCTGATTAGAAACACATCTAATAGAATCATAAGTGATTTGTGGTGTTTTACTGAATGGTTACCACCCATTAACTAAGTAAACGGATCTGAAACACTTTTGATAGTAGCATAAGATTATTTGTGGGGTTTTCTTTAATGGATACCATCCATAAACGAAGTACTCTAATCAGAACAAGGAAATGAAGTACTTGGAAATCAGTCACATAGTAGTATTCTATGCTTCTTTGTGGTGTTTTGGAGAATAGTTTAAACACTTCAATTAAGTACTCGAAAAAGAAACTCTTCTCGTAGTAAGATATGATGTATTGTGGAGTATTCTTGAAAGGTTACAACTCATGAAGGAAGTAATCGGATCAGAAACACTTCTCATGGCAGCATAAGTGTTTTGTGGTGTTTTCTTCAATGGTTATCACCCATAAATGAAGTACTTTGATCAGAAATACTTCTCAAAGAAGAATAAGTGCTTTGTGATGTTTTCTTGAATGATTACCACGCATAAATGAAGTAAACAGAACTGAAACACTTCTCATATTAGCATAAGATGCTTCGAGGTGTTTTCTTTAATGGTTACCACCCATAAACGAAGTAATCTAATCAGAACCAATCAGGAATTAAGAACTCGGACATCAAGCACATAGAATAGTATTCTATGCTTATTTGTGGTGTTTTGGAGAATGGTTACAACACTTAGAAGTACTCGAAGAAGAAACTCTTCTCGTAGTAAGATATGATGCATTGTGGAGTTTTCTGAAAAGGTTAAAACTCATAAATGAAGTACTCTGATGAGAAACACTTCTCATAGTAGCATAAGATGTTTTGTGGTGTTTTCTTTAATGGTTACCACCCATAAATGAAGTACTATGATTCAGAAACACTTCTCATAAAAGCATAAGTGCTTTGTGGTGTTTTCTTGAATGGTTATCATCCATAAATGAAGTACTTCGATCAGAAACACTTCTAATAGAAGAATAAGGGCTTTGTGGTGTTTTCTTGAATGATTACCACCCATAAATAAAGTAAACAGAACTGAAACATTTCTCGTAGTAGCAAAAGATGCTTTGTGGTGTTTTCTTTAATGGTTACCACCCAAAAATGAAGTACTATGATCAGAAACACTTATCATAAAAGCATAAGTGCTTTGTTGTGTTTTCTTGAATGGTTATCATCCATAAATGAAGTACTTCGATCAGAAACACTTCTAATAGAAGAATAAGGGCTTTGTGGTGTTTTCTTGAATGATTATCACACATAAATAAAGTAAACAGAACTGAAACATTTCTCGTAGTAGCAAAAGATGCTTTGTGGTGTTTTCTTTAATGGTTACCACCCATAAATGAAGTACTATGATCAGAAACACTTCTCATAGAAGCATAAGTGGTTTGTGGTGTTTTCTTGAATGGTTATCATCCATAAATGAAGTACTTCGATCAGAAACACTTCTAATAGAAGAATAAGTGCTTTGTGGTGTTTTCTTGAATGATTACCACCCATAAATAAAGTAAACAGAACTGAAACATTTCTCGTAGTAGCAAAAGATGCTTTGTGGTGTTTTCTTTAATGGTTACCACCCATAAATGAAGTACTATGATCAGAAACACTTCTCATAGAAGCATAAGTGGTTTGTGGTGTTTTCTTGAATGGTTATCACCTATAAATGGAGTACTCTGATTAGAAACACATCTCATAGAAGCATAAGTGATTTGGGGTGTTTTATTGAATGCTTACCACCCATAAACGAAGTAAACAGATCGAAACACTTCTTGTAGTAGCATAAGATGTTTTGTGGTGTTTTCTTTAATGGTTACCACCCATAAATGAAGTACTATGATCAGAAACACTTCTCATAGAAGCATAAGTGGTTTGTGGTGTTTTCTTGAATGGTTATCACCTATAAATGGAGTACTCTGATTAGAAACACATCTTATAGAAGCATAAGTGATTTGGAGTGTTTTATTGAATGCTTACCACCCATAAACGAAGTAAACAGATCGAAACACTTCTTGTAGTAGCATAAGATATTTTGTGGTGTTTTCTTTAATGGTTATCACCTATAAATGGAGTACTTTGATCCGAAACACTTCTCATGAAAGCATAAGTGATTTGTAGTGTTTTATTGAATGTTTACCACCCATTAACTAAGTAAACGGATCTGAAACACTTTTTGTAGTAGCATAAGATGATTTGTTGGGTTTTCTTTAATGGTTACCATCCATAAACGAAGTACTCTAATCAGAACAAGTCATAAAATAAGTACTTGGACATCAATCACAAAGGGTAGTATTCTATGCTTCTTTGTGGTGTTTTGGAGAATGGTTACAACACTTAAATTAAGTACTCGAAGAAGAAACTCTTCTCGTAGTAAGATATGATGTATTCTGGAGTATTCTTGAAAGGCTACAACTCATAAAGGAAGTAATCGGATAAAAAACACTTCTCATGGTAGCATAAGTGCTTTGTGGTGTTTTCTTGAATGGTTACGACCCATAAACGAAGTAAACGGATCTGAAACACCTCTGATAGAAGCATAAGTGTTTTGTGGTGTTTTCTTGAATGGTTATCATCCATAAATGAAGTATTTCGATCAGAAACACTTCTAATAGAAGAATAAGGGCTTTGTGGTATTTTCTTCAATGATTACCACCCATAAATGAAGTATTTCGATCAGAAACACTTCTAATAGAAGAATAAGGGCTTTCTGGTATTTTCTTCAATGATTACCACCCATAAATAAAGTAAACAGAACTGAAACATTTCTCGTAGTAGCATAAGATGCTTTGTGGTGTTTTCTTTAATGGTTACCACCCATAAATGAAGTACTATGATCAGAAACACTTCTCATAGAAGCATAAGTGGTTTGTGGTGTTTTCTTTAATGGTTATCACCTATAAATGGAGTACTCTGATTAGAAACACATCTAATAGAATCATAAGTGATTTGTGGTGTTTTACTGAATGGTTACCACCCATTAACTAAGTAAACGGATCTGAAACACTTTTGATAGTAGCATAAGATTATTTGTGGGGTTTTCTTTAATGGATACCATCCATAAACGAAGTACTCTAATCAGAACAAGGAAATGAAGTACTTGGAAATCAGTCACATAGTAGTATTCTATGCTTCTTTGTGGTGTTTTGGAGAATAGTTTAAACACTTCAATTAAGTACTCGAAAAAGAAACTCTTCTCGTAGTAAGATATGATGTATTGTGGAGTATTCTTGAAAGGTTACAACTCATGAAGGAAGTAATCGGATCAGAAACACTTCTCATGGTAGCATAAGTGCTTTGTGGTGTTTTCTTGAATGGTTACGACCCATAAACGAAGTAAACGGATCTGAAACACCTCTGATAGAAGCATAAGTGTTTTGTGGTGTTTTCTTGAATGGTTATCATCCATAAATGAAGTATTTCGATCAGAAACACTTCTAATAGAAGAATAAGGGCTTTCTGGTATTTTCTTCAATGATTACCACCCATAAATAAAGTAAACAGAACTGAAACATTTCTCGTAGTAGCATAAGATGCTTTGTGGTGTTTTCTTTAATGGTTACCACCCATAAATGAAGTACTATGATTAGAAACACTTCTCATAGAAGCATAAGTGGTTTGTGGTGTTTTCTGGAATGGTTATCACCTATAAATGGAGTACTTTGATCCGAAACACTTCTCATGCAAGCATAAGTGATTTGTGGTGTTTTACTGAATGGTTACCACCCATTAACTAAGTAAACGGATCTGAAACACTTTTGATAGTAGCATAATATTATTTGTGGGGTTTCTTTAATGGATACAATCCATAAACGAAGTACTCTAATCAGAACAAGGAAATGAAGTACTTGGAAATCAGTCACATAGTAGTATTCTATGCTTCTTTGTGGTGTTTTGGAGAATAGTTTAAACACTTCAATTAAGTACTCGAAAAAGAAACTCTTCTCGTAGTAAGATATGATGTATTGTGGAGTATTCTTGAAAGGTTACAACTCATGAAGGAAGTAATCGGATCAGAAACACTTCTCATGGCAGCATAAGTGTTTTGTGGTGTTTTCTTCAATGGTTATCACCCATAAATGAAGTACTTTGATCAGAAATACTTCTCAAAGAAGAATAAGTGCTTTGTGATGTTTTCTTGAATGATTACCACGCATAAATGAAGTAAACAGATCTGAAACACTTCTCATATTAGCATAAGATGCTTCGTGGTGTTTTCTTTAATGGTTACCACCCATAAACGAAGTAATCTAATCAGAACCAATCAGGAATTAAGTACTCGGACATCAAGCACATAGAATAGTATTCTATGCTTATTTGTGGTGTTTTGGAGAATGGTTACAACACTTAGAAGTACTCGAAGAAGAAACTCTTCTCGTAGTAAGATATGATGCATTGTGGAGTTTTCTGAAAAGGTTAAAACTCATAAATGAAGTACTCTGATGAGAAACACTTCTCATAGTAGCATAAGATGTTTTGTGGTGTTTTCTTTAATGGTTACCACCCATAAATGAAGTACTATGATTCAGAAACACTTCTCATAAAAGCATAAGTGCTTTGTGGTGTTTTCTTGAATGGTTATCATCCATAAATGAAGTACTTCGATCAGAAACACTTCTAATAGAAGAATAAGGGCTTTGTGGTGTTTTCTTGAATGATTACCACCCATAAATAAAGTAAACAGAACTGAAACATTTCTCGTAGTAGCAAAAGATGCTTTGTGGTGTTTTCTTTAATGGTTACCACCCAAAAATGAAGTACTATGATCAGAAACACTTATCATAAAAGCATAAGTGCTTTGTTGTGTTTTCTTGAATGGTTATCATCCATAAATGAAGTACTTCGATCAGAAACACTTCTAATAGAATAATAAGGGCTTTGTGGTGTTTTCTTGAATGATTATCACCCATAAATAAAGTAAACAGAACTGAAACATTTCTCGTAGTAGCAAAAGATGCTTTGTGGTGTTTTCTTTAATGGTTACCACCCATAAATGAAGTACTATGATCAGAAACACTTCTCATAGAAGCATAAGTGGTTTGTGGTGTTTTCTTGAATGGTTATCATCCATAAATGAAGTACTTCGATCAGAAACACTTCTAATAGAAGAATAAGTGCTTTGTGGTGTTTTCTTGAATGATTACCACCCATAAATAAAGTAAACAGAACTGAAACATTTCTCGTAGTAGCAAAAGATGCTTTGTGGTGTTTTCTTTAATGGTTACCACCCATAAATGAAGTACTATCATCAGAAACACTTCTCATAGAAGCATAAGTGGTTTGTGGTGTTTTCTTGAATGGTTATCACCTATAAATGGAGTACTCTGATTAGAAACACATCTCATTGAAGCATAAGTGATTTGGGGTGTTTTATTGAATGCTTACCACCCATAAACGAAGTAAACAGATCGAAACACTTCTTGTAGTAGCATAAGATGTTTTGTGGTGTTTTCTTTAATGGTTACCACCCATAAATGAAGTACTATGATCAGAAACACTTCTCATAGAAGCATAAGTGGTTTGTGGTGTTTTCTTGAATGGTTATCACCTATAAATGGAGTACTCTGATTAGAAACACATCTCATAGAAGCATAAGTGATTTGGAGTGTTTTATTGAATGCTTACCACCCATAAACGAAGTAAACAGATCGAAACACTTCTTGTAGTAGCATAAGATATTTTGTGGTGTTTTCTTTAATGGTTATCACCTATAAATGGAGTACTTTGATCCGAAACACTTCTCATGAAAGCATAAGTGATTTGTAGTGTTTTATTGAATGTTTACCACCCATTAACTAAGTAAACGGATCTGAAACACTTTTTGTAGTAGCATAAGATGATTTGTTGGGTTTTCTTTAATGGTTACCATCCATAAACGAAGTACTCTAATCAGAACAAGTCATAAAATAAGTACTTGGACATCAATCACAAAGGGTAGTATTCTATGCTTCTTTGTGGTGTTTTGGAGAATGGTTACAACACTTAAATTAAGTACTCGAAGAAGAAACTCTTCTCGTAGTAAGATATGATGTATTCTGGAGTATTCTTGAAAGGCTACAACTCATAAAGGAAGTAATCGGATAAAAAACACTTCTCATGGTAGCATAAGTGCTTTGTGGTGTTTTCTTGAATGGTTACGACCCATAAACGAAGTAAACGGATCTGAAACACCTCTGATAGAAGCATAAGTGTTTTGTGGTGTTTTCTTGAATGGTTATCATCCATAAATGAAGTATTTCGATCAGAAACACTTCTAATAGAAGAATAAGGGCTTTCTGGTATTTTCTTCAATGATTACCACCCATAAATAAAGTAAACAGAACTGAAACATTTCTCGTAGTAGCATAAGATGCTTTGTGGTGTTTTCTTTAATGGTTACCACCCATAAATGAAGTACTATGATTAGAAACACTTCTCATAGAAGCATAAGTGGTTTGTGGTGTTTTCTGGAATGGTTATCACCTATAAATGGAGTACTTTGATCCGAAACACTTCTCATGCAAGCATAAGTGATTTGTGGTGTTTTACTGAATGGTTACCACCCATTAACTAAGTAAACGGATCTGAAACACTTTTGATAGTAGCATAAGATTATTTGTGGGGTTTTCTTTAATGGATACAATCCATAAACGAAGTACTCTAATCAGAACAAGGAAATGAAGTACTTGGAAATCAGTCACATAGTAGTATTATATGCTTCTTTGTGGTGTTTTGGAGAATAGTTTAAACACTTCAATTAAGTACTCGAAAAAGAAACTCTTCTCGTAGTAAGATATGATGTATTGTGGAGTATTCTTGAAAGGTTACAACTCATGAAGGAAGTAATCGGATCAGAAACACTTCTCATGGCAGCATAAGTGTTTTGTGGTGTTTTCTTCAATGGTTATCACCCATAAATGAAGTACTTTGATCAGAAATACTTCTCAAAGAAGAATAAGTGCTTTGTGATGTTTTCTTGAATGATTACCACGCATAAATGAAGTAAACAGATCTGAAACACTTCTCATATTAGCATAAGATGCTTCGTGGTGTTTTCTTTAATGGTTACCACCCATAAACGAAGTAATCTAATCAGAACCAATCAGGAATTAAGTACTCGGACATCAAGCACATAGAATAGTATTCTATGCTTATTTGTGGTGTTTTGGAGAATGGTTACAACACTTAGAAGTACTCGAAGAAGAAACTCTTCTGGTAGTAAGATATGATGCATTGTGGAGTTTTCTGAAAAGGTTAAAACTCATAAATGAAGTACTCTGATGAGAAACACTTCTCATAGTAGCATAAGATGTTTTGTGGTGTTTTCTTTAATGGTTACCACCCATAAATGAAGTACTATGATTCAGAAACACTTCTCATAAAAGCATAAGTGCTTTGTGGTGTTTTCTTCAATGGTTATCATCCATAAATGAAGTACTTCGATCAGAAACACTTCTAATAGAAGAATAAGGGCTTTGTGGTGTTTTCTTGAATGATTACCACCCATAAATAAAGTAAACAGAACTGAAACATTTCTCGTAGTAGCAAAAGATGCTTTGTGGTGTTTTCTTTAATGGTTACCACCCAAAAATGAAGTACTATGATCAGAAACACTTATCATAAAAGCATAAGTGCTTTGTTGTGTTTTCTTGAATGGTTATCATCCATAAATGAAGTACTTCGATCAGAAACACTTCTAATAGAAGAATAAGGGCTTTGTGGTGTTTTCTTGAATGATTATCACCCATAAATAAAGTAAACAGAACTGAAACATTTCTCGTAGTAGCAAAAGATGCTTTGTGGTGTTTTCTTTAATGGTTACCACCCATAAATGAAGTACTATGATCAGAAACACTTCTCATAGAAGCATAAGTGGTTTGTGGTGTTTTCTTGAATGGTTATCACCTATAAATGGAGTACTCTGATTAGAAACACATCTCATAGAAGCATAAGTGATTTGGAGTGTTTTATTGAATGCTTACCACCCATAAACGAAGTAAACAGATCGAAACACTTCTTGTAGTAGCATAAGATATTTTGTGGTGTTTTCTTTAATGGTTATCACCTATAAATGGAGTACTTTGATCCGAAACACTTCTCATGAAAGCATAAGTGATTTGTAGTGTTTTATTGAATGTTTACCACCCATTAACTAAGTAAACGGATCTGAAACACTTTTTGTAGTAGCATAAGATGATTTGTTGGGTTTTCTTTAATGGTTACCATCCATAAACGAAGTACTCTAATCAGAACAAGTCATAAAATAAGTACTTGGACATCAATCACAAAGGGTAGTATTCTATGCTTCTTTGTAGTGTTTTGGAGAATGGTTACAACACTTAAATTAAGTACTCGAAGAAGAAACTCTTCTCGTAGTAAGATATGATGTATTCTGGAGTATTCTTGAAAGGCTACAACTCATAAAGGAAGTAATCGGATAAAAAACACTTCTCATGGTAGCATAAGTGCTTTGTGGTGTTTTCTTGAATGGTTACGACCCATAAACGAAGTAAACGGATCTGAAACACCTCTGATAGAAGCATAAGTGTTTTGTGGTGTTTTCTTGAATGGTTATCATCCATAAATGAAGTATTTCGATCAGAAACACTTCTAATAGAAGAATAAGGGCTTTCTGGTATTTTCTTCAATGATTACCACCCATAAATAAAGTAAACAGAACTGAAACATTTCTCGTAGTAGCATAAGATGCTTTGTGGTGTTTTCTTTAATGGTTACCACCCATAAATGAAGTACTATGATTAGAAACACTTCTCATAGAAGCATAAGTGGTTTGTGGTGTTTTCTGGAATGGTTATCACCTATAAATGGAGTACTTTGATCCGAAACACTTCTCATGCAAGCATAAGTGATTTGTGGTGTTTTACTGAATGGTTACCACCCATTAACTAAGTAAACGGATCTGAAACACTTTTGATAGTAGCATAAGATTATTTGTGGGGTTTTCTTTAATGGATACCATCCATAAACGAAGTACTCTAATCAGAACAAGGAAATGAAGTACTTGGAAATCAGTCACATAGTAGTATTCTA
Organism: Eleocharis quinqueflora; assembly: GCA_964058865.1. NCBI lineage: Eukaryota > Viridiplantae > Streptophyta > Magnoliopsida > Poales > Cyperaceae > Eleocharis > Eleocharis quinqueflora. Next base: position 54,920 of record CAXKVX010000295.1, on the reverse strand, counting down.
TGCTTCTTTGTGGTGTTTTGGAGAATAGTTTAAACACTTCAATTAAGTACTCGAAAAAGAAACTCTTCTCGTAGTAAGATATGATGTATTGTGGAGTATTCTTGAAAGGTTACAACTCATGAAGGAAGTAATCGGATCAGAAACACTTCTCATGGCAGCATAAGTGTTTTGTGGTGTTTTCTTCAATGGTTATCACCCATAAATGAAGTACTTTGATCAGAAATACTTCTCAAAGAAGAATAAGTGCTTTGTGATGTTTTCTTGAATGATTACCACGCATAAATGAAGTAAACAGATCTGAAACACTTCTCATATTAGCATAAGATGCTTCGTGGTGTTTTCTTTAATGGTTACCACCCATAAACGAAGTAATCTAATCAGAACCAATCAGGAATTAAGTACTCGGACATCAAGCACATAGAATAGTATTCTATGCTTATTTGTGGTGTTTTGGAGAATGGTTACAACACTTAGAAATACTCGAAGAAGAAACTCTTCTCGTAGTAAGATATGATGCATTGTGGAGTTTTCTGAAAAGGTTAAAACTCATAAATGAAGTACTCTGATGAGAAACACTTCTCATAGTAGCATAAGATGTTTTGTGGTGTTTTCTTTAATGGTTACCACCCATAAATGAAGTACTATGATTCAGAAACACTTCTCATAAAAGCATAAGTGCTTTGTGGTGTTTTCTTGAATGGTTATCATCCATAAATGAAGTACTTCGATCAGAAACACTTCTAATAGAAGAATAAGGGCTTTGTGGTGTTTTCTTGAATGATTACCACCCATAAATAAAGTAAACAGAACTGAAACATTTCTCGTAGTAGCAAAAGATGCTTTGTGGTGTTTTCTTTAATGGTTACCACCCAAAAATGAAGTACTATGATCAGAAACACTTATCATAAAAGCATAAGTGCTTTGTTGTGTTTTCTTGAATGGTTATCATCCATAAATGAAGTACTTCGATCAGAAACACTTCTAATAGAAGAATAAGGGCTTTGTGGTGTTTTCTTGAATGATTATCACCCATAAATAAAGTAAACAGAACTGAAACATTTCTCGTAGTAGCAAAAGATGCTTTGTGGTGTTTTCTTTAATGGTTACCACCCATAAATGAAGTACTATGATCAGAAACACTTCTCATAGAAGCATAAGTGGTTTGTGGTGTTTTCTTGAATGGTTATCATCCATAAATGAAGTACTTCGATCAGAAACACTTCTAATAGAAGAATAAGTGCTTTGTGGTGTTTTCTTGAATGATTACCACCCATAAATAAAGTAAACAGAACTGAAACATTTCTCGTAGTAGCAAAAGATGCTTTGTGGTGTTTTCTTTAATGGTTACCACCCATAAATGAAGTACTATGATCAGAAACACTTCTCATAGAAGCATAAGTGGTTTGTGGTGTTTTCTTGAATGGTTATCACCTATAAATGGAGTACTCTGATTAGAAACACATCTCATAGAAGCATAAGTGATTTGGGGTGTTTTATTGAATGCTTACCACCCATAAACGAAGTAAACAGATCGAAACACTTCTTGTAGTAGCATAAGATGTTTTGTGGTGTTTTCTTTAATGGTTACCACCCATAAATGAAGTACTATGATCAGAAACACTTCTCATAGAAGCATAAGTGGTTTGTGGTGTTTTCTTGAATGGTTATCACCTATAAATGGAGTACTCTGATTAGAAACACATCTCATAGAAGCATAAGTGATTTGGAGTGTTTTATTGAATGCTTACCACCCATAAACGAAGTAAACAGATCGAAACACTTCTTGTAGTAGCATAAGATATTTTGTGGTGTTTTCTTTAATGGTTATCACCTATAAATGGAGTACTTTGATCCGAAACACTTCTCATGAAAGCATAAGTGATTTGTAGTGTTTTATTGAATGTTTACCACCCATTAACTAAGTAAACGGATCTGAAACACTTTTTGTAGTAGCATAAGATGATTTGTTGGGTTTTCTTTAATGGTTACCATCCATAAACGAAGTACTCTAATCAGAACAAGTCATAAAATAAGTACTTGGACATCAATCACAAAGGGTAGTATTCTATGCTTCTTTGTGGTGTTTTGGAGAATGGTTACAACACTTAAATTAAGTACTCGAAGAAGAAACTCTTCTCGTAGTAAGATATGATGTATTCTGGAGTATTCTTGAAAGGCTACAACTCATAAAGGAAGTAATCGGATAAAAAACACTTCTCATGGTAGCATAAGTGCTTTGTGGTGTTTTCTTGAATGGTTACGACCCATAAACGAAGTAAACGGATCTGAAACACCTCTGATAGAAGCATAAGTGTTTTGTGGTGTTTTCTTGAATGGTTATCATCCATAAATGAAGTATTTCGATCAGAAACACTTCTAATAGAAGAATAAGGGCTTTCTGGTATTTTCTTCAATGATTACCACCCATAAATAAAGTAAACAGAACTGAAACATTTCTCGTAGTAGCATAAGATGCTTTGTGGTGTTTTCTTTAATGGTTACCACCCATAAATGAAGTACTATGATTAGAAACACTTCTCATAGAAGCATAAGTGGTTTGTGGTGTTTTCTGGAATGGTTATCACCTATAAATGGAGTACTTTGATCCGAAACACTTCTCATGCAAGCATAAGTGATTTGTGGTGTTTTACTGAATGGTTACCACCCATTAACTAAGTAAACGGATCTGAAACACTTTTGATAGTAGCATAAGATTATTTGTGGGGTTTTCTTTAATGGATACCATCCATAAACGAAGTACTCTAATCAGAACAAGGAAATGAAGTACTTGGAAATCAGTCACATAGTAGTATTCTATGCTTCTTTGTGGTGTTTTGGAGAATAGTTTAAACACTTCAATTAAGTACTCGAAAAAGAAACTCTTCTCGTAGTAAGATATGATGTATTGTGGAGTATTCTTGAAAGGTTACAACTCATGAAGGAAGTAATCGGATCAGAAACACTTCTCATGGCAGCATAAGTGTTTTGTGGTGTTTTCTTCAATGGTTATCACCCATAAATGAAGTACTTTGATCAGAAATACTTCTCAAAGAAGAATAAGTGCTTTGTGATGTTTTCTTGAATGATTACCACGCATAAATGAAGTAAACAGATCTGAAACACTTCTCATATTAGCATAAGATGCTTCGTGGTGTTTTCTTTAATGGTTACCACCCATAAACGAAGTAATCTAATCAGAACCAATCAGGAATTAAGTACTCGGACATCAAGCACATAGAATAGTATTCTATGCTTATTTGTGGTGTTTTGGAGAATGGTTACAACACTTAGAAATACTCGAAGAAGAAACTCTTCTCGTAGTAAGATATGATGCATTGTGGAGTTTTCTGAAAAGGTTAAAACTCATAAATGAAGTACTCTGATGAGAAACACTTCTCATAGTAGCATAAGATGTTTTGTGGTGTTTTCTTTAATGGTTACCACCCATAAATGAAGTACTATGATTCAGAAACACTTCTCATAAAAGCATAAGTGCTTTGTGGTGTTTTCTTCAATGGTTATCATCCATAAATGAAGTACTTCGATCAGAAACACTTCTAATAGAAGAATAAGGGCTTTGTGGTGTTTTCTTGAATGATTACCACCCATAAATAAAGTAAACAGAACTGAAACATTTCTCGTAGTAGCAAAAGATGCTTTGTGGTGTTTTCTTTAATGGTTACCACCCAAAAATGAAGTACTATGATCAGAAACACTTATCATAAAAGCATAAGTGCTTTGTTGTGTTTTCTTGAATGGTTATCATCCATAAATGAAGTACTTCGATCAGAAACACTTCTAATAGAAGAATAAGGGCTTTGTGGTGTTTTCTTGAATGATTATCACCCATAAATAAAGTAAACAGAACTGAAACATTTCTCGTAGTAGCAAAAGATGCTTTGTGGTGTTTTCTTTAATGGTTACCACCCATAAATGAAGTACTATGATCAGAAACACTTCTCATAGAAGCATAAGTGGTTTGTGGTGTTTTCTTGAATGGTTATCATCCATAAATGAAGTACTTCGATCAGAAACACTTCTAATAGAAGAATAAGTGCTTTGTGGTGTTTTCTTGAATGATTACCACCCATAAATAAAGTAAACAGAACTGAAACATTTCTCGTAGTAGCAAAAGATGCTTTGTGGTGTTTTCTTTAATGGTTACCACCCATAAATGAAGTACTATGATCAGAAACACTTCTCATAGAAGCATAAGTGGTTTGTGGTGTTTTCTTGAATGGTTATCACCTATAAATGGAGTACTCTGATTAGAAACACATCTCATAGAAGCATAAGTGATTTGGGGTGTTTTATTGAATGCTTACCACCCATAAACGAAGTAAACAGATCGAAACACTTCTTGTAGTAGCATAAGATGTTTTGTGGTGTTTTCTTTAATGGTTACCACCCATAAATGAAGTACTATGATCAGAAACACTTCTCATAGAAGCATAAGTGGTTTGTGGTGTTTTCTTGAATGGTTATCACCTATAAATGGAGTACTCTGATTAGAAACACATCTCATAGAAGCATAAGTGATTTGGAGTGTTTTATTGAATGCTTACCACCCATAAACGAAGTAAACAGATCGAAACACTTCTTGTAGTAGCATAAGATATTTTGTGGTGTTTTCTTTAATGGTTATCACCTATAAATGGAGTACTTTGATCCGAAACACTTCTCATGAAAGCATAAGTGATTTGTAGTGTTTTATTGAATGTTTACCACCCATTAACTAAGTAAACGGATCTGAAACACTTTTTGTAGTAGCATAAGATGATTTGTTGGGTTTTCTTTAATGGTTACCATCCATAAACGAAGTACTCTAATCAGAACAAGTCATAAAATAAGTACTTGGACATCAATCACAAAGGGTAGTATTCTATGCTTCTTTGTGGTGTTTTGGAGAATGGTTACAACACTTAAATTAAGTACTCGAAGAAGAAACTCTTCTCGTAGTAAGATATGATGTATTCTGGAGTATTCTTGAAAGGCTACAACTCATAAAGGAAGTAATCGGATAAAAAACACTTCTCATGGTAGCATAAGTGCTTTGTGGTGTTTTCTTGAATGGTTACGACCCATAAACGAAGTAAACGGATCTGAAACACCTCTGATAGAAGCATAAGTGTTTTGTGGTGTTTTCTTGAATGGTTATCATCCATAAATGAAGTATTTCGATCAGAAACACTTCTAATAGAAGAATAAGGGCTTTCTGGTATTTTCTTCAATGATTACCACCCATAAATAAAGTAAACAGAACTGAAACATTTCTCGTAGTAGCATAAGATGCTTTGTGGTGTTTTCTTTAATGGTTACCACCCATAAATGAAGTACTATGATTAGAAACACTTCTCATAGAAGCATAAGTGGTTTGTGGTGTTTTCTGGAATGGTTATCACCTATAAATGGAGTACTTTGATCCGAAACACTTCTCATGCAAGCATAAGTGATTTGTGGTGTTTTACTGAATGGTTACCACCCATTAACTAAGTAAACGGATCTGAAACACTTTTGATAGTAGCATAAGATTATTTGTGGGGTTTTCTTTAATGGATACCATCCATAAACGAAGTACTCTAATCAGAACAAGGAAATGAAGTACTTGGAAATCAGTCACATAGTAGTATTCTATGCTTCTTTGTGGTGTTTTGGAGAATAGTTTAAACACTTCAATTAAGTACTCGAAAAAGAAACTCTTCTCGTAGTAAGATATGATGTATTGTGGAGTATTCTTGAAAGGTTACAACTCATGAAGGAAGTAATCGGATCAGAAACACTTCTCATGGCAGCATAAGTGTTTTGTGGTGTTTTCTTCAATGGTTATCACCCATAAATGAAGTACTTTGATCAGAAATACTTCTCAAAGAAGAATAAGTGCTTTGTGATGTTTTCTTGAATGATTACCACGCATAAATGAAGTAAACAGATCTGAAACACTTCTCATATTAGCATAAGATGCTTCGTGGTGTTTTCTTTAATGGTTACCACCCATAAACGAAGTAATCTAATCAGAACCAATCAGGAATTAAGTACTCGGACATCAAGCACATAGAATAGTATTCTATGCTTATTTGTGGTGTTTTGGAGAATGGTTACAACACTTAGAAATACTCGAAGAAGAAACTCTTCTCGTAGTAAGATATGATGCATTGTGGAGTTTTCTGAAAAGGTTAAAACTCATAAATGAAGTACTCTGATGAGAAACACTTCTCATAGTAGCATAAGATGTTTTGTGGTGTTTTCTTTAATGGTTACCACCCATAAATGAAGTACTATGATTCAGAAACACTTCTCATAAAAGCATAAGTGCTTTGTGGTGTTTTCTTGAATGGTTATCATCCATAAATGAAGTACTTCGATCAGAAACACTTCTAATAGAAGAATAAGGGCTTTGTGGTGTTTTCTTGAATGATTACCACCCATAAATAAAGTAAACAGAACTGAAACATTTCTCGTAGTAGCAAAAGATGCTTTGTGGTGTTTTCTTTAATGGTTACCACCCAAAAATGAAGTACTATGATCAGAAACACTTATCATAAAAGCATAAGTGCTTTGTTGTGTTTTCTTGAATGGTTATCATCCATAAATGAAGTACTTCGATCAGAAACACTTCTAATAGAAGAATAAGGGCTTTGTGGTGTTTTCTTGAATGATTATCACCCATAAATAAAGTAAACAGAACTGAAACATTTCTCGTAGTAGCAAAAGATGCTTTGTGGTGTTTTCTTTAATGGTTACCACCCATAAATGAAGTACTATGATCAGAAACACTTCTCATAGAAGCATAAGTGGTTTGTGGTGTTTTCTTGAATGGTTATCATCCATAAATGAAGTACTTCGATCAGAAACACTTCTAATAGAAGAATAAGTGCTTTGTGGTGTTTTCTTGAATGATTACCACCCATAAATAAAGTAAACAGAACTGAAACATTTCTCGTAGTAGCAAAAGATGCTTTGTGGTGTTTTCTTTAATGGTTACCACCCATAAATGAAGTACTATGATCAGAAACACTTCTCATAGAAGCATAAGTGGTTTGTGGTGTTTTCTTGAATGGTTATCACCTATAAATGGAGTACTCTGATTAGAAACACATCTCATAGAAGCATAAGTGATTTGGGGTGTTTTATTGAATGCTTACCACCCATAAACGAAGTAAACAGATCGAAACACTTCTTGTAGTAGCATAAGATGTTTTGTGGTGTTTTCTTTAATGGTTACCACCCATAAATGAAGTACTATGATCAGAAACACTTCTCATAGAAGCATAAGTGGTTTGTGGTGTTTTCTTGAATGGTTATCACCTATAAATGGAGTACTCTGATTAGAAACACATCTCATAGAAGCATAAGTGATTTGGAGTGTTTTATTGAATGCTTACCACCCATAAACGAAGTAAACAGATCGAAACACTTCTTGTAGTAGCATAAGATATTTTGTGGTGTTTTCTTTAATGGTTATCACCTATAAATGGAGTACTTTGATCCGAAACACTTCTCATGAAAGCATAAGTGATTTGTAGTGTTTTATTGAATGTTTACCACCCATTAACTAAGTAAACGGATCTGAAACACTTTTTGTAGTAGCATAAGATGATTTGTTGGGTTTTCTTTAATGGTTACCATCCATAAACGAAGTACTCTAATCAGAACAAGTCATAAAATAAGTACTTGAACATCAATCACAAAGGGTAGTATTCTATGCTTCTTTGTGGTGTTTTGGAGAATGGTTACAACACTTAAATTAAGTACTCGAAGAAGAAACTCTTCTCGTAGTAAGATATGATGTATTCTGGAGTATTCTTGAAAGGCTACAACTCATAAAGGAAGTAATCGGATAAAAAACACTTCTCATGGTAGCATAAGTGCTTTGTGGTGTTTTCTTGAATGGTTACGACCCATAAACGAAGTAAACGGATCTGAAACACCTCTGATAGAAGCATAAGTGTTTTGTGGTGTTTTCTTGAATGGTTATCATCCATAAATGAAGTATTTCGATCAGAAACACTTCTAATAGAAGAATAAGGGCTTTCTGGTATTTTCTTCAATGATTACCACCCATAAATAAAGTAAACAGAACTGAAACATTTCTCGTAGTAGCATAAGATGCTTTGTGGTGTTTTCTTTAATGGTTACCACCCATAAATGAAGTACTATGATTAGAAACACTTCTCATAGAAGCATAAGTGGTTTGTGGTGTTTTCTGGAATGGTTATCACCTATAAATGGAGTACTTTGATCCGAAACACTTCTCATGCAAGCATAAGTGATTTGTGGTGTTTTACTGAATGGTTACCACCCATTAACTAAGTAAACGGATCTGAAACACTTTTGATAGTAGCATAAGATTATTTGTGGGGTTTTCTTTAATGGATACCATCCATAAACGAAGTACTCTAATCAGAACAAGGAAATGAAGTACTTGGAAATCAGTCACATAGTAGTATTCTATGCTTCTTTGTGGTGTTTTGGAGAATAGTTTAAACACTTCAATTAAGTACTCGAAAAAGAAACTCTTCTCGTAGTAAGATATGATGTATTGTGGAGTATTCTTGAAAGGTTACAACTCATGAAGGAAGTAATCGGATCAGAAACACTTCTCATGGCAGCATAAGTGTTTTGTGGTGTTTTCTTCAATGGTTATCACCCATAAATGAAGTACTTTGATCAGAAATACTTCTCAAAGAAGAATAAGTGCTTTGTGATGTTTTCTTGAATGATTACCACGCATAAATGAAGTAAACAGATCTGAAACACTTCTCATATTAGCATAAGATGCTTCGTGGTGTTTTCTTTAATGGTTACCACCCATAAACGAAGTAATCTAATCAGAACCAATCAGGAATTAAGTACTCGGACATCAAGCACATAGAATAGTATTCTATGCTTATTTGTGGTGTTTTGGAGAATGGTTACAACACTTAGAAATACTCGAAGAAGAAACTCTTCTCGTAGTAAGATATGATGCATTGTGGAGTTTTCTGAAAAGGTTAAAACTCATAAATGAAGTACTCTGATGAGAAACACTTCTCATAGTAGCATAAGATGTTTTGTGGTGTTTTCTTTAATGGTTACCACCCATAAATGAAGTACTATGATTCAGAAACACTTCTCATAAAAGCATAAGTGCTTTGTGGTGTTTTCTTGAATGGTTATCATCCATAAATGAAGTACTTCGATCAGAAACACTTCTAATAGAAGAATAAGGGCTTTGTGGTGTTTTCTTGAATGATTACCACCCATAAATAAAGTAAACAGAACTGAAACATTTCTCGTAGTAGCAAAAGATGCTTTGTGGTGTTTTCTTTAATGGTTACCACCCAAAAATGAAGTACTATGATCAGAAACACTTATCATAAAAGCATAAGTGCTTTGTTGTGTTTTCTTGAATGGTTATCATCCATAAATGAAGTACTTCGATCAGAAACACTTCTAATAGAAGAATAAGGGCTTTGTGGTGTTTTCTTGAATGATTATCACCCATAAATAAAGTAAACAGAACTGAAACATTTCTCGTAGTAGCAAAAGATGCTTTGTGGTGTTTTCTTTAATGGTTACCACCCATAAATGAAGTACTATGATCAGAAACACTTCTCATAGAAGCATAAGTGGTTTGTGGTGTTTTCTTGAATGGTTATCATCCATAAATGAAGTACTTCGATCAGAAACACTTCTAATAGAAGAATAAGTGCTTTGTGGTGTTTTCTTGAATGATTACCACCCATAAATAAAGTAAACAGAACTGAAACATTTCTCGTAGTAGCAAAAGATGCTTTGTGGTGTTTTCTTTAATGGTTACCACCCATAAATGAAGTACTATGATCAGAAACACTTCTCATAGAAGCATAAGTGGTTTGTGGTGTTTTCTTGAATGGTTATCACCTATAAATGGAGTACTCTGATTAGAAACACATCTCATAGAAGCATAAGTGATTTGGGGTGTTTTATTGAATGCTTACCACCCATAAACGAAGTAAACAGATCGAAACACTTCTTGTAGTAGCATAAGATGTTTTGTGGTGTTTTCTTTAATGGTTACCACCCATAAATGAAGTACTATGATCAGAAACACTTCTCATAGAAGCATAAGTGGTTTGTGGTGTTTTCTTGAATGGTTATCACCTATAAATGGAGTACTCTGATTAGAAACACATCTCATAGAAGCATAAGTGATTTGGAGTGTTTTATTGAATGCTTACCACCCATAAACGAAGTAAACAGATCGAAACACTTCTTGTAGTAGCATAAGATATTTTGTGGTGTTTTCTTTAATGGTTATCACCTATAAATGGAGTACTTTGATCCGAAACACTTCTCATGAAAGCATAAGTGATTTGTAGTGTTTTATTGAATGTTTACCACCCATTAACTAAGTAAACGGATCTGAAACACTTTTTGTAGTAGCATAAGATGATTTGTTGGGTTTTCTTTAATGGTTACCATCCATAAACGAAGTACTCTAATCAGAACAAGTCATAAAATAAGTACTTGGACATCAATCACAAAGGGTAGTATTCTATGCTTCTTTGTGGTGTTTTGGAGAATGGTTACAACACTTAAATTAAGTACTCGAAGAAGAAACTCTTCTCGTAGTAAGATATGATGTATTCTGGAGTATTCTTGAAAGGCTACAACTCATAAAGGAAGTAATCGGATAAAAAACACTTCTCATGGTAGCATAAGTGCTTTGTGGTGTTTTCTTGAATGGTTACGACCCATAAACGAAGTAAACGGATCTGAAACACCTCTGATAGAAGCATAAGTGTTTTGTGGTGTTTTCTTGAATGGTTATCATCCATAAATGAAGTATTTCGATCAGAAACACTTCTAATAGAAGAATAAGGGCTTTCTGGTATTTTCTTCAATGATTACCACCCATAAATAAAGTAAACAGAACTGAAACATTTCTCGTAGTAGCATAAGATGCTTTGTGGTGTTTTCTTTAATGGTTACCACCCATAAATGAAGTACTATGATTAGAAACACTTCTCATAGAAGCATAAGTGGTTTGTGGTGTTTTCTGGAATGGTTATCACCTATAAATGGAGTACTTTGATCCGAAACACTTCTCATGCAAGCATAAGTGATTTGTGGTGTTTTACTGAATGGTTACCACCCATTAACTAAGTAAACGGATCTGAAACACTTTTGATAGTAGCATAAGATTATTTGTGGGGTTTTCTTTAATGGATACCATCCATAAACGAAGTACTCTAATCAGAACAAGGAAATGAAGTACTTGGAAATCAGTCACATAGTAGTATTCTATGCTTCTTTGTGGTGTTTTGGAGAATAGTTTAAACACTTCAATTAAGTACTCGAAAAAGAAACTCTTCTCGTAGTAAGATATGATGTATTGTGGAGTATTCTTGAAAGGTTACAACTCATGAAGGAAGTAATCGGATCAGAAACACTTCTCATGGCAGCATAAGTGTTTTGTGGTGTTTTCTTCAATGGTTATCACCCATAAATGAAGTACTTTGATCAGAAATACTTCTCAAAGAAGAATAAGTGCTTTGTGATGTTTTCTTGAATGATTACCACGCATAAATGAAGTAAACAGATCTGAAACACTTCTCATATTAGCATAAGATGCTTCGTGGTGTTTTCTTTAATGGTTACCACCCATAAACGAAGTAATCTAATCAGAACCAATCAGGAATTAAGTACTCGGACATCAAGCACATAGAATAGTATTCTATGCTTATTTGTGGTGTTTTGGAGAATGGTTACAACACTTAGAAATACTCGAAGAAGAAACTCTTCTCGTAGTAAGATATGATGCATTGTGGAGTTTTCTGAAAAGGTTAAAACTCATAAATGAAGTACTCTGATGAGAAACACTTCTCATAGTAGCATAAGATGTTTTGTGGTGTTTTCTTTAATGGTTACCACCCATAAATGAAGTACTATGATTCAGAAACACTTCTCATAAAAGCATAAGTGCTTTGTGGTGTTTTCTTGAATGGTTATCATCCATAAATGAAGTACTTCGATCAGAAACACTTCTAATAGAAGAATAAGGGCTTTGTGGTGTTTTCTTGAATGATTACCACCCATAAATAAAGTAAACAGAACTGAAACATTTCTCGTAGTAGCAAAAGATGCTTTGTGGTGTTTTCTTTAATGGTTACCACCCAAAAATGAAGTACTATGATCAGAAACACTTATCATAAAAGCATAAGTGCTTTGTTGTGTTTTCTTGAATGGTTATCATCCATAAATGAAGTACTTCGATCAGAAACACTTCTAATAGAAGAATAAGGGCTTTGTGGTGTTTTCTTGAATGATTATCACCCATAAATAAAGTAAACAGAACTGAAACATTTCTCGTAGTAGCAAAAGATGCTTTGTGGTGTTTTCTTTAATGGTTACCACCCATAAATGAAGTACTATGATCAGAAACACTTCTCATAGAAGCATAAGTGGTTTGTGGTGTTTTCTTGAATGGTTATCATCCATAAATGAAGTACTTCGATCAGAAACACTTCTAATAGAAGAATAAGTGCTTTGTGGTGTTTTCTTGAATGATTACCACCCATAAATAAAGTAAACAGAACTGAAACATTTCTCGTAGTAGCAAAAGATGCTTTGTGGTGTTTTCTTTAATGGTTACCACCCATAAATGAAGTACTATGATCAGAAACACTTCTCATAGAAGCATAAGTGGTTTGTGGTGTTTTCTTGAATGGTTATCACCTATAAATGGAGTACTCTGATTAGAAACACATCTCATAGAAGCATAAGTGATTTGGGGTGTTTTATTGAATGCTTACCACCCATAAACGAAGTAAACAGATCGAAACACTTCTTGTAGTAGCATAAGATGTTTTGTGGTGTTTTCTTTAATGGTTACCACCCATAAATGAAGTACTATGATCAGAAACACTTCTCATAGAAGCATAAGTGGTTTGTGGTGTTTTCTTGAATGGTTATCACCTATAAATGGAGTACTCTGATTAGAAACACATCTCATAGAAGCATAAGTGATTTGGAGTGTTTTATTGAATGCTTACCACCCATAAACGAAGTAAACAGATCGAAACACTTCTTGTAGTAGCATAAGATATTTTGTGGTGTTTTCTTTAATGGTTATCACCTATAAATGGAGTACTTTGATCCGAAACACTTCTCATGAAAGCATAAGTGATTTGTAGTGTTTTATTGAATGTTTACCACCCATTAACTAAGTAAACGGATCTGAAACACTTTTTGTAGTAGCATAAGATGATTTGTTGGGTTTTCTTTAATGGTTACCATCCATAAACGAAGTACTCTAATCAGAACAAGTCATAAAATAAGTACTTGGACATCAATCACAAAGGGTAGTATTCTATGCTTCTTTGTGGTGTTTTGGAGAATGGTTACAACACTTAAATTAAGTACTCGAAGAAGAAACTCTTCTCGTAGTAAGATATGATGTATTCTGGAGTATTCTTGAAAGGCTACAACTCATAAAGGAAGTAATCGGATAAAAAACACTTCTCATGGTAGCATAAGTGCTTTGTGGTGTTTTCTTGAATGGTTACGACCCATAAACGAAGTAAACGGATCTGAAACACCTCTGATAGAAGCATAAGTGTTTTGTGGTGTTTTCTTGAATGGTTATCATCCATAAATGAAGTATTTCGATCAGAAACACTTCTAATAGAAGAATAAGGGCTTTCTGGTATTTTCTTCAATGATTACCACCCATAAATAAAGTAAACAGAACTGAAACATTTCTCGTAGTAGCATAAGATGCTTTGTGGTGTTTTCTTTAATGGTTACCACCCATAAATGAAGTACTATGATTAGAAACACTTCTCATAGAAGCATAAGTGGTTTGTGGTGTTTTCTGGAATGGTTATCACCTATAAATGGAGTACTTTGATCCGAAACACTTCTCATGCAAGCATAAGTGATTTGTGGTGTTTTACTGAATGGTTACCACCCATTAACTAAGTAAACGGATCTGAAACACTTTTGATAGTAGCATAAGATTATTTGTGGGGTTTTCTTTAATGGATACCATCCATAAACGAAGTACTCTAATCAGAACAAGGAAATGAAGTACTTGGAAATCAGTCACATAGTAGTATTCTATGCTTCTTTGTGGTGTTTTGGAGAATAGTTTAAACACTTCAATTAAGTACTCGAAAAAGAAACTCTTCTCGTAGTAAGATATGATGTATTGTGGAGTATTCTTGAAAGGTTACAACTCATGAAGGAAGTAATCGGATCAGAAACACTTCTCATGGCAGCATAAGTGTTTTGTGGTGTTTTCTTCAATGGTTATCACCCATAAATGAAGTACTTTGATCAGAAATACTTCTCAAAGAAGAATAAGTGCTTTGTGATGTTTTCTTGAATGATTACCACGCATAAATGAAGTAAACAGATCTGAAACACTTCTCATATTAGCATAAGATGCTTCGTGGTGTTTTCTTTAATGGTTACCACCCATAAACGAAGTAATCTAATCAGAACCAATCAGGAATTAAGTACTCGGACATCAAGCACATAGAATAGTATTCTATGCTTATTTGTGGTGTTTTGGAGAATGGTTACAACACTTAGAAATACTCGAAGAAGAAACTCTTCTCGTAGTAAGATATGATGCATTGTGGAGTTTTCTGAAAAGGTTAAAACTCATAAATGAAGTACTCTGATGAGAAACACTTCTCATAGTAGCATAAGATGTTTTGTGGTGTTTTCTTTAATGGTTACCACCCATAAATGAAGTACTATGATTCAGAAACACTTCTCATAAAAGCATAAGTGCTTTGTGGTGTTTTCTTGAATGGTTATCATCCATAAATGAAGTACTTCGATCAGAAACACTTCTAATAGAAGAATAAGGGCTTTGTGGTGTTTTCTTGAATGATTACCACCCATAAATAAAGTAAACAGAACTGAAACATTTCTCGTAGTAGCAAAAGATGCTTTGTGGTGTTTTCTTTAATGGTTACCACCCAAAAATGAAGTACTATGATCAGAAACACTTATCATAAAAGCATAAGTGCTTTGTTGTGTTTTCTTGAATGGTTATCATCCATAAATGAAGTACTTCGATCAGAAACACTTCTAATAGAAGAATAAGGGCTTTGTGGTGTTTTCTTGAATGATTATCACCCATAAATAAAGTAAACAGAACTGAAACATTTCTCGTAGTAGCAAAAGATGCTTTGTGGTGTTTTCTTTAATGGTTACCACCCATAAATGAAGTACTATGATCAGAAACACTTCTCATAGAAGCATAAGTGGTTTGTGGTGTTTTCTTGAATGGTTATCATCCATAAATGAAGTACTTCGATCAGAAACACTTCTAATAGAAGAATAAGTGCTTTGTGGTGTTTTCTTGAATGATTACCACCCATAAATAAAGTAAACAGAACTGAAACATTTCTCGTAGTAGCAAAAGATGCTTTGTGGTGTTTTCTTTAATGGTTACCACCCATAAATGAAGTACTATGATCAGAAACACTTCTCATAGAAGCATAAGTGGTTTGTGGTGTTTTCTTGAATGGTTATCACCTATAAATGGAGTACTCTGATTAGAAACACATCTCATAGAAGCATAAGTGATTTGGGGTGTTTTATTGAATGCTTACCACCCATAAACGAAGTAAACAGATCGAAACACTTCTTGTAGTAGCATAAGATGTTTTGTGGTGTTTTCTTTAATGGTTACCACCCATAAATGAAGTACTATGATCAGAAACACTTCTCATAGAAGCATAAGTGGTTTGTGGTGTTTTCTTGAATGGTTATCACCTATAAATGGAGTACTCTGATTAGAAACACATCTCATAGAAGCATAAGTGATTTGGAGTGTTTTATTGAATGCTTACCACCCATAAACGAAGTAAACAGATCGAAACACTTCTTGTAGTAGCATAAGATATTTTGTGGTGTTTTCTTTAATGGTTATCACCTATAAATGGAGTACTTTGATCCGAAACACTTCTCATGAAAGCATAAGTGATTTGTAGTGTTTTATTGAATGTTTACCACCCATTAACTAAGTAAACGGATCTGAAACACTTTTTGTAGTAGCATAAGATGATTTGTTGGGTTTTCTTTAATGGTTACCATCCATAAACGAAGTACTCTAATCAGAACAAGTCATAAAATAAGTACTTGGACATCAATCACAAAGGGTAGTATTCTATGCTTCTTTGTGGTGTTTTGGAGAATGGTTACAACACTTAAATTAAGTACTCGAAGAAGAAACTCTTCTCGTAGTAAGATATGATGTATTCTGGAGTATTCTTGGAAGGCTACAACTCATAAAGGAAGTAATCGGATAAAAAACACTTCTCATGGTAGCATAAGTGCTTTGTGGTGTTTTCTTGAATGGTTACGACCCATAAACGAAGTAAACGGATCTGAAACACCTCTGATAGAAGCATAAGTGTTTTGTGGTGTTTTCTTGAATGGTTATCATCCATAAATGAAGTATTTCGATCAGAAACACTTCTAATAGAAGAATAAGGGCTTTCTGGTATTTTCTTCAATGATTACCACCCATAAATAAAGTAAACAGAACTGAAACATTTCTCGTAGTAGCATAAGATGCTTTGTGGTGTTTTCTTTAATGGTTACCACCCATAAATTAAGTACTATGATTAGAAACACTTCTCATAGAAGCATAAGTGGTTTGTGGTGTTTTCTGGAATGGTTATCACCTATAAATGGAGTACTTTGATCCGAAACACTTCTCATGCAAGCATAAGTGATTTGTGGTGTTTTACTGAATGGTTACCACCCATTAACTAAGTAAACGGATCTGAAACACTTTTGATAGTAGCATAAGATTATTTGTGGGGTTTTCTTTAATGGATACCATCCATAAACGAAGTACTCTAATCAGAACAAGGAAATGAAGTACTTGGAAATCAGTCACATAGTAGTATTCTATGCTTCTTTGTGGTGTTTTGGAGAATAGTTTAAACACTTCAATTAAGTACTCGAAAAAGAAACTCTTCTCGTAGTAAGATATGATGTATTGTGGAGTATTCTTGAAAGGTTACAACTCATGAAGGAAGTAATCGGATCAGAAACACTTCTCATGGCAGCATAAGTGTTTTGTGGTGTTTTCTTCAATGGTTATCACCCATAAATGAAGTACTTTGATCAGAAATACTTCTCAAAGAAGAATAAGTGCTTTGTGATGTTTTCTTGAATGATTACCACGCATAAATGAAGTAAACAGATCTGAAACACTTCTCATATTAGCATAAGATGCTTCGTGGTGTTTTCTTTAATGGTTACCACCCATAAACGAAGTAATCTAATCAGAACCAATCAGGAATTAAGTACTCGGACATCAAGCACATAGAATAGTATTCTATGCTTATTTGTGGTGTTTTGGAGAATGGTTACAACACTTAGAAATACTCGAAGAAGAAACTCTTCTCGTAGTAAGATATGATGCATTGTGGAGTTTTCTGAAAAGGTTAAAACTCATAAATGAAGTACTCTGATGAGAAACACTTCTCATAGTAGCATAAGATGTTTTGTGGTGTTTTCTTTAATGGTTACCACCCATAAATGAAGTACTATGATTCAGAAACACTTCTCATAAAAGCATAAGTGCTTTGTGGTGTTTTCTTGAATGGTTATCATCCATAAATGAAGTACTTCGATCAGAAACACTTCTAATAGAAGAATAAGGGCTTTGTGGTGTTTTCTTGAATGATTACCACCCATAAATAAAGTAAACAGAACTGAAACATTTCTCGTAGTAGCAAAAGATGCTTTGTGGTGTTTTCTTTAATGGTTACCACCCAAAAATGAAGTACTATGATCAGAAACACTTATCATAAAAGCATAAGTGCTTTGTTGTGTTTTCTTGAATGGTTAGCATCCATAAATGAAGTACTTCGATCAGAAACACTTCTAATAGAAGAATAAGGGCTTTGTGGTGTTTTCTTGAATGATTATCACCCATAAATAAAGTAAACAGAACTGAAACATTTCTCGTAGTAGCAAAAGATGCTTTGTGGTGTTTTCTTTAATGGTTACCACCCATAAATGAAGTACTATGATCAGAAACACTTCTCATAGAAGCATAAGTGGTTTGTGGTGTTTTCTTGAATGGTTATCATCCATAAATGAAGTACTTCGATCAGAAACAATACTAATAGAAGAATAAGTGCTTTGTGGTGTTTTCTTGAATGATTACCACCCATAAATAAAGTAAACAGAACTGAAACATTTCTCGTAGTAGCAAAAGATGCTTTGTGGTGTTTTCTTTAATGGTTACCACCCATAAATGAAGTACTATGATCAGAAACACTTCTCATAGAAGCATAAGTGGTTTGTGGTGTTTTCTTGAATGGTTATCACCTATAAATGGAGTACTCTGATTAGAAACACATCTCATAGAAGCATAAGTGATTTGGGGTGTTTTATTGAATGCTTACCACCCATAAACGAAGTAAACAGATCGAAACACTTCTTGTAGTAGCATAAGATGTTTTGTGGTGTTTTCTTTAATGGTTACCACCCATAAATGAAGTACTATGATCAGAAACACTTCTCATAGAAGCATAAGTGGTTTGTGGTGTTTTCTTGAATGGTTATCACCTATAAATGGAGTACTCTGATTAGAAACACATCTCATAGAAGCATAAGTGATTTGGAGTGTTTTATTGAATGCTTACCACCCATAAACGAAGTAAACAGATCGAAACACTTCTTGTAGTAGCATAAGATATTTTGTGGTGTTTTCTTTAATGGTTATCACCTATAAATGGAGTACTTTGATCCGAAACACTTCTCATGAAAGCATAAGTGATTTGTAGTGTTTTATTGAATGTTTACCACCCATTAACTAAGTAAACGGATCTGAAACACTTTTTGTAGTAGCATAAGATGATTTGTTGGGTTTTCTTTAATGGTTACCATCCATAAACGAAGTACTCTAATCAGAACAAGTCATAAAATAAGTACTTGGATCAGAAACACTTCTAATAGAAGAATAAGGGCTTTGTGGTGTTTTCTTGAATGATTACCACCCATAAATAAAGTAAACAGAACTGAAACATTTCTCGTAGTAGCAAAAGATGCTTTGTGGTGTTTTCTTTAATGGTTACCACCCAAAAATGAAGTACTATGATCAGAAACACTTATCATAAAAGCATAAGTGCTTTGTTGTGTTTTCTTGAATGGTTATCATCCATAAATGAAGTACTTCGATCAGAAACACTTCTAATAGAAGAATAAGGGCTTTGTGGTGTTTTCTTGAATGATTATCACCCATAAATAAAGTAAACAGAACTGAAACATTTCTCGTAGTAGCAAAAGATGCTTTGTGGTGTTTTCTTTAATGGTTACCACCCAAAAATGAAGTACTATGATCAGAAACACTTATCATAAAAGCATAAGTGCTTTGTTGTGTTTTCTTGAATGGTTATCATCCATAAATGAAGTACTTCGATCAGAAACACTTCTAATAGAAGAATAAGGGCTTTGTGGTGTTTTCTTGAATGATTATCACCCATAAATAAAGTAAACAGAACTGAAACATTTCTCGTAGTAGCAAAAGATGCTTTGTGGTGTTTTCTTTAATGGTTACCACCCATAAATGAAGTACTATGATCAGAAACACTTCTCATAGAAGCATAAGTGGTTTGTGGTGTTTTCTTGAATGGTTATCACCTATAAATGGAGTACTCTGATTAGAAACACATCTCATAGAAGCATAAGTGATTTGGAGTGTTTTATTGAATGCTTACCACCCATAAACGAAGTAAACAGATCGAAACACTTCTTGTAGTAGCATAAGATATTTGTGGTGTTTTCTTTAATGGTTATCACCTATAAATGGAGTACTTTGATCCGAAACACTTCTCATGAAAGCATAAGTGATTTGTAGTGTTTTATTGAATGTTTACCACCCATTAACTAAGTAAACGGATCTGAAACACTTTTTGTAGTAGCATAAGATGATTTGTTGGGTTTTCTTTAATGGTTACCATCCATAAACGAAGTACTCTAATCAGAACAAGTCATAAAATAAGTACTTGGACATCAATCACAAAGGGTAGTATTCTATGCTTCTTTGTGGTGTTTTGGAGAATGGTTACAACACTTAAATTAAGTACTCGAAGAAGAAACTCTTCTCGTAGTAAGATATGATGTATTCTGGAGTATTCTTGAAAGGCTACAACTCATAAAGGAAGTAATCGGATAAAAAACACTTCTCATGGTAGCATAAGTGCTTTGTGGTGTTTTCTTGAATGGTTACGACCCATAAACGAAGTAAACGGATCTGAAACACCTCTGATAGAAGCATAAGTGTTTTGTGATGTTTTCTTGAATGGTTATCATCCATAAATGAAGTATTTCGATCAGAAACACTTCTAATAGAAGAATAAGGGCTTTCTGGTATTTTCTTCAATGATTACCACCCATAAATAAAGTAAACAGAACTGAAACATTTCTCGTAGTAGCATAAGATGCTTTGTGGTGTTTTCTTTAATGGTTACCACCCATAAATGAAGTACTATGATTAGAAACACTTCTCATAGAAGCATAAGTGGTTTGTGGTGTTTTCTGGAATGGTTATCACCTATAAATGGAGTACTTTGATCCGAAACACTTCTCATGCAAGCATAAGTGATTTGTGGTGTTTTACTGAATGGTTACCACCCATTAACTAAGTAAACGGATCTGAAACACTTTTGATAGTAGCATAAGTGGTTTGTGGTGTTTTCTTCAATGGTTATCACCCATAAATGAAGTACTTTGATCAGAAATACTTCTCAAAGAAGAATAAGTGCTTTGTGATGTTTTCTTGAATGATTACCACGCATAAATGAAGTAAACAGATCTGAAACACTTCTCATATTAGCATAAGATGCTTCGTGGTGTTTTCTTTAATGGTTACCACCCATAAACGAAGTAATCTAATCAGAACCAATCAGGAATTAAGTACTCGGACATCAAGCACATAGAATAGTATTCTATGCTTATTTGTGGTGTTTTGGAGAATGGTTACAACACTTAGAAGTACTCGAAGAAGAAACTCTTCTCGTAGTAAGATATGATGCATTGTGGAGTTTTCTGGAAAGGTTAAAACTCATAAATGAAGTACTCTGATGAGAAACACTTCTCATAGTAGCATAAGATGTTTTGTGGTGTTTTCTTTAATGGTTACCACCCATAAATGAAGTACTATGATTCAGAAACACTTCTCATAAAAGCATAAGTGCTTTGTGGTGTTTTCTTGAATGGTTATCATCCATAAATGAAGTACTTCGATCAGAAACACTTCTAATAGAAGAATAAGGGCTTTGTCGTGTTTTCTTGAATGATTACCACCCATAAATAAAGTAAACAGAACTGAAACATTTCTCGTAGTAGCAAAAGATGCTTTGTGGTGTTTTCTTTAATGGTTACCACCCATAAATGAAGTACTATGATCAGAAACACTTATCATAAAAGCATAAGTGCTTTGTTGTGTTTTCTTGAATGGTTATCATCCATAAATGAAGTACTTCGATCAGAAACACTTCTAATAGAAGAATAAGGGCTTTGTGGTGTTTTCTTGAATGATTACCACCCATAAATAAAGTAAACAGAACTGAAACATTTCTCGTAGTAGCAAAAGATGCTTTGTGGTGTTTTCTTTAATGGTTACCACCCATAAATGAAGTACTATGATCAGAAACACTTCTCATAGAAGCATAAGTGGTTTGTGGTGTTTTCTTGAATGGTTATCACCTATAAATGGAGTACTCTGATGAGAAACACATCTCATAGAAGCATAAGTGATTTGGGGTGTTTTATTGAATGCTTACCACCCATAAACGAAGTAAACAGATCGAAACACTTCTTGTAGTAGCATAAGATGTTTTGTGGTGTTTTCTTTAATGGTTACCACCCATAAATGAAGTACTATGATCAGAAACACTTCTCATAGAAGCATAAGTGGTTTGTGGTGTTTTCTTGAATGGTTATCACCTATAAATGGAGTACTCTCATTAGAAACACATCTCATAGAAGCATAAGTGATTTGGAGTGTTTTATTGAATGCTTACCACCCATAAACGAAGTAAACAGATCGAAACACTTCTTGTAGTAGCATAAGATATTTTGTGGTGTTTTCTTTAATGGTTATCACCTATAAATGGAGTACTTTGATCCGAAACACTTCTCATGAAAGCATAAGTGATTTGTAGTGTTTTATTGAATGTTTACCACCCATTAACTAAGTAAACGGATCTGAAACACTTTTTGTAGTAGCATAAGATGATTTGTTGGGTTTTCTTTAATGGTTACCATCCATAAACGAAGTACTCTAATCAGAACAAGTCATAAAATAAGTACTTGGACATCAATCACAAAGGGTAGTATTCTATGCTTCTTTGTGGTGTTTTGGAGAATGGTTACAACACTTAAATTAAGTACTCGAAGAAGAAACTCTTCTCGTAGTAAGATATGATGTATTCTGGAGTATTCTTGAAAGGCTACAACTCATAAAGGAAGTAATCGGATAAAAAACACTTCTCATGGTAGCATAAGTGCTTTGTGGTGTTTTCTTGAATGGTTACGACCCATAAACGAAGTAAACGGATCTGAAACACTTTTTATAGTAGCATAAGATGTTTTGTGGTGTTTTCTTTAATGGTTACCACCCATAAATGAAGTACTATGATGAGAAACACCTCTGATAGAAGCATAAGTGTTTTGTGGTGTTTTCTTGAATGGTTATCATCCATAAATGAAGTATTTCGATCAGAAACACTTCTAATAGAAGAATAAGGGCTTTGTGGTATTTTCTTCAATGATTACCACCCATAAATAAAGTAAACAGAACTGAAACATTTCTCGTAGTAGCATAAGATGCTTTGTGGTGTTTTCTTTAATGGTTACCACCCATAAATGAAGTACTATGATCAGAAACACTTCTCATAGAAGCATAAGTGGTTTGTGGTGTTTTCTTGAATGGTTATCACCTATAAATGGAGTACTCTGATTAGAAACACATCTAATAGAAGCATAAGTGATTTGTGGTGTTTTACTGAATGGTTACCACCCATTAACTAAGTAAACGGATCTGAAACACTTTTGATAGTAGCATAAGATGACTTGTGGGGTTTTCTTTAATGGTTACCATCCATAAACGAAGTACTCTAATCAGAACAAGTCATAAATTAAGTACTTGGACATCAATCACATAGGGTACCGTATTCTATGCTTCTTTGTGGTGTTTTGGAGAATGGTTACAACACTTAAATTAAGTACTCGAAGAAGAAACTCTTCTGGTAGTAAGATATGATGTATTCTGGAGTATTCTTGAAAGGTTACAACTCATAAAGGAAGTAATCGGATCAGAAATACTTCTCATGGTTGCATAAGTGTTTTGTGGTGTTTTCTTCAATGGTTATCATCCATAAATGAAGTACTTTGATCAGAAATACTTCTCATAGAAGAATAAGTTATTTGGGATGTTTTCTTGAATGATTACCACCCATAAATGAAGTAAACAGATCTGAAACACTTCTCATATTAGCGTAAGATGCTTTGTGGTGTTTTCTTTAATGGTTACCACCCATAAACGAAGTACTCTAATTTGAAACACATCTCATAGAAGCATAAGTGATTTGTGGTGTTTTCTTGAATGGTTACGACCCATAAACGAAGCAAACTGATCTGATACACTTTTTGTAGTAGCATAAGATGTTTTGTGGTGTTTTCTTTAATGGTTACCACCCATAAATGAAGTACTATGATCAGAAACACTTCTCATGCAAGCATAAGTGATTTGTGGTGTTTTCTTGAATGGTTACCACCCATTAACTAAGTAAACGGATCTGAAACACTTTTGATAGTAGCATAAGATTATTTGTGGGGTTTTCTTTAATGGATACCATCCATAAACGAAGTACTCTAATCAGAACAAGGAAATGAAGTACTTGGAAATCAGTCACATAGGATAGTATTCTATGCTTCTTTGTGGTGTTTTGGAGAATAGTTTAAACACTTCAATTAAGTACTCGAAAAAGAAACTCTTCTCGTAGTAAGATATGATGTATTGTGGAGTATTCTTGAAAGGTTACAACTCATGAAGGAAGTAATCGGATCAGAAACACTTCTCATGGTAGCATAAGTGTTTTGTGGTGTTTTCTTCAATGCTTATCACCCATAAATGAAGTACTTTGATCAGAAATACTTCTCAAAGAAGAAGTACTCGAAGAAGAAACTCTTCTCGTAGTAAAATATGATGCATTGTGGAGTTTTCTTGAAAGGTTACAACTCATAAATGAAGTACTCTGATTAAAACATTTCTCATATTAGAATAAGATTATTTGTGATGTTTTCTTGAATGGTTATCTCCCATAAATGAAGTACTTTGATCAGAAACACTTCTCATAGAAGCATATGTGCTTTGTGTTATTTTCTTGAATTATTAACACCCATAAATGAAGTAAACAGACCTGAAACATTTCTCGTAGTAGCATAAGATGCTTTGTGGTGTATTCTTTAATGGTTATCACCCATAAACGAAGTACTCTAATCAGAAACACTCTAAAATTAAGTACTCGGACTTCAAGCACATAGAGTAGTATTATATGCTTCTTTGTGGTGTTTTGGAATATGGTTACAACACTTAAATGAAGTACTCGAAGAAGAAACTCTTCTCGTAGTAAGATATGATGTATTGTGGAATTTTCTTGAAAGGTAACAACTCATAAAGGAAGTACTCGGATCAGAAACACTTCTCATGGTAGCATAAGTGATTTGTGGTGTTTTCTTGAATGGTTACCACCCATAATTGAAGCACTTTGATCAGAAATACTTCTCATAATAGAATAAGTGTTTTGTGATGTTTTCTTTAATGATTACCACCCATAAATATAATAAATAGATCTGAAACACTTCTCTTAGTAACATAAGATGCTATGTGGTGTTTTCTTTAATGGTTACCACCCATAAACGAAGTACTCTAATCAGAACCAGTCAAAAATTAAGTACTCGAACATCAAACACATAGAGTAGTATTCTATGCTTCTTTGTGTTGTTTTGGAGAATGGTTACAACACTTAGAAGAAGTACTCGAAGAAGAAACTCTTCTCGTAGTAATATATGATGCAATGTGGAGTTTTCTTGAAAGGTTACAACTCATATATGAAGTATTATGATGAGAAACACTTCTCATATTAGGATAAGATGATTTGTGATGTTTTCTTTAAGGGTATCACCCATAAATGAAGTTCTCCGATTAGAAACACATCTAATAGAAGCATAAGTGATTTGTGGTGTTTTCTTGAATGGTTACGACCCATAAACGAAGTAAACTAATCTGAAACACTTTTTGTAGTAGCATAAGATGATTTGTGGTGTTTTCTTTAATGGTTACCATCCAAAAATGAAGTACTCTTATCAGAACACTTCTCATAGAAGCATGGTGTTTTCTTGAATTGTAATCACCTGTACTTCAATTATCTTTGGTAACCTTTCAAGAAAACACAACAAAGCATCTTACCCTATAATGAGACGTATTTTAACTCCAATTACTTCATTTAGGAGTTGTAACATTTTACTAAAACAACACATAGCATCATAGGCTACTATGCTATGTGTTTAGTGACCGAGTACTTCATTTATTGGTGACAACCTTCCAAAAAAAATAGCACAATGCATCTTAACCTACTATGAGAATTGTTTCATCTTCGAGTACTTCTTTTGAGGATGGTAACCTTTTAAGAAACACCGAGTAGAAGCACATAATACAACTTTGTTTCATGTCATAGTATTTCATTTATGGGTGATAATCTTCTAAGAAAACACTACAATGCATCTTAACCTTGTTAGAATGAGATTCGAAGGTCAAGTGCTAGTGCGGAAGCATTTTTATCAATTATAATTGAAATTTTTGGACCTTAATCACCTAACTAAAATCACAATCAAGCAAGTACTAATAGCAATTGTCACACCTCAAAAATTATAACTAGGTTAGGGGTGCAAATAATCCTGCCACATGTACTTGGTTACAAGTACACGAAAGGCTTAGTTTAATATTAAAGAATTAAGGTAAAGTTAACTAATTATACTTGATTAAAGAAACATCACACACATTGAACACAATCATGAACATCCAACAAGCATATATATTAATATTGCCACCGTTTGTGTACAAAGTTTACAGCAGAAGCTCAAAAGAAACTAAAAATACATATAGAAGAGGACGATCTCATCAAAGAACGTGGGACCGACCTTCGCTATCCTACTACACACTACTCCTAACTAAAGAAAAATAAAATAAAATGAAGGAAGAGTTTTACAAAACGAAAGACGCCGGAGACTCCATCCTAGCGCTCTCTTCTGGACATCAAAAAGACTCTTGCTCCTTACCTGAACCCCACAACCACCATGGAACGTGAGCCATTTATAAAAATTACTCAATGTGGATTAAGGTCCAGCCTTTAGGTTTGTATCAGATTCAAGGTTGGACCAATCACACTTATTGAGTATAATTTCAATTAGGATATATTTACGTAAGTGATATCTTATTTAACCTTTTATTCAAGTTAATCAAATCTATCCAAATAGACGATACGAAAGAAACCCAAAATGGAAAGACGTGAATTATCATTAGATACTGATTTATGATACTAGTACGGAATATCAACAATGCTCCCAAACAAATGAATTGAATAAAGGAAAAATCCCCAAATGTAGGACATCAGGATTCGCCCCCTTAGATAGGTCACGAGATCGCGCTGCCAATCTAAGGGTAGGTGTTAGACGGGTCACGAGATCGCGCCGCCAATCTAACAAATTCTAAGTTTTCCAGAATGAAAACGCCCTGGTGAAATAAAGCGGCTACGAAAAGCACACACTCGATCAAAAAGCGAACCGAGACGCCTACCCTCACCAAAAGAGAAAAATAATAAAAATAAATCACTCGATCTCAGCCGCCAAAAGGAAATAAGGAATCGACTACCCATTTGAAATAATATAATAGAAAGGGAACTCTCTATACCAACTAAGGGCCAAAGGGGAGCCTCATACTTCCTCTATACCAACCAGGGGCCAAAGGAGGAACCCTTCGAATATTAAGAGATCTCGTGATATCGGCTAATAGAAAATATATAAAGAACAGAATAGCTCCAATATCTCACATATGGCACGCACACTCTAAACTGAAAAATCAAACCTTAATCACTCAAAAGAGGAGATATTATAATACTACCTTTATGCACAAGAATCTCAATCAAGAGGTGAGGGTATGGCAAGCTCATTTGTTTATTAGTTAAGGCGGCTCTCATATGGTTAAGGATAATGAAGGGTATGTTGATCACCTTGTCCTTAGCAATGAGATGTCTCAAGAGAAACTTGTTGGTATGCTCAATGTTGGTTTTAAGACATTTTTCGGGTATTAGAATGTTGTTTATAAAGAGAAACAATAACTTATAATGCAGGTAGTTTGAAATCAGAATAGTTTTTATGCGAATCATTTGCTCCTAACCACCTCTTATACTCGATAAACAACTACTCATGTTGTGGCCACTTATGCTAAACATCTACCTCCCCACCATGTTCAACAATCCCAAATACTTTGACTAAGGTTTGGGCATTGATTGAAATTTATTTAACATAGAAATAAGTGGTAACTTGGATGGTTCCTTGGTTGTCTTCATCTTGGCATACAAAATCTTTACCAGACTTAGGGAAAATCTTTCGTTCGATTCCATTAAAGGTCTATATACCCAAAAATCAATCTTTTGAACCAATTGGTTATATTCTCATTCACTCATTTCATTGTTCCCATTTATCATAAAGTTAAAGGTATCTGAAACGGGCCTAGTCTTAAAAGTACTATGAAAGGTAGAGAATTATAGGGTCAATCGATACAAAATCTGGTTTTGGGAGGAGTTAGCCCAAGGATTAAATGTTATTTCTTGTGTCGGTTGGAAGGAAGAAGATGGTTTTGTGCTGGTTAGGAAGAAGAGGGGTTTTGTGCTGGTTGTGAGGAAGAAGGATTTTGTCCCGTATTGGATGATAGAGGTGTAGGGTTTGTATCCGGATTGGAACTAGTATCGATACTGAGTTGGTATGTAAGAGAGGATATGCTATTCCTTTGTGCCATAGCCCTCTTATTCCTCTCTTTTTCTAATTATTTTTTCACCTCCTTTCTTTTCTTACTACTAACAAAGGGAAGTTTTGAAGGTGTCATGAGAGATGTGAGTGCCAAGAGGAAATTTACGAGAAACATGGTGATGTTGGTGAATCTTGAAGAAAGGTGACTTGAGCTCTTGAATATTTGGGAGAACTTTGAGAAAATTGGAGGCTAGAATTTCAGCAAGAAGAACTATAAGGGTCTAAATTCGATTTATGCAAAAATAGAATCACTTGGAGAAGAAGAAGGGTTTTAAAAGGAATCAGAACCCTTCCTTTATAACAACCTGTTACAACGAGTTGCCCATCCATTACAACGGGTTCCCAGCCGTTGTAACGGGTCTCTCTCCCCTTTTTGTAACGCAACCAATATTCAAAGCTCCAACAGCTAGTTTTCTAAGTTCAAACCCGTTGTAACGGGTTCTCAGCCGTTATAAGATGTTTCCAATCCGTTGTAATGGGTTCCACAAGGCAAGCAACGTTTTTCAATTTTATTTGTAAAATAATTTGCTACTATGCTCCCAATTTGATCTTTGATATTTATAGGGCTCATTTCAGCTGTCATAATGTGTTTTGAACTCATGAAAATGCTCAAAATGAGTTATAATTTGGATAAAAAGATCAAACAAGTTTCACAAAACATATGATTCAATCATACACTTTGTTACATGACTCCCCCTCAACATATTATTCAAAAGAAAATCAAATTGGAGGAGTTTTGTGACTCTATAGACAATTGGTTTAGTTTCACTTGTGCTAAGCACATCAAATGAAACTATACTCTTATCATTCTTAACACGACAAAAACGTTCTTGATGTCCAAAATTCAAACAAGATGAACAAAAGATAGTATTGGAGTTAATATTGTTATGATCATAGTCATTTTTGTTTATTGATCTCCAATAACTCATCCTTAATCTATACTTTCATGAAAATTGTCCATTTTGTTTCTAGGATGATAGTTTAATTGATAAACATTATTGTATCTCTTTCTTTGATAATTGCTACTAAAATTATTATAATCATCTTGCACGTTTCTAGGGTTATATCTTGGTTGAAAAGCACCACTAAACATTTTTCTTTGAAAATTGTTATCAAGTTTCTTGTTATCATGTAGCACATGGAATCAACCATACCTATTTTTTAACATAAAGCTTTGGTGGTTGAGCTCTATGTTGGTTGATAATCCTATAATCATTTCTAACTCTAGATTTGTTTACCACCTTTCTAAAATTAGATTTATTGAACTTGATTTTCTTAGTGTATGACACTCACATGATGCTCAAGTTACAATCCAATCAAGCTGCCATGACCTGGGGTCCGCTCGACATCAAGGTCAAACCTTGGTAAGAACTGTCGAAAAAAAGAAGAAGAAGAGAAGAGAGAGAGAGGTTCTTATTAAGATCCAATGACTCAAATTTAAATGCCTTGATCAAATCAAACGGCTCAAATTAAATCTCTCTATATTTTATGTTGTATAATTTTGTAAATATAGCAAATAAAGTCCAAAAAATTATGAAATAAATGTGTAAATTCTCCTAGATTCATGCCCTACATTCCATATGATATTTTGATATATTTTGAGCATTTTATTTCATTGTAAATTTTAAAAATCAAATAAACATCATTTTCAATAAATGAATAAAATTGATTGAAGTATAAATAAATGCACAAAAAATATGTCTTTGTATCCAAAATTCAGAAAATCAAATATAAAAGATATTTTTTCATAAAGATGTCATAAATCCAAAATTAAATACTTTCAAATAAATAAATATCATATTAAGAGCCCCAAATCAAATTTCCATTAATATTATTAGTAATATAAAAATCCTAAATTCTCCCTCTTAAATGCAAATAAAAGGAATACTTTCTAAATAAAGTATTTTCATAAAATCAAAATATAAGAAAATTTCCTTTTTAAAAAAAATGTAAAATATTTCTAAATAAACATATATGAGTAAAAATTAAAAATATGTGTAAAGAATATTTTTCTCAAAGTATAAATGAAACAATATTTCCATTTTTTAAGAAAAATAAAAATGTGTTCACAAAATATTGCATTAAGCAAATCAGAACTTCTCAAATAAAGATGTTAAAAGTAAAAATTGTGCAAAATCAAATACTTCTTTTAAGAGTGATAACCTTTCGAGAAAATATCAAGTTGAAGCATAATATATAACTCTAAGTGTTTAATGTCCGAATACTTAATTTATAAGTAGTAACTTTTCAAGAAAACACCAAAAGCATCTTAGCTAACTTTAAGAAGTGTTTATGATCTGGATAATTAATTTATCAATGGTAACCTTTAAAAAAGCCTCCACAAAGCAACTTAACCTACTATGCTAGATCTTTCATATTGAAAAACTATTTAAGTGTGGTAACATTTCACTAAAATAGCACGAAGCATCATAACCTAATATGTTAGGTGATTCGTGGTCGATTACTTCATCTTCGAATACTTCTTTTAAGGGCGATAACATTTCAAGAAAATAACAAGTGAAATCAGAACTGAAACATTTCTCGTAGTAGCATAAGATACTTTGTGGTGTTTTCTTTAATGGTTATCACCCATAAACGAAGTTCTCTAATCAGAAACACTCTGAAATTAAGTACTCGGACATCAAGCAGATAGAGTAGTATTATATGCTTCTTTGTGGTGTTTTGGAGAATGGTTACAACACTTAGGAGAAGTACTCGAATAAGAAATTCTTCTCGTAGTAAGATATGATGCATTATGGAGTTTGCTTGAAAGGTTACAAATCATAAATGAAGTATTCTTATGAGAAACACTTTTCATATTATGATAAGATGATTTGTGGAGTTTTCTAAATGGTATCACCCGTAAATGAAGTACTCTGTTTAGAAACACATATCATAGAAGCATAAGTGATTTGTGGTGTTTTCTTAAATGGTTACCACCCACAAACGAAGTAAACGGATCTAAAACACTTTTTGTAGTAGAATAAGATGATTTGTAGTGTTTTCTTTAATGGTTACCATCCAAAAATGAAGTACTCTGATCAGAAACACAACTCATAGAAGAATAAGTGCTTTGTGGTTTTTTCTTGAATGGTTATCACCCATAAATTAAGTACTTTGATCAGAAACACTTCTTATAGAAGCATAAGTACTTTGTGGTGTTTTCTTGAATTTTTACCACTCATAAATGAAGTAAACAAAACTGAAACATTTCGCGTAGTACCATAAGATGCTTTGTGGTGTTTTTCTTTAATGGTTACCACCCATAAATGAAGTACTATAATCATAAACAATCTGAAATTAAGTACTCGAACATCAAGAACATAGAGTAGTATTCTATATTTTTTTTGTGGTGTTTTGGAGAATGGTTACAACACTTAGGAGAAGTACTCGAAGAATAAACTCTTCTCGTAGTAAGATATGATGCATTGTGGAGTTTTTTTTAATGGTTACCACTAATAAACGAAGTACTCTAATCAGAACCAGACAAAAATTAAGTACTCGGATATCAAGCACATAGAGTAGTATTCTATGCTTCTTTGTGTTGTTTTGGAGAATGGTTACAACACTTAGAAGAAGTACTCGAAGAAGAAACTCTTCTCGTAGTAAGATATGATGCATTGTGGAGTTTTTTTGAAAGGTTACAACTCATAAATGAAGTATTCTGATGAGAAACACTTCTCATAGAAGCATTAGTGATTTGTGATGTTTTCTTGAATCGTTATCACTCATAAACGAAGTAAACGGATCTGAAACACTTTTTGTAGTAGCATGAGATGATTTGTGGTGTTTTCTTTAATGATTACCATATAATACAACTCTAAGTGTTTAATATCCGAATACTTAATTTATGGATGATAACAATTGAAGAAAAAACACTAAAAAATTAACCTATTACAAGAAGTGTTTCAGCTTTGAGTACTTCATTCAAAGACGATAATCTTTCAATAAAATAGTACAATGCATCTTAGTCTATTACAGATACAATAAGTGTTTTTAGTAGACCTCGCAAATTGGGCGGATCGATTTACATTTGGGTCGAATAATGTTCGACTTAGATCACTTTTGAATTCAGTTCAGCATCAAACTCGGATTATTTTGGATCAATTAATTTCGGGTTTGATGCACTTACGGGTTTGGATAACCATATGACTCAAATCGTGTAGGTTCAAATTTTTATCGGGTTTCGGATCAATCTGGGTAGAGGTTGACATATATATCGGATTATTCTGGTTCGGATAGTGGGTTGCGGGTAATTAAGGTGCAGGTTTGGACTCAATTCGAGCAGATCGAATTGTAGTTAGATCGGATTAATTGATTAAGTCTATCGGATAATTGAGATGCGGGTTTTTTATTCAAATTGAGATATAAAGTACAAATGAACGATTCAGGCCGTTGAAAATGTTTTATATAATAAAATCTACTTAGAGACCAAATTTTATATTATTTAATTTTTTTAATATGTTATCGAATGAGTATTAGTTATATAATTAGTTGATGAATTTGTTATATTTATTTCAAGGAAAAAACTTGGGTACATCAAAGATATGTACACTAGACACTTTGAATCACTCCGAATCGTTAGATATATCAAGATTTGCACTATAGATCAAAAGATCGAATGATCCAGAATGATTTGAAATATCTAGTATATCTATCTTGAATGTACCCAAATTTTTCCCTTATTTTAATAACCATTTGATTATGTTAATTAAGAAAAATCTTATGAAAGCAATTAGACCTTCATAGTTCACTATTGAGATTTTTTTCATATTGTAGTTGTATTTTGAATTTATTGCGTTGATAATTATAAGATTGATAGCAAATTAAAATAGAACGTTGATTATGTGTTTTATTTAAACAAATTATAATAACATAAATAATAAATATGTTAAATAAATGTTGAAAAGTAAATTATTAAACATCAAAAAATTTAAGTGTCGATTCTAATTTTTTATAAATTGATTATTTTATTTGATGTATACTATTTTAATTTGTTTGTATTTTATTATTTTTGTGGTTTTATAATAATATTTTAATTTTGTAGAAATATTAATTTGTTGATTTTGATTTTTCAAAATAATTAGAATATGTGAAAAATTAAATATTTCTTGAAAATCAACACTCATATGATGTAGAAAAATTAAAAACAATATAAATATGTGAAAGACAAATATTTCTTGAATGCATAACAATTTGGTATCAATACAAATATTTATGAAAGAATCTACGAAACATTTTCCTAAATTTAAACTAATATTACACATAATCAGCCAACTTCCCATTTTAAGCAATTACTCCCAGTATCTGCTAACTGATACATTCTTCCTCCCTGGATTATCATCTTCCATGCTTCATTTGCTTTCTTACGAGCTCCCTCTATTCCTTGCAATCTCTGCCTCACATTTTGCATGCTGTATATGATGTTACAACATTACTTCACCATCATGTAATTGTGAATCTGAAAAGATATGAACCTCTCATTTTAAATTGTATTGGCTTTAAAGAAATTAATGCCAACTGCAACGACTGCAACTCTGAAGAGAAGCATCCATAGTGATAGCATGTCCTGTTCAGCTGTTCTTACCCAATATGTGAAGTAGCTGAAGTTCATGCTTCACCCGATGTGAATTCGTAAGTTTTGGGAACTAAATGTTGGGTTTTTCTTTCTCATGCGGGCCAAACAACTTAGACCAATGTGGGTCAGATTTTGATCATTAATTGAGGATATAAAATGAATAGCATCAATGCAAGGCTTCTTTCTCATGCGGCCGAAACAACTTAGGCAAATGTTGGTTTAGTTAATACTTGTACTTCCTAGTGTTACCATCAAATTTGGTGAGTGAAGTGCTTGTGTTGTGTACTTGTGTGCTATATTTGTAAACCCTCTAATTAACATTAGTGGAATTGCTTTCGATGTCTGAATTCAGGTCTTTACTCGGAGGAAATCTTGTGATGTTACGGTGTTCTGTGTTTGTGTCAAAAACTTCAGTTGGTAAACTATGTACTGGTACATGTCAGTTTACTGGTACGAGTAGTTTACTGGTTTTTTTGTAAAACATTACTGCTAAACGAACTTATATAATTATACAATGTTCGAGGAAAAGCATTTCCTTAATATCTTTTTTATCGGAATTTGATCACCTTTCAATGCAAACTTCAATAGTACAGAAGTTAAAATCAAATCAAGACAAAAATTGACATAAAACAAGATTTAATAGGAATAAGGTCATCAGTTAGGAGCGAAAGACTATTGCTTATGGTAATCATAACCTTATTAAAGGTTATCATTTGAACTATGCATTTTCGATCATCACTTGACCTCCATACTATAACAATTACTCAATTTAGTAAAAAAATACCAATTAAAATTATCTAAAAAGTTACAAGAGAAGTGGTCTCAGAAGGAAGGCAACAGTAGGTTTTATAATCACAAGATTTCATAAAACAAGATTATTCCACTAATTCATCACCGACCTCATAGAGAATATTAGAAATTTTCCACAAAGAAATTCAGACATATGCTTGTCATTTTTTATATAATCATCGGTCGAATCAACCAAATAGAAAGCAAAAAAAGAAATAAAATTTCAAGATCTGAAAAGGGCGAATGAAAGACTCGGAATATGGGTGGTGATATACCAGGATAGTCGTCAAGGCGGAGATCGCCGTTACGACGAACGAGACCTTATCAATGTAATCGTCACCGTATCATTCTTCCCCTACTACGATCGGATC
Organism: Eleocharis quinqueflora; assembly: GCA_964058865.1. Taxonomy (NCBI): domain Eukaryota; kingdom Viridiplantae; phylum Streptophyta; class Magnoliopsida; order Poales; family Cyperaceae; genus Eleocharis; species Eleocharis quinqueflora. The sequence continues at coordinate 20,084 of CAXKVX010000295.1, read as the reverse complement.
AAAAACAACGATTATAAGATGTAAGAGCAAAAGCGATTTCTAAATTCTAAAACAAAAAGAAAAAACGAAATGAGAAGGGCAGGCCGCCATTGGAGGCAAAGCAGAGCTCCGATGGTAGATTTATAGAGAGGCGGTGAAAGGTAATTAGGGTTCGGCGATTTTGAGGCCAGACCTAGCGGCTGGTGAGGGATCAATCACAGCCGTCGGATATATTACGGCATATGAAAAGCAATGGGTTTGTTGCGGCCTCTGTTAGAGAGAGAGAGAGAGGTAGAAATCGCTGAATTTTGGCCCAATTTAATTCGTCTACTCGTCTTTTAGGTATGTCAACAAATTTGTATTTTGAATGTTTTGTGTTTCGTTTTGTCGTGACATAATGTTAAAAGTAAGAGATTTTATTGGATTTAATTAAACACAACGTAAACTCATTTTCGTTACACTTATTTTATATTACGTTTAGAATTTTACGAGTTTGAAATAATTTAGAATGCAGAGTAGAAATATGAATATTATGTAGAGATTTAAATACTTTTGCAGATAGAGATGGCTAAGAATGACATTTGCGTTCATATGCACGTGGGAGAATTTATTCTATCTCCTTCATTGAATACACATAAAAGCATTATTTTGTCATTCAAATCCAATCACAATCATTTGTTCTTGCAAAAATGGCCCGACTTCGTGATATTATATATTTTTAGAATCTGTGAGATATAAAGTGGATAGAACGTAAATTCTATGAAGAAATTTGTATCAAATCCTCATCATATAAGAAATTTTATGATAACATAACCAAAAGGATCGTGTTTTGTAAAGATTTACTGAACATTTGTGTTATTTGGGTAACTGTAATGTATAGCTAGAATACCGCTTATAATTTATGGAATAAAATATTTAATCTCATTGCCAACATAACATAGATCTTCAGCATAGGTCACACCAACTGAACGAAAAATAAGAATAAATATTATAATATATTTTCTATGTACGAGATTTCATGTAGATATTCGAGTTTACTTTCATCGCATCGAGTCTGATTTGTGACCAGAGAAACGAGTGATTCAAAATTGATTTTGACGCAAACTTGTGGCAAAAATTACTAATTAAGATATAAGTTGAAGATTGAGCCAAATTTGAGATGCACATTCCTCCGACTTCAAATCAGACTTGACGCGATGAAGTAGACTCAAATATCTATTGTTCGATGGCTTGTGATGTAAGAAAAACTAATTACAGTTTCGACGAGCGTAGCCGAAGTTTGTAAAAAATGCTAATCATACTTAATATTTTTTGTAATAAACTTCGGTTGTGCTCGTCAGGACTGCAACTTTTTTTTATCGTCACAAGTCATCAAGATGTAGATATCCAAGTCTACTTTCATCATGTTGAGTTAGTCGGAGGAATGTGTATCTCAAATTTGGCTTCATCTTCAACTTATGTCTTAATTAGTAGTTTTTTATCACGAGTTCACGTCAGAATCAATTTTGAATCGCTCATTTCTCCGATCACAAATCAAACTCGATGCGATGAAAGTAAACTCGGACATCTACAACTTCATGACTTGAGATGATAAAAAAACTAATTACAGTTTTGACAAATGTTGATGAAGTTGTTACAAAAAAATCTAAATATAAACCAACTATAAATCAAGCTTTTAAAAAACGACGATAAAGCGCCGATAAAACGGATATAGCGGAAATTTTGCTATAACCGCACGATTTATTTCAAACACGCCGATAAAGCGGTTTTTAGCGATAAAGTGGAATTTAGCGGTGATAAAACGGATGACGGTTTGAAAAAAAAGCGGTGATAAAGCGGATATATCGGTACTTTTGTTCAAATGGTCATAACTTTTGACTCGTAACTCCGATTTTAGTGATTTTTTATGCGTTGGAAAGATTACGACAAGCTCTATATTTTGTTCCATACATAACTTACAAATTCTCATCAACAAACTAGTTAAATTCAGATTTTTTTTTCAAATCAACAAACCAAAATAATTGTTTAGGTCAACAGTATTTTCTTATATGTTGCATTTTTCTATTAAAGATATAAGAGAGATGCATAATTTCTTGATAAATTTATTTAATTTAGTAATTTCATTGATATTCTTGACAATTTGCTTTAACATAATGAATATGTAGAAAATAGCGATGTTGTGGTTTATCGTCCGCTTTATCACCGCTATACCGCTAAACGCTAAATGACTTCCGCACAGCTATGGACCGCTATACGCTATTTAAAACCTTGACTATAATAAATTATTACTATTTTTTATTCAACGTACAAAAACAGTACAAAAGTTGATTAAATTATTATTATTTTTGTTCCACGTACAAAAGCAACTTTTTCCTTTGTTGGAAAAAAATATTTAATGACCGGTGCTGTCAACATCCATTATTTGGTTTTTTTTAAAGTCAGAGACGGCAACTCCGACCTTTTTTTTAAATTTTAAGAATAATTCTTATTTCTATTTATAATTGATTTATTAAATTTCCAATATTAAAAAAATCGAGTTTTAGAGGATGGAAGATCATAGGAGGTTTTCATGCTTACTCTTGCAATTAGTGGCAGATGCAGGATTTGTGTCAGGAGTATTCACAAATTACATACAAAAATACAAATTTCATCCAAAATTTTGAATACCATATAAAAGTGATGCAGTGAGTTAAACCCAAAATCAATCAAATAAATCGAATTAAATCAAATAGTGAATGCAAATTTGTCGAATTTGCATTTGTTGTGTATATAAACATATGTTTTTTTATAGATATATGGACATATAGTTACAAAAAGTTCACAACATTTATAGTACGATATTTATTTAGAAGAATTAAGTTTCTTCCTAAATTAAATGAAAAAAAATACAAACTTCATGGTATCTATGATATAAATAATAAATCATTTGAAAATTTTGAATTTGAATTTACTCTTCTTATTTTGATTACATGTGAACTATTAACAATGATTAAATTGAAAATTTTGATAATAATTTTTGTTCAAACAAAAAGAATCTTAAGAATAGAAAAGTTTTTAAATTCTCGAACATATAGATTTGTTATATTTCAAATTTTATGTAACTTAAATAAAAATTTCCTCAAATATTTTTACTTTCAAATGTTTTATATTTTCCAAATCTATACTATCTTATAAAGCACCTAAGAAATGGAGTTCTCCATTTGGTCATAGTCTTACTTTTTTATGGACTAAAATACCCTTCAAACTAGAGGATACTAATACACAATGCTTGATTCTATAAGGACAAAAATGTCATTTGTACAAATTATATATGGTAAGTATTATAAGAATGATTATTTACATATTGTCATTTGACTATCAATGTACATCAATCATGTCGTTTTCAACTGTGATATACTCGGCATGAGTATAAAATGGTTCTACTTGAATATAATCCATAATTCAAATGTAATTTTTTAAGACAAAAAAAAACGAATTTTAACTTCCATTTAAAAAGTTAGACTATAATTTTTAGAATAAAATGGGTTTAATTGTTTTTGACAATTAAATGTTATTCAAGCTAATAAAATGGTTTAAGTCCATTTTTTTAAGAAATTGAGCTCAACGGAAGTTTTATTGGTGCATTTTATTATACTATGTGAATAATTTAGAAAGACCAGCATGAATAGGAACAAATTTGAGTTATCGAAAAAAATAAAAATTTGAACTTACTCCATAAGTCTTGTTTCAACTCTATAAATTTCTAAATTTTTTAAATATTTTGGATATAGCAATATAATAGTATAATTGTATATGTAAATTTTTTAAGTACTTTACTTTTATTATTTTTGCATTTCTTTCATAATTCCATTACTATTAAGCATAAAATTTTATAAATTGGTATTTTACATATTCAAAAAATAGATCTAAAAATTTATTTATATTACAATTTAACTATATTTTAATTTCATTTTAAAGTTTAACGATTAAATGATTGACTCAAGGTTAACATACGTTAAACATTTTTTGAAAACATGATTTTTTTTCTTTCTAGAAAATATTGTGCTAATTGGTGCTGAACATTTTACTCTTATAATATTTGATTACATAATTTTTTAAATTTTCCATACAATATCAACTTTTTTAGTTTTAAAAAAAAAGTTTACATACAATATCAACATTTTTTAAATTTTTAACAAATATAATATTTGTTACATTAAAAAAATGCAACACAATTTACTTTCAATATCGTATAGATTCAGATACATACAATAATACTTGGCATATTAGATATTTTTAACACATATAAATTACAACTTACATCTAATGTCAATATATTTGACATGGAAAACAAACTCATTTCTATTATCAATATACTTTATAGTTTAGTAACAATTTAATACCAGCTTTCGGACATAATTGTTTTATATTTACTAATATGTAACTCTTTCAATATAATTTCAAACATAAATTTCATATCATTAAGTGATAATGACATTTTATAGTTGGCGTTGATCATTATCGAAATTATAATTCTGACGAGAAATAAGAGAATGTATCAAGCCAAATCATTTATATGTATTTGATAGTTTCATTGTACAAGCAGAATTTCATATCATAAAACAACGCTTGCTTTTTTCAAAGTAACAACGCATTGATTATCTTGGCAGTGCATATCTATCTACATGTTTTAGTTAGAGGAAAAATCGAAAAAATAGAGAAAAAGTTTGTCTCTGCACTGAAAATTGAAAATATTGCGCTTATAATAGCGCCGCCCCAAAAATATAGGAGAGGATTTCGTTTCCAGCTAATGAGTATCAATCTATTGGCGTTATGATACTCATAATTATACTATATATACTATATAAATAATAAAAGAGCTTGGAGTTTTATGAGTTAGATCGGTTGTTTGAATAAATCACAACCGTTAATTTTGTATTCTTCTAATTTCATCTTTCATCCTCCTTAATCCAAAATAAAAGAAAACAAAAACAATTGAATGTGCTCATAAACTTGCCAATTTTGATGACTTGTCATTACATTATATATATTTTCTCGTTATTGTATTCCCCAAATCAGATTGTAGTCCACCGAAAAAAAGATTTGGATCAGAGAATAATGCATTAACATATTAGAAAATATTAACATTTATCGAGAATGTGATTGTTATGACTTTATAAAACTTGTCATGAGAATATAATTGAAATGCATTCACAAAATATTAAAAAAATAAATTTAATAAAATAAAAATATTATCCGTTACATGACACAGACATCATACTATACTATACTATACTATACTATACTATACTATACTATACTATACTATAGAAATTACCCTATGTTATTATATGTTCCATGCGAACGAATTCGGATCAATACGACTAACTTGTGTCAGCTGAAATCCCCGACCCAAAAAAATACCCTATGTTGCACAAGCTGGTTGCTACTCACATGTTTCTTGGACCGTGTGGAAGTCTGAATCCTAATTGTCCTTGCATGCAAGGTGATCTCAAATGATGTAGATTTCATTTTCCTAAACAATTTAATGAGTCAACACTTCAAGGAGATGACTCATATCCAGTATATCGAAGAAGGGACAATGGACGTGGAGTTAATGTGCGAAAATTCTAGCTAGATAATACAACGGTGATACCTAGAGAATCATCATCTAAATGAAATTGTTGTGCAGTGCATGTATATGTTATATTGTTATGTAGTTGAAAGATAAATACGCGCGAAAAATTGTAAAATCACTTCTCCAAGCATCTATTTTTAATACAACTAATTGACAAGAACACATAATTTTGAATATGGGTCGAATAATTCACAAAAATGTGATACACGCAAAAATAGTATTTAATCAACATGAAATTTAAATGATTTTTTTTGGTTCATAATGTCTCCCATTGCTTGGCACGGGTACGATTACTAGTTTATTTAATAATGTATGTTAAAGTTATCAAATTAATCACTGCCAATAAACTACATGTTATTCTATTACTATTACCGTATTACGTTAAGGGTTCGTTTGGCAAATCGAGAAATATTACTAGAATAGTGATAAAAGTAGAATAATGTTTAGAATAGTATCATTTTGAAAGAATGGTAGAGGAGTGGTATTCTTGACTATTTGAAAGAGTGAAAATATTGTTTGACACTTGTCATTTGAAATAATTGAAGTGTTGATAATTATGATAACAACATGATACTATAATGAATAATAATAATTTAATATTAACAATAAGTACAATAATAATAATAAATAATAATAATAATAATGATGAAATAGAGCAAGACTATTGTACTCTGCAAAACACATTGTGATTTTGGGTCGTTCGATTTTGGATCATTTGTAATAAAAATAATTGTAACAAAAAATGCAATGACTCAAAATCACAAAGCATGTGTTTTGCAAAGCACGATAGCCTTGCTCAATGAAATATTATAATACTAATAAAATAATAATAATAATAATAAAAATATTATAAATCTAATAAAATAATAATTATAACTAATGATAATAAAATAGTAACAATAACGAAATATTATAATACTAATAAAAAAGTAAATGATAATAATAATAATGACGATATATTATAATATTAATAAAATATAAATAATAATAATGAATAATAATAATGAATATTTAATAATTTCTAATTACTAAATATAATAAATTATTGTTAATTACTAAATATAATATACAACACAATCAAATATTAATTGCTATTCTACAATTGATAAACCACTATACCACCTATTGGTAGGAATACAAAAGAGCAACCTTGCACTATTTTGATCATCTAAATAATTATTTGACACTTCTTAAAATAGAATAACACTCTATTCCACTAAAGAAAATATTCTGCCGATCCCAACATCGATCACCACTGGACGCGTCCCGTTGAGTTCTGACGAAAAATGTTTTACTTATGATGCATGTTGTTTTCATTATTATGCATGTTGTTTTGTTATTGTGCATCTAATAACAATATAACATACATAATAGTCTAAATACTTATGATTTATATTACACATGTTATGTTTATCATGTTTTTTTATTCTACTTATGATTTATTATATTTTCGTTATTATGTATGTTGTTTTTTGTTGTTATGCATATTATTTATATTATTTTGCATGTTAATTACATGCAAACTAACAAAAAGAAAATGCATAATAACCAAAATAACATGCATCTTAACTAGTACAATTTTCAAAATAAATGCAACTGGATTCATCCAGTCCGCATCGATGATCGTAGCGACCTTCGTTTTCAGTGAAGCGTCTAGTCAATCATATGCATAATAATATAAATAATATACATAATATAAAAAATAACATGCAAACTGAATCGAACTGAATCCGTCATGTTAGATGGATAGACAATAAAGATATCAATATATCATATATTTAAATTTTGAGCGCAAAACGGACCCTACGGTTTTTGTCAAATCTCCTTTATTTACATTGAGAAACTCTTCTAGAACTTGTTTTGGAAAAAGAAATTCGGACTGTCGCAGAGCCGCTCAAAAGCGTAAGAGGTGGGACCCTTTATACAGTCAAACGCATCTGTAGCACAGTACCATAGACCATAGTGCATCCAAAAGAATCACATCCGTTATCCATCCATCAGACGGATCGGATCAAATACAGTCTGTTGCCGAATATAATGCCAAAATATCAACTAGGGTTTTAGCTCCTTAAACCTCCTTCCCCTTCGAATCCACAAATCGTTTGATCTCTCTCTCTCTCACCTGAAAGAATCATTTGCTTTGATCAAAGCTCGATCTCTCTCCATCTCTAATGGCGAGCAAATCATCTCAAAAGGGCAAGGGAAAGGCAGTGAAGTCGGGTCGGGGCGGATCCGCACCGCCGTCGGAGAGAACGATGGTGAAGTGCGCGAAGGAATGGAGCACTTGGGCAATGAAGAAGGCGAAAGTGGCGGCGCAATTTGGATTCATCCCTTTGATTATTGTCATAGGCATGAACTCCGATCCGAAACCGTCCTTTTACCAGCTCGTTAGCCCTATCTGATTCGATCGGATCTGATCTAGTGGGATGAGGTTTTTACTGTGAGAAATTGAAGTTCACTGGTAGGTTTGATCTTTTTGTTTAGAAAAGCGGATGCTTTGGTACTCTGATATGGTGATATGGTGATTGTCTAGTAGAAATAAATAGTTGTCGTTTCGTGATAGACTTGATGATGTTTCTATGTGCGGAGAAATACTACTTACAGTACAAATTTTGTGTATTTGATTGGAGTTGGTATGAATTTTTAATTACCTTTTTTTGGTGCTTGAGATGTGATTCTTTCATTATCATTTATCAGGGTATTCTCCTAATTGTTTATTTGTTTTGCAAATTTCATATTTGCTCAATTTCAAGCTTAGAACATCTACATTAGTAATTATTTTATAATTGCTTATTCTTATGTGATAATTGTTATTTTAATTACTGAGTTGAAGATGAATTGTTAATTAAGCAAATTTGTTTATTAATAAATTATTGTTTAAGTGACACGTTGGCAAATTAGATAATATTATTTATTTCTCTTTAATTTATAATTATTAGCGAATTACTAGGATGGAGTGTTTAATAATTTATGAATCTTCTTAATTACTAAAAGCAGTGATATAGCTATTTAACAATTAAAATGAATTGCTCAAATGTAGATGCTCTTAGACTTCTAATGTTTTATAATGGGGTGCCACTGATAAATAAAAGGAACCGTTAATTCTGTTATAATATTGCTAAGGAGTATAATTAGATAGCAACAAGGTATTTTCTTTTGAAGTAGGTAATTGTTTCTTAGCTGTTATTTTGGAAAAGAAAGACGCTTCATAGAGATTTTATGCAAAGGATCAATTACCCAATGAGCTGATACATACTGATTGAATACTTAACAGTATTGCATGCGATCTTGTTGAGAGCCTCATTTGAGCAACTGAAAAGGTGCTCCATGAAGAGACAAAGAGGTTTGATATTTTGAGATCAATTAGTTTGCTTTTGTTGTCACTCTCATTCGACAGTAGGCACCATAGTAACAACTAACAAATTTGGATTTTATTATTTGGTTCAAAGTCTTTGTTAAGAAATGGCTTCCTTTGCAGAGATTGTAAAAAAAATGTCTGGTGTGTTGAACCGTTGGCATTGAATGTCAGATCTTCAGATTTTGTTCATGATAAATTGTAAGTTCTGATTTGTTTACTGTGAAGTTAGACCCTTGAGGCATTGACATGTGATTTTGGGTAGGTATTAAAAAATCAATAAATCTGTGTTTACAAATTAATGGATTAGTTTTCATATGTATACCGTGAATTAATTTCTGACTGTTAAATATTTGCTGAAATTTCGAGTGTGTTTAGTCAAAGTTTTAATTCTTTCGTTATCGTTCTCCACCACATGAATCTCTCCGCTTTGCTCTCTCCTTCAAATCAGTATTGCAATACGTACAATAGAAACTCAAATAGTCAAAATAATTCCGATTGTAAATTACGAGTAGGGGTGCACAAAATACTCGTGACTCGTGACTCGCTCGTGTTCGGCTCGCTAACAACTCGTTCGTTAACAGCTCGAGTGTTAACGAGCCGAGCCGAGCCAGCTCGTTAGTAAACGAGCCGATCTCAAGCTGTGACAAGCTCGGCTCGTTTAAGTATCGAGACCTTAACGAGTTAATCCGGACCGTCAAATTGATTACCATCATCTCTAAATAGATCATTACCATAGAGAATTTTCATGATTTTATAATTTTATTATGTTTTTTTAATTATTTTGTCATTTTTTTCTTGCAAACAAGCTACAAACGAGCCAAACGAGCCAGCTCGAGCCTTAACGAGTCGAGCTCGAGTTGAGAGTTTCAGCTCGTGACTCGTTAACAAACGAGTCGAGCCAGCTCGTTAACAAACGAGCCGAGTTCGAGTTCGCCCCAGCTCGGTTCGTTTACACCCCTAATTACGAGTAGTTAAAATTGAAGTTTACATAACATTAAAAAAACTATTTTCGACAGCATTATTTTGAAGTTTCTATTGTGCATTGGTCTGAAATTCTGAATTGTATTAGTTAAATTTTGGAATCTACTGCTTTGCTGTAAATATTTTAGTTATTTTAGAATTAGTTTGTATCATCACTTTTATTACAATGTATTCGATGATTATTAATTTGCAATTTATTACTTGTATTTACAGCTTGTCACAATCTTGCAGCATTTGCTATTCTAATGGTTCAAACCGAAAGGCAGTTGTGTTATCCATTGATATAACCTCTCATTGAGTTGGCCTTGATCTTACATGTGACAATAAAAACAACTAAAATTACCTTCTCAGCAATGAAAATCATTAAGATCAAGTTGTGCAATAAAATGATTGATGGATGGATGAATGACAACATAATTTACTACATTGAAAGATAATATTTTGCTGTTATTGATGATGAAAGGATTTTGCAGCATTTTCAAAACATGAAGACTCGAAAATTTCAACTATCTCAAATTAATAATTAGTGGTATGTTTTCTAATTAATTTTTTTAAATCATTATGATTGTGATATATGGATTCATTATAATTTATAATATTGTTTCTTCAATTTTTTTCTGTATAGGTCGTTTTGATGTTTTATTTTGGCTTCAAGACATGAAGAAAGATTCATCAATTTGGTGTTTTGTTACTTAATCTAATATTTATTTTTGTTATATATTTTATTTTAATATTAGCAAGGCTATGGTAATATGTATAGTACATCCTTCCATACTATGCGGCTATGCATGTTTAATTTGAGAAATAATTTGAGATTTAAGTTTCTCAATAAGTTTTTCATATCAAAATCTTGTAGGAAATCAAATTTCGTGATTTTTAGAGCTTTCTTGCTATTTTTTAAAAACAACACAGAAATGACACTTTTGTAATATTAAATATGGACTGTTTTTAAAAAATATTTTAAAAATAAAAAGATAGCTCTAATAATCATGAAATTTGATTTCCTACAATATTTGATATGAAGAATTTATTGAGCAACTTAAATCTCAAATTATTGTGCAAATTAATAGCCGCATAGTACGAAAGCGGGTATACTGTGCATATTACCATAACCTTGCTCGTTTAACATAGAATATTGCGCTAATTAATAATTATTGAATATTTTTTATCATTCAATTGTGTAATGTGAATTTAAAGTTGATGTTTTGAAAATTTAATGATGCCTTTTTCTCAATTTTTTTTTTCTGAATCCGCCCCATTATGATAATGCACTTTTGCTTGAAGAAGCCTCATGTTGTTCGATATTACGTGAAGAAGCTTCATTCATTGTAATATTGATCGGAAAAAATAGGGCGACTTCTTTGTTTTCATCTAAAAGGTAAATAAATATAAAGCACGCTTTTAAATTATATATTGGATACAAATTTAATTACATGCCTAACATTTTTTTAGTGCATATAAGAACAAGGTATTTATTCTATCTACATTGGGACAAAATTATTTTTTTGATAATTAATGCCCGTAGGCTATCCTTAAACTTAAATATGTTCCCATGAGGACATACATATTAGTTCATTCCATATATATACTGTCTTAATTTGCCAACTGCATCTTACCCTCATTTTCCCTGTTAGGCTGAAAACACATCAAACCTAATAATCCCCATGTAAACAACAAAAGTGGGGATGATCATCAAAAGCAAAAGTACATATAAGTTCAAACTTTCAAAAATTTCCTGAGCTAATTTGTTTCATCTCCCAGCAGAGCTAGAACTGTCTTGGTGTTTGTCATCCCTGATCTACGGGCAACATTAGCCAGATCATGAGCTTCCTTGACTCTCTCCCTAGCAGCATGTATGACCTGCAGATTTGGTATCTGCTGTGATAAATGAAGTGTTCTTGCCAATAGTCTCCTTGCCATCTGTGAATTGGTGTCCTGCACTAAACGTGTGTTAAAGACTTGTACAATGTCTCTTTACAATCAGAATATAGAACAATATGCATGTTTTGTAAAACATTGTTTTTAATTTCTTTAATGGCTTAGAGCAATGCCGCTGCCTCTGTGGAGATTGATATCACTTGATATGTCCATGTAAACAACTTTTGGTTGTTACTATCCAGTGCCAGTCTCACTGTACCTGCTCTTTCAGTTGACTCCCATGAGAGCATCTTCATCCCTGAAATTTTTCGAGTTTTTAATCTGACGTGGCAATTTGCAACTCAGTTTCAGGAATGTAAGAGAGTTTCTTAGTTAGAAACTTTAGTTCAGAATTTATAAACTCTGACCTGATAATATCATTGGTTAAAAATTAGTTGATGTGTCGATTAAGAAACTCTAATTACGGTTTTAGGGATGTAGGAGTTTAAAAACTAAAAAAGAATAAAATTTCTTAATCTGATGTTGCAATTATTTAGAAACTCAAAGAGTTTCAGAGATGAAGATGCTCTGATCCGTCTATTATTATGCAAATATCATGATATGTTGTTTGAGGTGTAAGTCGAGGTTGTGGGATATTAGGGAGTCCATGTTGAGCTCCTGGTATTGTGTAGTTCCGGATGAGCTTTTGGGCTTTTTGGATCATGTCATGAATTGATTGCTGGGAACCTTGAAACAATATCTCACATCTGGCTTTCCAGATGCTCCAAGCAGTTAGATAAAATTGAGCCATTTGTGTATCAGACAGTATTGTGATGAAGGACGTGATGAATTCCTTAACATCAGATGATAGCTCATTAGCTCTCAAGTTCAATGGACTTTGAAACCATATGGCCCTCGATGCTGGGCATTTGAAAAGCATATGTGTTATGGTTTCCTCTGTTTGACAACCTCTAGGACATGTAGGTTCAATTGCTGGTAGGATGGTGTGTAATCTGGAGGATGTGGGTAGTACATTGTGGATAATTCTCCATATGAATGTTGCTACTCGTGGGGAAACGTACTTATTATGCCATATTTTATCCCAGATGGTTCTTGAGATCTGGATTGAATTTTGGTGTGGTTGGGTAAACCCCTCTTGTTCTGCCAAGAATTGGTAGTCCTTTTTTGTTGTGTACAAGCCTGTCCTGGCATGCTTCCATATGATAGGCAGTTATGGATATGACCTGTCCCCCTCTGGTAAGGTTGTGAAGATAAGGTTTGGTTTCATAATACTTCTCATTTGTAATAGTTGTCTCCAGAAAGAGCTACATGCTATTGGCTTCCCCAGATCCCATATACTTTGCCTTGTGCAATATTTGCCTTGAAGCACTGCTACCCAAAGTCTATTACCTTGTGTGTCCAATTGCCATATTAACTTCATGAGTAAGGCTTAGTTGAAAATCTTCAAATCTCTAAAATTCAGGCCCCCAAGCAACTTATGTCTACATAGCTCCGACCATGCCATCTATGCTAAATATCTTTGCTTGTTCTGTTTTCTCCATAGGAATTTGGCCATTATGGATGTTAATGTCTTGTATGTCTTCTTCTTTTTTTTTTGACATCATAAGCCCGGAGGCAATTTCATTACCAGCAAAACAAGATGAGTACATCACTTGCATTACATAGGCTCTATTCAGAACCCTAAGGGAAACGTAAAACCAGTGTAAGATTATTTAGAGATTCTATCCTGATTTGCTACACAATGGGCATATGTATTTAGATCTCTGAAAATATGGCAGCAATGAAACCCTCGGTATACTCTAAGGCTGTGCTCCAGCGTCACAAATTAGGAAGAGAGGTTAGAGAAGGAAATGTGAGATCGCCATTTTCCTTGCTCCATGAGGTTTCGTGGAATGAAGGAAACAGTTAACCTAGGTTACGATATACCTCTGAACAATGTATTTTCGTTCCTTCCCGATTTGGAGGATAGACGAGGTTACGAGCGTGCTTCCTCGCCATTTCCTTCCTCTCTGTCGCTAACCTGGAGCAAGTAATATTTGGTGTTTCGTTTCTTCACCTTCCGTTATCTTCATTCCCTACGCTTCCTTTCCTTTTCTTCTCTTGCAGCCATTGACGCTGGAGCACAACCTAAGTAGTTCTATTAGCAGCATAATTTCTCTATGAGCTTGCTATTCAGAGGAGATAGGGTGATCTTTGGAGTGTAATATGGAGACCAACTGTTCAGTGTAGAAAATGCACCTATTAACATTCTTTGTTATGGGCTTGTATAGTATTAGGGGACAAAATTATAAATCAAATGGTGTACCTTTATTAAGATATCCAAATTTGTTATGGACTTAAAGTGTCCCAAAAATCTTCCCAATAAGCTTGTTACAGGCTTAAAGAGTCCTAAAAATCTTCCTAATAAATAAACTTTTAAATTATATTGTTGTTGTTGTTGTTACTTTAATTTTTGCAATATATTATTACTTGTCAATATTTGTATTATATTTTTATATATGTCATCATCATCATTAACATCATTAATATTTTATCTACCTATCTACCTATCTACCTATCTACCTATCTATCTAATAATAAAAATTCCAAACAGCAGGAGCAGGATTGTTCTTCAAAACAGCGAAGAATTACATTCTTCTAAAGCATGTATGAAAGGTTGAGTTTCGGTGTTCACACTGCTTCACACTGCGTTCGGCAAGAAACCCATCTTCCCACAAAATCTAATAAAATCTTATTCCTAATGGAAGTCTGATAGTCTAGTTATTTAATATTATTTTTTATTAATTTTTATTTTCGTTTTCCTATGGAATGCTCCTAGAAACTCAGAATAAGGTAGCTACATTAACGTTATTATTTATTAACGATGCCGTGTTAATGAGTGCCTAATATTGTATTTCCTGGATACTTCCTAATAATTCAAGAAAAATAATGACATAAATTGAGAAAGCAAATAATTTTGAAGGTGATCTATTAAATATGTTACAATTGTTAGATAGGTTTAGTTTTATATATATATCACATGGTGCGTAAATACACTCATTGGCTAGTAACCAACTAACCATAGTAATTAACAAACGGATAATTCGGTAATTAAATAAAATCAGCAAAATATATAATTTGTAATTTTAAATATAATACGGATATAGTTCAAGAAAATATTTTCATGGAATAAAATATATATGAACACAGAGAAATATTTCACAAAATATAAAAGAAACGATTTGTAACATATTAACCGTTAATAAAACATTACTCAATATTAATAAGATTTAAATTATAGAGGTGGCCATATATCATTTCAATTATAGAGGTGACCACGAAAATTGTAGAAAGGTGGGAGGCAGAGGGGGTTATTTTTCAGATTGTTACATATCTTTATACTAATTTTCTTAGTCCAATACAAATCGGTCCATACGTGAATACTAATTTTTCAATTGCAATGGAGGCCATGGCCCACTTTGGCCCCCAAGAAACTCCGCCACTGGGTAGAGGTACATATATCACGTAAATTTTTTCATAAAGGACCTGTCCAACGATCTCCTAAAAATATCACAAAGAATCAAGAACGCAATTAATACTTTTGTCCTTAAAATTTTCATTTTTTTTTCAACTTCCGTGCATTTCTCTGATTGCGCCCCTAAAATAGCTTTGGCGTAAGTATTAGTTGCGTTCTTGACCCTCAATGATATTTTTAGAGAGACATTAATCCTATATGTTAAAAAAGTTAACTCTTTGATCTTTATGAAAAAATTCCTCTATCACAAGTTGACCTTTGTAATTGTGTGATGTCGACATTGATTTTATCAATTCATCAAAATCCAAGATGTTTCCTAAATAACTTGTAGGCATCAAAATCTCTGAGTAGGGGTAGGGACAAAACTTCCCTTGATATTCCAAGCTCTTTCTGGGAACATTCTCTTGTTACAGTCTACAACTGCCTATAAATTTAAATTCAATTCAAAGGCTCCTCCAAACATCTCATCTCATTTCATCTCATCTCAGACAAATGCAAACTTCACCCCCCTTTGTTTCCTCTCCTGATAAATTTTCAAGTTCAAGTGGGACCATGATCGTGGATAATCGCAGGAAGCGACCGAGGGACGACCAAGATCAGCCGGAAACGAGCTCGAAACATTCGCTGCCTTCCTTCTATTCGTAAGTTCTAGCTACCTCTTCTCTGATTCTAGCCAATTAATCTCTGCATCTGTGCTAACATCAACAATGCAAAATTGTTATTGCAGTGTGATCAGAGGCGCCTTGATGGCCGAGGCCATAAAAGGCATTTGCTCATCTTTGGAACCCATGATTCGCAGAGTGGTCAGCTTCCTTTTCTACACAACATTACAATGCCACTTTCATTTAATTAGTTAAATGTTTCATTATATTTAACATTTTAATATAAAAATTTAGATCCATGATGAGGTGCAGCTACTTATCTGCGGTCGAAATCCGCTTTATGGGTAAGGGATATACTTCTCTGAGCTCTGTCTAGATTTCAAAGAAATGTTTCAAGTTGTAATGTACCGTTATTTTATTTTTAAAATACATTCTACTTGAAGAAATTGAAAACAAACAAAGAGACTAGTACACTACGTAGATACAAAATGCTTTCTAATTTTGGAGTTGCATTATGCGATTAGCTTGATTTTGATTTATATACAATTTTCATACTGATCTCTAGCTAAGTGAACTTTTACCTGCAGAAATCGGCAATACTTCCTTGAACAGCCAGTACCAGTACCACAGTAAGAACTTTCAACAACAACATCATCTTCTTGGCTTCAATTATGGAAATTTCTAGTATTAAAGAAATCTAACAAATCATTTTTTAGATCCCAACCCTCAAAAGACGAAGAATTGCCAAGACACAAGCTTGTCTTTGAAAAGAAAGTTCGAAAATCAATATACACTGGCAATAACGTCACTGATACTGACTCCAACCAGCTAAAAATCCAACTTGTAGATATTAATACAGGCGAAATATGCAAAAATATGGAGGGCTCGCCTATAAAAGTGAAAATTGTGGCGATCGATGGGGATTTAGAGCCAGAAGGGTTGGATAGTGAAAAATTCAGTGGCAAAATTGTTAAACAAAGAGATGGAAAGGGACCCTTGCTCATAGGTAACACTGAGATAACTTTGAATGAAGGAGTTGGCATTGTAGGGGATATAGTTTTTACTGATAACACAAAATGGCTAAGATGCGGGACAGTTCGCCTTGGTGCATGTGTTGATTCAGAGCGCTGTCGAACTGTACTAAAGATTCAGGAGGGATTGACTGAGAAATTTAAGGTCAAGGATCACCGTGGTGAATGTAAGTACGTAAAAACAGTTGTTTGAACTTAAATTTAACATCTTGAGATAAGGATGTCAGTACAGTTAGATAAATTTTTTGATTGATTCTGGGTGAACTCGATGAGTTCATTGTTTTGGTTTGTAACTAAACACTTCTCTTCTGCAAAAAGGAAAGAGGTGGGACACTCCCTCACTAATTTATAAAAAAAAAACATCATTCTACTGATGAAATGTAATTCCACAATAAAATATATTTGTGCTTGTAGCTTACGAGAAGCACGATATTCCAACGCCTAACGATGAGGTTTGGCGACTCAAGGTGATTGCCAAAGATGGAAAGTATCATCATAGATTGAAGGAAAAAAATATCAACAATGTTCAAGATTTTCTGAAAATGATGAATAGCAATCCAAATAAGCTAAAGGAGGTGAGATTTCTGCAATTTCTTGTCTATTCAATTGTAAAAATATGTTAACAACCTAGATAATTAAACCTGATAAATAAGAAATTTGAAAAAGGAAAAAACTGTATACATGAAACCGTAAAAATAAAATAAAAAAAGAAGCATAAGTTTGTCAATGTAACTTCCTATTTGATTTTCTGTCTCATGAAAGCTCCTGAACAATAACTTATTCTGATCGTGCAGATACTAAAAATGCCAACAAAAGCCTGGAACAAAGTTGTGAACCATGCGCAAACATGTCAAATGTGGCCCGACAGGACAAATTTGGAGAACAATGCCAATTTACCAAGTAACTAAATTGACCTCTTTTCTGTTGTTCATTCAGTATGATTCGTGTAATGTTCACCTCTGTTTCATCAAAAAAAAAAGATATATCTAGCTGCACTGCACCAATAAAAGGAACTAATGAAAGGCATAAAAAAATAAAGAAGAACACACTGAAATTACTGGTATTAACAATGAAGATTTCTTAAATCACATACCAACTTTTCTGGGACAACATCATAAAATCTGATCTGTAATCATCATTTCTTCTGAAATCTCAAAAATAATTGGAGTTGTTGGCTCTGTTTCAACTCTGTTTTAACAGCTTGGTCTCAGGAGACACAGACAGGAGCTTATGGACATGGAGGGGAGTCAGAGGCAGGAGCAAACCCAATTATAAGTGAGCCTGTATCATCTCCCTTCATCCAATCTCTCACTGAATCTGAGTTGGTGTTAACCTTTTGCGATCTCTTTCCCTTGAGCCCATGTCCATATTGAAAGAAGTAGAAGAAAAACATTTTTTGTTGTTTAGTTTTTAACACAGCATTTTTTATTTTCTTTCCATTTTGTATGTATAGTTCTGAACAATTTGACGTGGATAATTGATGAGGGTGTTCATAATTTCATGTAGTTGATGATCATTTTTTAATTGAACTCCAAACAATTTTCAATATTTCATCACAGAAAAAAATCTTCAGGTAGTGGAGCCGATAGATGTTAGTTTTTCTATTGAGTTTACAACTTCAGAAATTGATACTAAAAAATTGTTTCAGTTCCGACTAAAAGCAAGATAATATTTCATATCAAGATATATACCATATCATCACATGCAGAAAATAGCATCAGTTCAATTAGCTCGTTTAAAGAAAAACAAATTTTCATATCATTTTTATAAAATCAAGACAATATGAAAAATTGTAATAAATATCAAAATGTTCATATATAAATATTTGACAGCCAATTAAGCTGAGTGCCCCGACATGTCCAGAAAAATGTTCAATAACCGCTGCATGAATTTTTTTGACTAAAAACAAAATAAAAATCCGTGAAACAGAAAATTTAAAGTCATACAATATTGAATCATAGATATCTATTCATTATCATAAAGTAATGAATAGATATATTAAAGTAACTAAGACTAGTCAGCTAGGCAAAATTGGGGAATTTTATTCAGTCTTTATTTGGACTATATGGATGGAAAGGAATGCTATAATTTTTCAAAACAAAACACCTAAAGATACAATTACATTGTACAATTCAATTATTCACTTACAAATATACTGAACAGAAGGCGCAAGCCATATAGGAAATTTTTTCAGGAATTTATCAGCTCAAGCTCGAGAAAATCAAGTGATGGTGATTTCAGAGGAGGAGCAACAAACCTCCTCGAATGAGGATTTACTAGATGGCTAATCGATTCAGCACAGTGATGTGATGATGTCAAGATGACTAAGTTTTAGTTTCAACTAATAACACATAATGCAATTTTGTTTTACTGTTGTTTACATATAGTTCAAACAGGGAAAATAAATTGGGCATCATCAGGAACCGGCCAATGGTACTGACACCACAGAAGATAGGAAATTAGATCAGCATTTTCATTTGATATTTGTTACGCATTTATTTTTGCTATGGTACAAACCTTCTGTACTCAATTTTTGTAACTCTTTGATTTTTGTTGCTTCCATGTGGAGGCCGGCATTCTATCTTGAAGTTTGCTTTAATAAAAAATAAATAAAAGACTAGTCAGCTAGAAACTAGCTTATCTATTTCTATTACAACAACAACAAATCAAATCACCATGTTTCACAGTTTACCGATAATCATACCCAACCTACAAGTATCAAATAATACAATATAGTTTCAATCAAAACAAATCATTTCATCAATTCACAAAACACCACTTCATCATATTCCTTCAATTAGAAGCAGATTTGAGTCAGACAAAAGGCCCCTCTGAAGTTTTGAGAGGTGGATCCATTTCTAAAGCCTTCAGATTCATTGTCTCCATCAAGTTTTCTCTGCCTATGATAGATTCTTTCAAATCTTGCACATTCTGTGACAGAATTAAATTAATCTTAAGAAATGAGGAATCAATGTTATGTTTGTACTAGAAGTTTAATCTCTCTTTCTTATTAAGTATCTTGTTGTCTAGATTCTGCAACGGTTCAGATTTTTTTTCAAATTTTTGGATTTAATATTAGACGTCGGATGAAGTTTTGTTGTTTAATTTGTGACACTGATTTTGA